>JAMLFY010000009.1:13586662-13876532 GCA_030441495.1 Dalbergia oliveri
AAAAAGCGTGAACGAGAAGGAAAGGAGACCAAACATGGAGAAATTGCGAGAACTAACTCTGAGTTCTTGCCTTCTCATTACTATCAAGATAATTTCATTCAATGGGAGAACCTTCAGAGAAGAACTTGTCTCGTAGAGAATACACCAAGAATTTGAGAAGTTGAATGATGAAGTGTGACATCCAAGAAAGGAGGAGCAAACAATAGCTCTTATTGGGAGGACTAAATATTGACATTGCCATTTAGCGCTTTCAACAATATTGGTCCTTACATCTATGATTTGCCCAGCCATAAGACTGGAGAAACAAATACCCAAAAGATCTTCTTATAGAACTTTTTCTCTCATGAAAATCTTTCCTATGCCGCAAAACACCCACAGCAATGAACCCAGGATTTCAGGCAAACCTCCACCCAAACCCATCACCACCGAAAACAAAACCAAGGCTGTCAAATGTTTCAAATGCCAAGGTTTTGGTCATATAGCCTCCAATTGCCCATCCAGGAGAACCATTACCATCATCAAAGGAGAAGCTTATGAAGGATCTGAACAAGAAGAAGATCAGGAAGAACCTTAAGGAGAAGAGGAAGAGCCAGGGTATGATGAAGAGCTCACTCCTGATCATGGAGAATCCTTAGTGATTCACGAAGCTTACACAATGTCAAAAGAAGAACCATGGCTAAGGCATAATATCTTCCATACTCGTTGCACTTCACAAGGAAGGGTCTTGATGTTATCATTGATAGTGGAAGCTGTGAAAATGTAGTGTCCAACTACATGGTGGAGAAATTGAAGATGCCAACACAAAACCATCCACATCCATATATTTAGATGGCTCAACAAAGGTAGTGAATGAGGGTTCTCAAATTGCCCGTGACCTTTTCCATCGGAAAAGTACCAAGATCAAGCATGGTGTGATGTTATTCCTATGGATGCATGTCACCTTCTCCTTGGTAGACCTTGGCAATATGATCGTCGTGCCTTGTATGATGGTTATACTAACACTTACTCCTTCGTCAAGGATGGAGTAAAAGTCAAGTTAACTCCTTATCACCAAGTGAAGTTAATGAAAGCAAGAAGGAATCTAGACCATTGTGACCTTGGTGACAAAAGAACAATTCAAGGTAACAACAGAGGAAGCTTAAGAACATGAGATTTGTTCTACTGTTTGAATCAAATGAAGAAACCGTTCTTAGGAGAAGTTAAACACATGCTAGCTGAATTCCCTGATGTTGTGCCCAAAGAATTCCTCATGGACTACCACCAATGCGAGACATCCAACATGCCATTGACTTTATTCCTGAGCAGTCATTCCCACAGGTCAGCCTTCCAGAATGAGTCCTAAGGAGCATGCTTAAAAACGTCAAGTTGAAGAACTCTTGAAAAAGGGTTGATACGTGAAAGCGTTAGCCCTTGTGTTGTTCCTGAATTTTAGTACCTAAGAAGGATGGTAGTTGGAGAATGTGTGTTGATAGTCGAAGCTGTTAACAAGATTACCATCAAGTATCGATTTCCAATACAAGACTTGATGACCTGACGAGCTGTATGGTGCCAATATCTTTTCCAAGATTGATCTTCAGCGGATACCATCAGAATGATCAAACTGGAGAATGAAAAAGACTCTTTCAAAACAGAGATGGTCTATATGAATGGATTGTGATGCCCTTTGGTTTATCTAATGCCCAAGTACATTCATGCGCCTGATGAATCAAGTACTTCAACCCTTCATTGGAAGATTTGTAGTAGTCTACTTTGACGATATTTTGACTCAGGCAAAGGCAAAGAGGAGCATTTAGAACACCTTCGACAAGTGCTACAGACACTACGCGAACAAAAACTCTATGCCAATCTGCAAATGTTCTTTCTTAACCAATGAGTGACTTTTGGGTTACATCATCACGCTGAAGGCATTCGAGTTGACCCAAGCAAGGTGGAAGCCATCAACAGTTGGCCAATCCCAAAGTCAATCCATGATGTAAGGAGCTTCCATGGATTAGCTTCATTTTATAAGGTTCATTAAAAGTTTTAGCTCCGCCTGCCCATTAACAGATTGCATAAAGGAGACAAGTTCCAATGGACAGCAAAGCAGAAAGTTTTGAGCAGTTGAAGAAATATTTGACAAGCGCCTGTGAGCCCTTCCAAACTTTGATCAAGTATTCGAAGTCAGTTGTGACGCTTCCAACACGGAATTGGTGCCTCTTAAGCCAAGAAGGTCATCCTATAACCTTCTTCAGTGAAAAGCTCAACAATGGTAAACTCAAGTACTCACTTATGACAAGGAGTTTTATGCCATTGTCCGTGCCCTGCAACATTGGAGTCATTATTTGTTGTACAAAGAATTTATTCTCTATTCTGATCATGAAGCCCTCAAGCATTTGAATTCTAACAAAAGATCAATCGTAGACATGCTGGTTGGAGTGAGTTCCTCAGCCTTATCCATTCTTACTTAAACATAAGGCAGGAGTTCAAAATGCTATTGCAGATGCTCTCAGGAGTCACACACTACTATCTACTCTCCAAATAAAGGTAGTAGGCTTTGAAACTATCAAGGAGCTATACAAAGATGATCTTGATTTCAAAAAATTTTGGAATCTCAGAATCACAATCCTTCCAAGACTACTACAGGCATGAAGGATTTTTGTTCAAAAGGAAGGCTTTATGCATTCCTCATGCTCACTACGGAATCCATTATCTGGAAACCCATGATGGAGGATTAGCAGGACATTTTGGAAGAGATAAAACTGGCTTTAGCAAAAGAAAGTTTCTATTGGCCAAGGCTTGAAAGAGATGTCAATAGACATATTCAACGATGGGGAATCTCCACTTGGCAAAGGCCAAAAGCCAAAACACGGGGTTATATATTCCACTTCCCATTCCAGAAGCACCTTGGGAAGATGTGAGCATGGACTTTGTCCTTGGACTACCTCGAACCAGCGACAAAAGGATTCCATAATGGTAGTAGTGGAAGACTTTCAAAAATGGCCCACTTTATTCCATGCCAGGAAGACCAATGATGTTGTCAAATTGCTGAATTGTATTTCAAAGAAATTGTGCGTCTTCATGGAATTCCTAAAACTATTACTTCCGATCGAGATGTGAAATTCTTAAGCCACTTTTGGAGAACCTTATGGAAGAAGATGGGTACCAAGCTTCAGCAGGAGTGCCAGTCATCCACAAACAGTAATGGACAAAACAGAAGCAGCCAACTTTTGGGAAATCTACTTCGAAGTTTTGTTGGAAAAAATTTAAAACAATGGGATATCATTTTGGCCCAAGTTGAATTCGCTTACAACAATTCAACTAATCAAGCCACTGGAAAATGTCCATTTGAAGTAGTCTATGGCACTCGTCCACATAGTCCACTGATTTGATCCCTTCGTTCAAGCAACAATATAGTTCAGATGCAGATAGCAGACAAAAGAAATAAAAAGTTGCATGAGCAGGTTCGAGTGCTGATCCACAAACAAAATTCAAGGTATAAAGTTCAGCGTGATAAGCATCGAAAGCAACAAATTTTTAAAGTTGGAGATTTGTATGGATCCATCTACGAAAGGAACGATTTCCAAATCAACCAAATGCTAAGTTATCCCTAGAGTGATGGACCATTCAAAGTCGTGCAAAAAATCAACGACAATGCTTACAAAGTCGAACTACCAGGAACATATGGTGTCTTGGACTTTTATGTTGCTGATCTTCGCCATATTTGGATGATGAGATAGAACTAAATTTCAGGAAGTTCTGTCAACTCCTGAGATATGATAGAGGAATCTAGATCATGCATGCATCATCACCAACCCACTTAGGACCATGCATGCACCACCACCAACCACCATCCATGTGAAGAGCCCATTTTTTTGACTATTTTTGCAAGTTGTTTGAATTTTATTTCAAGATGTTTGTTGTTGATTCATTGCATCCTTATCATTCCAGCCTGTTTCCTTATCATCCTTGGTTCCTAAAATCACTATAAATAGGGCCAAATACCTTATGTAATATCATCATTGAGTTTAAGAATAATTTGAGTTTGTGAGAGTTTTCTCTTGTTTCTGAGCTAACCGCGATCCTCATTTTGTAATGACCTTAGGGCATTTTGATCATTTGTACACAGAAATTCAGGCATTGCATCTGCCACCACTCCCCATAGTGCCACCATCATCACCATTGCCTCCTTTTGATTTTCCATATTTTGAGAAAAGACTAGTCCCACAAATACAACAACCTACCAACCAAGAGAGCTAGAACTAGAAGAAGCTCAGTCCAAAATGATAGGAATTAGCATTCAACATATTATCATCATAAAATAATCATGACAAAAAAAATTTCAGAAAATAATAAAAAAATATATAGTCAAGGGAAAAAGGTCAGAAACAAAATTAGGGATTTGGGGTTGGGATCATAATTGAGTGATCTGGGTTTTGAGGTTGCAAATAGAGAGAGATGCATGCGATGGTGGCGGATTCGACAAGTTACAGTTGGCGATGCATGGGCCCTGGGGACATGATCTGATGTGACATGGTGGATGATGCGAAAGCACGTCAACGACAGGGAGGCGACGCTCGATCCTGGCGACAAGGGTTGAGGCGACTGATCGTGGTGGGAGTGGTGGTGCAGGGGCGAGGATGAAGTTGGAGTAAAGGCAAAGGTACATATGGGATAGACATATATATTTTGAGCCAGATCACGTGGTGTTTGGAGTGGTGATGGTGGTGAGAGAGATTGAGGAGTGATGAGAGAGGTGGGGAGGGAAGAGGGAGACTATGAGGATGGTAGAGTGTGTATGATTGTTTAACCACACGTTTAATTTCATTTAACCATATTTTAAAATGTGATTAATCTCAACTGCAACAGATAACATTGGCAATCAAATGTAGGTGAGTATCCGTCTTATTATAATAGCATTAGACTTTCCCCGTGCGAGTACGGGCTATACAACTAGCTGAAGTGTGAAAATGGGCCTAGCTGAGTAGGCAGCACAATCCAATGATCCAGAACACATAACAAGTGCATTGCAATTTGCAAACGAACTTGGCACCACTTGTACCCGCCTTCTTTTTATTTTTTTCCTCACCTTCCCACGATAATATCGTTTCGTTTCGACGCCACGCGAGTTGGACGCTTCTCTTCACTGCCACCAACACTGATTACACCTTAATTAATTAATATTTAATTTTCCCCGTATTTTTCAATGGACCATTTCCAATTCCAATATTAAATAAATATTTTCCACTCAAAGAAGAGAAAAATTAACTACCTAAGATGAAATTGATGAAATTAATTAAATCTTAAATAGTACTTCTCTTTTATCTGTTCCCCTTTTCTTTTCTTAAAGCCTTCGCCTCTGTGTCATGGCCGCCTGAACTTCTCTCTCTCTCTCTAAAATTCTCTGTCTTTCCTATTATTATTATTATTATTATTATTTCCTTTTCTTTCTTCTATTTCTAGGTGAGCATGCTCTTTTATAATTCTCATTTTTTCCCTTTTTTGACCTGTGATTTTTTACATGTTTCAATTTCAGCTGTGCTTATATGTTCAATTCGTTTATTCAATTTTTTCTGGGTCGTTGCCATTCTTTTTTCTTTTTTTAAATGAGAAACAAATATCAAAGTTTAATCTTTTATAACTTTCCCTGTATAATTTTCCTTTTATTTTATTTATTTTTTTTGTTTTGGGATGCTTCAATTCAATTAAATTTTCGTTTTCTTGATGTGTTTCATTCAATTTGTGCATCGGGTTTTCAGCTTCTATGAGTTTTTTCGGCTTGTGTAAAGTGTAACGGACATAGTAGAAGAAGAACATGAAACAAAAGATAGTTACTGGTGTAGCTTTGAAGAAACTTGGTTTGAGTTTGACATAGGATAGTATATGTCCTTTAAGCCAAGAAAGAATTTTTTATTTCTTAAAATAATTTGAGCTTCTTTGTTGTTGGCAAGTTTTATCTGGAAACTTTTTAGATATTTGGAACTTTGTGTGTAAGACATAAGGGGACAAAAAGGGAAATTAAAATGATAGGAGTGTGGCTCTACAGCATATGCTAGCTTCAAATTTTTTATTTGCTTTTTGTTATTCAGTTGGTGGCAGGTTGAGGTTGCCATTACTAATGAGGATAGTTTGTTAATGGCACTTTTGAAGAGTGATAGTAGCATCAGGGTTTGGTGAATTGTTGGTGTACTTTTTTTTTACTGTCTCACCTTTCTTGTGCTTTGTTTAATTTATTTATACTGCCTTGCTTGTTATTTAGGATGGATCTGATATTTATTTTAGCTGTAATTTCGGCGGATTTGAGATTTTTTTGAAGCTATGTTGCTTGTGAGAGAATTTAACTTGTTTTGAGTCAATGTTTATCTTGTTTAGGAAGGAACAAATGACTGGAATGGCTAAGGAGGAAGAGTCAGGTAGTCCTGGTTGGGGTGCTTCATTTTTTATGCAGACAACTGACGATGTGGCTCGAGCTGTAGCTGCTGCTATGAATTCTCAAAGGCCATCTGTGATATATTCATCAAAAGATGATCATGGTGGTAGTCAGCTTCAAAGGCTGCAGTATCAAGTTACAAAAATGATAAAGGGATTTTCACGCCCTACTGAAGTTAAATATACAAATTACAATCCAGAAATCCTGACAAGTCAGAAGCGTCAATGGGCTGCAAACTTTCAGTTGCAGTACACGGTAAAATATTTTGATTGAATGTATGGGACCAGAATCACTTGTTCCTTCTACTTTTTGGAGTAATTACTATATAGAGATTTAAAGCTGCTTGTTAATGTAGGATTATTGGCAGTGTTTTGAATGCTCTCTTTTCTTTGTGCTTTCTTTTTTAGTTTCACTCCACTTCACTTGATTGAACTTTCAGCTGTTAGTCTGTTTGCCTTAAACTAACATGTCAGTGCTCATGTTTCTTGATGCAGCATGACATTAGCAGCATTTATGCCTTTATTTTTTGACTCAGCACACACACTCATAACCTCAGTTGCTCCTGGATTGTTCTCATACACTTATGTATTTTTCTTTTACTTGAGTTCATAGGACCACAAGTCTTGGAAGGAGCCGACAAGGCTGTTTGAAAGCATGGTGGTTGTTGGACTTCATCCTAATTGTGATATTCAGGCACTGCAAAGGCAATATGTTGATAGGAAGTCCGAAGGCTCTGGTAAATTGAGAAGTGCACTTGGTTATCAGAATCAATCTCGTGTAGAACCAAATCTTGAACCTCAGGTTTTGATCTTTGGTTACTGATATTGAATGAATATTATTATTATTATGATATTCTTTCTGCGTCTGGTACTTTTACTAATTTTTGTTGGAGTTGTTCTTTCCTCCTCCCGGAGGAAATTTTTTTCCCTCCCCCTTACATCACCACCATGAAATGATGTTGGGTCCCACCTCTGTTTACTATGCACATAAGACTTGGATGGTGAGAAATCCACTTGGAGGAAGAATTTGATTTCCTCCGGGAGGATGCAAGTATTTTTCTTTTTGTTGTTAACATACTGCAATGATCACTGTCTTTAATATTAGTTGTCCTCAAATATATCACTATCATGAAAACTGTATATTTAATTTTTTTTCCCTTCTTCCAGGTCTTATTTGTTTACCCTCCAGAAAAACAGCTGCCTCTTAAAGACAAAGATCTAATTTCTTTCTGCTTCCCTGGAGGCCTGGAGGTTAGGTTTATGTGTGATAAGCTTTTAGTTTTTTCCCTATCTTTTTTACATCACCACTAATACTATTACTAGCATCAATATATCATCATCATCGTTAATGTTATTTAGAGAGGGAAAGATCAAACGCAAATTATCTCTAGCATTGTGGAATTATGTTTCCCCAAAAATAAAATTAGTAAAAAGTCATAGCATTTTAGGTGATATTTGTTCAATTTGATCTCATGGAAAAGGAACTTTTATAAATTTATCGCTGTTGTTTTATTTGAAATCAAAGAACAGAATTTGTGTCATCTTGTAAAGCTTAAGAGGCAAAGGGTGGGATGGATAGGATGGAGGTGTGGGGTTTGACTCCCATGAAAGCCAAAATGATTAGAGAACATTACTTATGTGATGAATAAACAGCACCTGTTTATTTAGATTAGGTACCCACATGTTTACGAACAAACTGCATCCTGATAAGTCAGAGTGATCAATATTACCTGTATTTTGATTCTTGGCATCAATATCAATTGATGTTTGTAATCTGTACAGGGAGCTGTCTTTAGGGTCATGTACTTGTGTCTCTTGTCTTAGATTCATTTATTTTGAGTGAATGACTTATGTAGAGATTTAACTTAGTTTTAATTTTCTTGGATGTGATTTTAGGTTCATGCTGTTGAGAGAACCCCTTCCATGAGTGAGTTGAATGAAATTCTTTTTGGGCAGGTATTGATGCAATGTTATGCTTCCATTAATGTGATAAAAATTATTTTCCTGGTTAATATTAGATTGACAATTTCTTCCTTCTCCTTCCCTTTTTACATGTTTGACCAATTATTAAACAAACCTCTGAAATGATGTATTTATTGTCTTCAATCAGATTATTTGTGCATAGTGCTTATTTCTTGAAAATGGTTAAATTAAAAATGTCATATTGCAGTTTCTTGAAATTAAAGACACTATACAATCATAGCTTGGTCTTTAATGTTTGTGAGCGATTTATGCTTGCTTTCAGTAAATCTTGTCGTCTAAAGGCTTTGTTATTGTTTGTGTTAGGTTTGCTATCAAAATTTCATTTACTTCTAAGTATCGACAGCCAATTTATTTGATAAATTTGGAGGGGTATCTAAGTTTTTAATCACTGATAGCAAGTGGTGTGTTTGTATATTGATTATTTGCAGGAACACCTTAAACAAAGGGATCTGTCATTTGTATTTAGGTTACAGGTAACTGAAGCTATATAATTTTTAATTTGTTTCCACTTTCATTTTCTTCCATTTGCCATTGTTTTTCCTAGTTCTTTTGATGGCTCTATTACTATGCAGACTTCTACTATTTTTCCTCCTAATATCAACCCATTTTAAGGATGGAAATTGGATCACAGGCAACTCTTTCAAATTGTGTTCTAAAACTATATATGTGCTAATGAGAATATACTACACTTCCCACACTTCTTTCATTTTTTTATCTTTCTAATGTATCTTTCTACGTGATATTCTTGTCAAATGTTATTTTGAAAATTATTGAAAAGGAGTTCTTGGTAAAATATTTCTTCCTACTACAAAGAATCAATGCTTTGAGGGTTGATTGACTACTTATTTGTTTATTTGGTTCTTGAGTGTTAATATGAATGTCAAATAGCTTGGACCTTAAATTGTAACTCTCCTGGTCTCCCTTATTGAGTTTTTATTATTTTATGTTGTCCTCATTCATGTATTCATAATGTTAACCTTTTTTTTTTTTTTAACTTCACAGGGTGCTGACAATTCAACACTTTATGGGTGCTGTGTGCTGGTTGAAGAATTAGTGCAAAAGCCCTCTGGATTGTTCTCCCTGATTTCTGATAAGCAGTCATCTTACTCTTCTTTGAGACGCCATATATTAACGACACACAGATGTTACTGCATTCTCACGAGGCTCCCATTTTTCGAATTGCATTTTGGTGTATTGAATAGGTAGGTTTTCTAATAACCCCAAGTTCCTTTGCCTGATGTGGGGTGAGTAGAGGATATGTACAATTTCATTGTCATTTGCTTTATTAAGTTTTGGAAGTATGATTCTGTTAGGTAGCGTTTGTTTATTGTCTAGAGAAATCCAGAGACATTGGAGACACAAACCTGTTGGTGGTGGACAGGAACAAGGGGCAGTGGGACAGAAAAACACAATTTTTGTACCTCCAAATGTGACGGATAAAGAGAGAAATTTAATATTTTTGTCTTCCAATAATACCTTATACATATTTATTATTTATGTCTCCGTCTCCATTGTCTCCATTTCTATCTCTATCCCTGTATTTCCTGTAACAAAACAAACGCTACCTTAGTGTACAATTGGTCAGTTCTGCTCAAATGCCCCAAGGCATAAAATTGTCTAGCAACTATCTGCTAGTATGGTGTGGTACTTTCTGAAACCATATGCTAATATTTTGTTTTTGTGAAATTGAATTGTATCAGTGTGACCACTCAAGTATCCTGATAAGAAGAATTTCAGTTTCAAATGGAGACAGATAAAATGAATATTTATATTTTGTTAAATTAATGCATTATATAACCAGGTTGGCATTGAAAAGAGCATGTAATAAGCAATGTCTAAAAGACATGAAACCCATGTACTCGGGCTGAAAACACACATCCCAACATGGGTTGCTGAAGGTTTAAACTGGTTCGTTCAGGGCAGTTTGTTGTCTGGGGATTTTGCTGAAATTAGTTGAATTATGCATATTATATGCAAATATTGTTTTGTTATGGGTTATAATTGTTTGCCTTCTAGCATGTCAGATATGCTATAATTTTATGGTTTTTTTTCATCTTATTGTGCTAATTTCTCTGTAGCATCTTCACACAAGAAAGGCTAGAGCGGTTGACAAAAAGTGTTGGAGATTTAAATTTAGAATTTGTCGAAGGTATTTATGAGGAGGAAAACACAGAGGGAAATTCAGAATGTATGTTGGTGAATGATAGACCATTAGAAGATAGACTTGATGGAAATCCAAGAGCTTCTCAATCAAGTTTAAGAAATTCCTCACTGGAAAACAGTGAGGATGATAATAATCACCCTGATCAGCAAATGGTTGATGGGGAGTTGCGTACATTAACAGAGAGAGTCAATGATGAAAATGTTGTGCCAATTGATCCTGAAAGTGACAGAAAGGCTGCCAAAGAAGAATCTAGCCCTATAACTTCTGAGGATAGTGATCTGTATGGAGATGCTTTTGCAACAAACAAACAATCCGAAGAAAGCGATTACCAAATGCTATTCTGCCACTCCTGCGGTATTGCCAGTATGAAAGCTCTGAATCTTCCTGCAGGTACTTGAAATTGTTATTGCCCCATGAATTTAGTCAGTATTCATATGAACAGCATTGATATTCTCTTCATTTCCCATTTCATCCTCCTAACCCTTGTATGTTGATCCTTTAATTCCCATCCCCTTCCTTGTAACTTACATCTTAGTAATAGGGGTCCACTAATCATTATGCTTTATCTTCTGTTAAACTATTGTCCTTTCATTCCAAGTTGTGCTTCTAAAACATATGTTCTGCTTTATGCAGTTTCCAAGGTTCATCTTGTGAAGATAAAAATTTTAGGAGTGATTTGTTTGTTGCCCATTTCTTCTAAGTGATGCATATTAACAATATGGTCTGCTTTATGCAGCTTTCAAGGTTCACCTTGAAGACAGAAATTTTAGGAGTGATGCTGATGATACTGAGACAGAAGATGCATCTTTCTCTGGCCAAGAGGATTTAAATGATCTACATGATATTCTTGAATGGGCTAAGGTTTGTAAACTGGAATGCATCCAGAACTGTTATCGTCTGGTCTTCTGTAATTTTAATTTATAGCTGATGTTATTGTATCAATTCCCAGGCAAATAACTGTGGGCCACTACAGATTATAAGTGAATATTACGGTCTAAATTGCCCTGCAAGGGGCTCAACTCTTAGGTTTCATCCTTTGGAGCACCTGCATCCCTTGGAATATCACAGACCACATGAGACAGTTCTAAACCTCGCTGGTTCAATTGTTGATTTGAAATCTTGCTGTACAGGTCTGGAATTAGCTGAGGTATGTTCTAAAAATATTGGTTGGGTTAAATTGTTTTTGTTCCACTTTATATTTAGTATTTGACTATTCTGTGCTATACCATGTTTGACAGTCATATGCTTATGGTAAACACAGTACTTAATTATTGTTTGTTCCTATCAGGCACATAACTCTCTTCTGGCCGAGGAGGAGGCAACTGCATTATCTATATGGGCTGTAGCATGCATATGTGGTACCTTGAGACTTGAAAATGTAGGTTGTGATTCAGTAGGGATGTTTTCTCTTGAAGTTGAAATGTAGTGATTTCAGTGTTACAGTTTATAATGCTTGTCCAGGAGTTTTAAAACTGTGGATAACGTATTGGTAAATGATTGTCTGTCCATTCTGCAGGTGCTAACATTCTTTGCAGGAGCTCTACTGGAGAAACAGATAGTTGTTGTCTGTTCTAATTTGGTATGTCTAATCACTTTGTGCCTTAAGTTAATAATGATCTTGTGAAGATGATTAATCTTCCCATTCGATTGTTGATGCGAATGTCATTCTGAATCATTGGTTATATATGATTTTGTCCTTCAGATACATTTTTATTCCTTTAGTGATAGGTCCATGCTCTATTTGGAACAATAGTGAGCATATTTGTATTTTGGTTTTCTTCTCATTTTAGCCCTGTTGATGTGATCTTGAATATTTCATAGTGCTGCTTATTTTATTGTGTAAGTCATGTCGATTGTTTGCAGATCTTTCAAGTGTTCGTCTTCTCTAGTTTTACAATTAGTCACTTGTACAATTAAATATGGATGGCTACACTCTGCTTAAAACCCAATGTTTGATTTGGTGATTTGGAAAAGTTAATTGCCAGAAATTAGCATTCCTCTTGAATCATTGATATTTCTTCATAGACCTTGAGAGAAACATTTTTCGTCTGTCATGACCAGGGAATCCTATCTGCTTCCGTTTTGTCAGTTATTCCACTAATCCAACCCTACCGATGGCAAAGCCTGTTAATGCCGGTTTGATTTCTTTGCCTTTTGGAGTTAGAATTAACATTAATATTTACATATTTTTAAATTCTCTTTTCCAAATTACAGTGTTTGATAAGAACATTTCTCCCAGGTGTTACCAAATGACATGCTTGAGTTTTTGGATGCACCTGTTCCTTATGTAGTGAGTGTTTCTATTCTTGCTTTTAAGAATGAATGCAAGTCAGGCTCTGATTTTTTTCTTTGTTATTTTGGATTTATTTATTCTTTTAAATCCATGCTCAGGGCTTGCTTTTGCACATGCCCTATTACTTGGGATAATACTATTGAACATATCGCTTTAGAGCTTGTAAAACCTAATTAATATTATCTTTCATGAATTTGAAGATAAACTTAGAATTGTTACTGGAGTGTGTGGTTTTAATTTGATTTCAGTAGTTTTTATCTTGACTCTTTTATTGAGGGTACCATTTTTGATATCTGACTGATTGGCTATAAAATTATTTCTCTAGGTTGGTATAAGGAATAAGACCAATGAAGTTCAATCAAAGTTAACCAATGTTATTTTGGTTGATGCCAATAGAAATCAGGTGTGTAATTTTTCTCCTCCATTTTGCAATGCTAATAAAAGCCAATTATTTCCCCCAATAACTTAGTGTTATTGAGAATATGTTAGTATTATTGAGAAGTAGTATATATGTCCACTGCTTTCCTATTTTTATTTTCTTTCAAATTTCATGTTTTCATTTGAAGGAGAACATTATTATACTTGTTGAATTTGTACTGTTGGATCATTATCTTTTGCTTATGCTATACATTCAAGTTTTATATTCTCTGAATCGGTTACTTAAAATAAATCTATTATCATTTTGTGATTTTCTTCACTTCTTAATAAAATTCTTCTTTTAAAAAAAAAACTATTTTCAAATTGACATCTATGTTACACGCACTCATTCTTTTTGATAAGAAAATGCTCAAATTGATCATTATTTTATTTAATAACTTCACACCAAATTTTGTAGATGTTAACGTAGATGAGATTTTCTGGACAAATATTCAATTTTAGTAATTTGATAATTTATATTTGAAGTTTTGGTTGTCAAAATAAATTCTTATACAATACTGAGTAAAATTTGAGAGCAAAAGAATTCAATTTTTTATGGCTAGAGTTATCAGGTAAACCAAGTTACTGCAAAAATTTGGAAACTAGGGCAAGTAAAGTTTTCCAACAGATTGCTAAACTCACGAATTCTGTGATCCTGTGCTGTTAAAGCCTCTTTAGTTGAAGTCATTTAAAACCAGTTCCAATATAAATACTAGAAGTTAGATCTTTATCTTTGAACCTATTTTTTTCGCTCTTGCATCCTACATTACAAAAGTTAAATGAATTGTTTAATCTGAACTAGAAAGAAAAGAAGTAATAAAGTTATGGTTTATGGAGCATATATTGTTGGTTCATGTGAGTGCAGGTGTCCTTGAATCTTGTTCATAAAATGAATGGACTTGGCTTCTAGAATTATTTGTTTCATTGTATGCTAACTTCTATTTTGGAAGTCTCTATATTTTCGAGTTACAGGTACATGGTTTCTTATCAAAATGCTATTTTTTTTATGCCAATAGGTGAAGTCACCAACAATACCTCAACTGCCAAGACAAAAGGAGCTAATGGCTTCTCTACGTCCTTATCATGCAACCCTTGTGGGAGAAAGTTACTTGGGCAGAAGAAGGCCAGTGTTTGAATGCACGGAAGTGCAGGTGTGTCCTTACTAATCATCTTATCATTTTACATTATTTTTTCCGATTTCTTCTTTGTTGCTCTCTCTCTCTCACTCTCTCTCTCTCTCTTCTTTTTGGTCATTTTTAGTATTTCAATGTTTTGTATGTTCATTTGCCTGTAATATGTCAAGTGATGGAAGAGCCATTTTTTGAAGGACAAGTTATTCAGTTGCCTGATATACTTCATCGCTATATTTTCATTCAATAAATTTTAGTTTGTGGGATTTATAGGATATTTCCATGTCAAGTATTAACAACCTTGTCACCATGTCTTGTTATATTCTCATGTTTCTTGTTTTTCCCACAGATTGAAGCTGCCAAGGGGTTCTTGTCAGTGTTAAGATCTTACTTGGATTCTCTTTGCTGCAACATCCGTTCTCATACAATAACCAATGTACAATCTAATGATGATAAGGTCTGTATTTTTGTCTTTTGATCTGACAGCTCACAGCTACTTAATTCTTTCCATTTGTCTCTAATTTTGTTTTACCTCTCTAAAAAATAAGGATTTAATCAAGGACCAGCTTGGACTTCACCTGATGTAAAAAAAACATTTATTGCATGTTAATCCTTGTTATGGAGTGGTTTGTTCTATTAATTGGTCCTTTTTTCTTTTTTCTTGGCAAGTGTCATTATAAGTTGGTTCTAATTTATAATTCTCCCTTAAATCAAAGCAACGGCATAGACATGGTCTTTTGGAGGGAAGTTGTTTCCAACCTGCAACTGGAGGCTCCAGCACCTTATTTGGATGATAATTCTATATTGAATGTATTTTCGAGTTCAGTTATATGATGAACAGTGTTCCTGGAATATCTCAAGATTTTACCGATGTCCTCTGTCTCTATGCAAATTAACTTGGCTTTGCCTTTTCCTGAAGTGGCAACTAATGAGAGTTAGATTGTCATCTCAAGTTCAACAAGCAAAAATAACAAAAGGAAAAAAAAAATTGAAACAAGATTATGCAAAATTTAAAAAGTATAAACTGTAAGACATGCATTCAGATGCGTTGTCATCTGCGAACATGGACTTGCATTGCAAAGCATATTTAGTACGTATTTTTTGGAACTAACATCATGGCTTGTATCTTCAGGTATCCTTGCTTTTGAAGGAGAGTTTCATCGACTCATTCCCTTATGGTGATCGGGCTTTCATGAAGGTTTGGTCCCTTAACTTTATGTTAATTATGCAAACGTATTTAACTTCCATTTGCTTTTAGGTTTTAAATGATCTGAATTGACTTGCAAAGTATGTCCTATTTCCCAGTAGCTGTGTCCAATTCCAAAATCAATATTAGTATGTGAATATAATTCAAGCTTTGTGGTTTTTATCTTCTTGGGATCACAACTAGGGCACTGTATAAGCAGCTTTTGCTGCACTCCTTCTAGCCTTTGCTTGGGGAACTGGTTTTCGCCAACTGCAACTGAACATACTGTATCGTTTCATTCTCAATTGCATCCGCCCATATATTTGTGTGGAAACACAAGTGAAAATGTGTATAATGAGTGGCAATATTTTCATAGATATGGATTAAATGTACTTGGTACAGAATCTTTTCCATTTTCAGTGTGCTGAAATGGTTCAAGCTTGTTTCTTGTTTGTGTTACTTACATGACAAAAATTTCTCTACAGAGCTTTTTCTATAACTCTGCATTATCTTCAGAATACTAATGTGGTTTTTTTGTTTCTCCTTTGTTGGCCTTTGCGGAACAGCTTTTCGTGGATACACAGCTCTTCTCTGTGCATACAGATCTTGTTCTCTCCTTCTTCCAAAGGGAATAGAGCTGAACTGCAGGACATATGCAAAATGCTACTTCCTTGCAAGGCTTGAACACAAGTTCAATGTTGCATAATTTCTCTAAATTATACATGAGAAAACAAATGTTCTCTACTTAACATGTAACCCAAATTTTCACCTGCCCTCCCATTTTTCTTCTCTAGGTTTTCTGCAGCACATGTATATATATAGTTTAAATAATAGATCATTAAGTACTATAGGCTTCCACTCTATGTAAATGGCATTCTTTTTACACGCCAAAAGCATAAGATATGCTTTATCTCAGGCAACATGTTATTGAAACACTCAATATACGTGTTTGCTAGAAGTGAGCGTTTGGGATCATAAACTTTTTTGGATTCGAGTTTCAGGCCTGGAAGTTCCGTAAATAAATTAATGTTATGCTGAGTCTGTGAGGTTCATTTGAAATTAACCTCTTGTTTGTGCATTGAAGCGGAACATTCATTATAAGGCTAAGGCTGGGTGCGCTAGGAAATTTGAAATCAATTTTCTCTTGCACTTATGTATTACAGCCAAGATTATTATTATTAATATCGTAATGGTTTCTTCTAGAGTTAATAATAACCATATTCTCCTGTAGAGCACTTGTTTTTATTTAAGGGCTTGCATGCGGCAATCGAATTTAGCTTATGGTAGGTCAATGGTTAGGGTGCTGATTTTTTTTTTTCATTCGAAGGTACATGAATGTAATGGCTCCATAAGGTGAGAATCAAATTTTTGACACTTAATTAAAGAGGGTTATTACCACCTCAACTCAGCCCATAGTTAAGGCACTTATTGTAACTATTTAAATTGAGTTGTTGTAAAATTTATTACTTTTCCAATAGTCATTTTAGACATTTTTTGGGAAGTTGAATTATACATTATTTTCTAGGAATAAGTGCCATAAACATATACACTTATACATTTAAATATAAAATAATTTATATATATATATATATACACAGCAATACATGTGGATAGACCTCATTGCATCGGGTGGGTTTGCAATTCACTTGGAATTGCCACTCGTAGTAGTGATGTGTTGCGAGGTCTTCAGGAGGCTAGGGGTAGTCTCTTATCTCCAATAAGGATGTCTTTGGGAATATTTTTAAGTGGAAATGTTGTTGGAGCAGCGCATTCGTAATATCCAGCTTCAACTTGAAAATGGGATTCTCCTAGACTTGAATCAGAAGAGAGAGATTCGTAGGAGGAATATAATATCATTCTTCACCAAGAGGAGCATCTTTGGTTTCAGAAGTCGCGAGATAATTGGGTCAGGTTTGGTGATGGAAATACAAAATTCTTCCTTCTCCAGACACTTATCCATCGTAAGAGGAATAGAATTGAAGGGCTATTTTTAGAGGATGGTTCTTCGTTTGTTGAGCAGCATTTAATTCAAAACGAGGCTCTTGCGTTTTATAAGCGCCTCTTTTGTTCTCGGGAGGAGATTGATATGGGGGCTCTCAGTGCTATTAATTTGCCGCAGCTAAGTCAATTCGGTTGTCAATCTTTGACTAAGCTTGTTTCCTTTGATGAGGTCAAAAAGACGATTATGGGGATGAATTCCTTTAAAGCCCCAGGGTCTGATGGTTTTCATGCTTTGTTTTTTAAGGAGTATTGGGATAATGTTGACCCAAAACTTTGTGTGAGACTCTGCTTGTGGTTATTCCGAAAGTGGAGCAAACAAAGAGAATGAGAGACTTTCGGCCTATTAGTTTGTGCAATGTTATGTACAAAATTATCACCAAAGTGCTGGTCAATAGATGAAGAGGTTGTACTAATAATGTAATTGTGGCTCAGGGGTTTGTGATCAACTCAACAAATGTATTCGGGAGTTTGTTTGGGTTGGGGTCAATGGTGCTAGGAGCTTGCATGGTCAAATGGGAGACTTTGGTTACTCCTAGGCATTTTGGGGGGTTGGGCTGAAGACGCAGTCAAGTAGTTAGGATTTGGTTTTGAATTATTGTTAGCTAACTAGCTGTTACGTAATCTAGGTTGTTGCATTACTTAGTTTGAATTTCTATTCATTTGAATAATTGTTTTAGCAGTTACGTTTTCTCTCATTCTGTTTAACAACTTGATATAAATAAAGCAACTATCCTGCTCACGTTAGCTCTGTTGCACCATTCCATTCTTCTATATGGTATCAGTATAGCCTTCGGATAACTCCATCGTTTATCATCATATCCTCTTCTTCCCTGCCACCAACAACAACAACAATCATGCCTTCCCCTTATCCCTATTCGTCCACCTTGAACATCAGTAATTTTGTTTCTCTTGATCTCACCCCCTCAAACTACATCCTATAGCATGATAAGATGTGCAACCTAATTGAAAGTCAAGGTCTAGGTGGATTCATCATGGTGACACTCCGGACACTTCCATTGATCACCTCCCAAGATTTCCACGAACTCCTGACATGAGGTTTGATCAACACAATCTAGATTTTATCAATTGGGGTCGCTCTGATCGTCTTGTTCGTTCATAGATCAAGAGTTGACTGCCTGAAGACGTACTCATCCTTGTTGTTGATCTTGAGACGTCTCGTGAGGTTTGGTTGGCGTTGCAAGAAGCATATGCTCACACTTCGGTGGAATGAGAGTTCCCCCTCGGAGAAGCTATCTATTCTGTCTAAGTATCCTACTCAATCTATTCATGACTATATCAAGTATTTCAAATCCATTTGTGATGACTTGTCTTTAATTGACAAACCTTTATCGGATCAAGATAAAGTTTTTCATCTTCTTCGAGGACTTGGTCCAGATTATAACCCTTTCACCACCACCATGCTTTGCTCTCCCATTCCCTCCTACAACTCCATCATCCCACAACTAATTAACTATGACACCTGCACAAAAGTTACCCAAGTCTTATCCAGCCTTCTATGCCCACACTAATCACAAATCTTTCTCCCACCAATCCACCCAACAGCAAAAACCTCGCTCCAATTGTCCTTCTTTCAACTCCAAAGGATGTGGTTTCACACCCCATTCAACACCAACGGTCTAGCCAAACCTCATTCTGATCTCACCCATTGTGAAGTGTCAAATATGCAAAGGTTTAAATCACGATGTACTCAACTATCCTCATAGGTTCAATCGTGCATATCAACCTAAATCTATCTTTCTTGCTCTTGCTCTTACACTTCAGGACTCTGAGAACGCCAATGTTTGGCTTCTTGATTTTGGCACGAGTGCTCATATGACAAATGATGCAGGTATCTTACATAATATTCATCCTTATCCTGGTAACACTTGTATTGTTGTTGGTAATGGTGAACTTCTCAATATCTCTCATAAGGGTGATACATCTATTTCTCTATCACCTGGTTCTCACATGCCTATTAAAGATGTTCTTCTTGTGCCAAAATTCAGAAAAATATTTTATATATCATCAACCAACCTCCTCTTATCCATGCATGTGTGAGTTTTCTAATATATGTTTTGTGATTAAGGACAAGCGGACATGCACGATTTTGACCAAGGGAACAAGGATGAGGGATGTGTATCTCTACCAGAAGATCATGCTAATTTTTCTACAGATTGCCTTTTGTTGATGATCAAGTATGGCATGCTCCTTCGTCACCCTCAAATGCGGCTGGTTCATCATTTAGGCAATAAAGGGGCAATTGGAATTTCCAATAAAAAGTCTTTTGGCTTTATTTGTGAACATTTTACTATGGCAAAAGCATCTCAATTGCCTTTTCTTTCTATTAATAAAAGAAGTCATGCTCCTTTTGAATTGATTCATATTGATCTTTGGGGACCTACACTAGTTATTTCTAAGTCTGGCTTTCGTTTTTATGCTTGCATTGTTGATGATTTTACACGATTTACCTGGATTATCCTACTAAAGGCAAAATCCAAATTCTTCCAGCAATACTTTTTATTTGAAAAATTTGTCTCCCGTCAATTCAATAATGTGATTCGAAATGTTTAGTGTGATGGAGGTGGTGAGTTCATCAACAATTCCTTCTTATCCCACCTTGCTCAAAATGGAATTTGGGTACAAATATCTTGTCTAGGAACCCCACAATAAAATGGTGTGGCTGAACATAAACATTGTCACTTACGCGAACTTGGCTTAACTCTAATTTTTGCAAGTAAAGTTCCACTTCTTTATTGGCCAGAAGCATTTCAAACCGCATGTTTCCTTATCAATAGGTTACCATCATCAGTCGTGGATTTGTTACCCCATTTTCATTACTTTACAAGGAAGACCCAAATTACTCTTGTCTTAGAACCTTTGGGTCTTGGTGTTTCCCACTTTAAAAGATCCTACTTCCAATAAACTTGATCCCAAGTCTCTTCCTCATGTTTTTCTAGGGTACTCCAATAGACATAAAGGGTATAAATGCCTTTACCCAATAACTGGCAAATTTTTCATCTCTCATAGTGTTGTGTTTGATGAGTACACTTTTCCCTTTCATAATCTCAATTCTCTACGCCAACCCACCTCCAACTTAGACAATACCATCACCAATTTTATGTTCACTAAACCTACACAAACACGTACAACCCTTTGCTACCCTTCAAGACTTGACTTTGACCCTGAACATGTCACTTCCGTAACAAAACAAATCATTCCTTCTCAACCCCTCTCATCTTAGCCAATACCCCACTCTACTTTATCACCTACCAATCCCACTAATTTCTTACTCCTTTCCATACTAACGCTGCCACTAACCCCACCACACAACCCATAATTCTCGTTACCACCAATAATTCCACCACACCTTCTCCTACTCATACAAACATCCTAACCAACCCCTTATTCTCAATGTGAATAATCATTCTATGGTTATATGCGCAAAGACGGGATCCATTGCCCCAACAAGAAGTATTTGCTCAGCCCAATTCCCAAAGAACCGAAGTCGATAAAAATAGCACTCGACATCCTGGTTGGAAGCAAGCAATGGAAGCCAAGATTCAGGCATTTCTTGATCAAAATACATTTTATCTTGTTCATAAGACACCTAGTATGAGAGTGCTTGGTACAAAGTGTATCTTGAAGACCAAACTCAAAGCGGATGGCTCTCTTGACAAGCTTAAAGCTCGATATGTGGCTAAGGGATTCAATCAAATTGCGGGTGTTGATTTTCAGGAAACTTTCTCTCCTGTCATTCGCTATAGCATTGTTTGTCTAGTGCTCTCTTTAGTTGTTATGCATGGGTGGTCTTTACGTCAATTAGATGTTACGAATGCTTTCTTGCATGGCCCACTTGATGAACCAGTTTACGTTTCCCAACCACCAGGCTTCGTTGGCCCTCTCCATCTTGATCACATGTGGGAACTACACAAAGCTCTCTACGGTCTTAAACGGGCACCTGGGACCTAGTTTAATTGTCTAAACTCATTTATGCTTACCTATGGTTTTCAATGAGGTAAAGCTAATCCCTTTTTATTTGTTTACAAGGCAGGGGATATCATCATGTTGTTTCTTCTTTATGTCAACGACATAATTCACAGGAAACACACAATCAGTTATTCATGCCTTTATTCAACATATTAGTTGATCTTTTGCAATTATAGATATGGGTCATCTTCAATTTTCTGGGCATTGAAGTTATTTATACGGATTATGGCTTGTTTTTAACATGGTCTAAATATGCTAAGGAAGTGTTTCATCGTGCAAACATGATAGATTACAACTCCATAGCTACTCCAATGATGGTGCACAATTCCCCCTTGATGAGTCAGCATTTTCCTGATCCAGTTATATGGAAGCATTGCTGGTGCACTTCGTATCTTACCTTTACACGGCCAGATCTAACATATAGTGTCAATTATCTTTGCCAATTTATGCATCCTCTAGCAAATCAGCATTTTCGGGAACTCAAACGAGTGCTTCGTTATGTTAAGGGACGACTAATCTTGGCATGAGGATTTACTCTGCTTCGGGTAATAATCTTTATGCATTTGCAGATCATTGGCAAGTTGTCCTCTAACTCGTTGTTCAACTACAGGTTTTTGTGCCTTTCTTGGTAGTAATTGTATCTCTTGGAGTGCAAAGAAACAACCCATGGTCGCTCGATCCAGGTGAAGCTGAATACCATGCTATGGCATTTGCAACCGGAATTAACTCGGCCTGGGTTTCTCCTCCATGACATTAGCATTCCCATACTTGAGCCACCTCGCTTATTTTGTGATAACCTCATGCACTA
Source organism: Dalbergia oliveri (assembly GCA_030441495.1). NCBI lineage: Eukaryota > Viridiplantae > Streptophyta > Magnoliopsida > Fabales > Fabaceae > Dalbergia > Dalbergia oliveri. The sequence continues at coordinate 13,609,037 of JAMLFY010000009.1, forward strand.
CACATGTCCTCATTTTTCCAGTTGCGAATCCAAACTTGGGCTTAGCTTCCCCATTCTGAGTTTGAAGGGGAAGACGCAGTCAAGTAGTTAGGATTTGGTTTTGAATTATTGTTAGCTAGCTAGCTGTTACATAATCTAGGTTGTTGCATTACTTAGTTTGAATTTCTATTCATTTGAATAATTGTTTTAGCAGTTACGTTTTCTTCTCATTCCGTGTAACAACTTGGTATAAATAAAGCAACTATATTGCTCACGTTAGTTCTCTTCATTCATTCTTCTATAGGGGCTTCGTGAATCTCATGCAACTAATTCGAGTCTCCTTGGCAAATTAGTGTGGAAGCTGTTTTGTGACACATAGATTGTTTTGGGTCATTGTTTTGTCACACAAATATCTTAGGGGGAGGGATCCCATATTCCTGTTGATTCTCATGCCTTATCTCATATTTGGAAGGGTATTTCTAAGGCTATAGCTTGCATGAGAGCTGATTTTATGTGGGGTGTTGACTTGAGCGCATCCATTTGGTATGAGAGCTGGCTTCCTAGAAGGAGATGTGATAAACTTGATTATGTGCATATTTCTGACACTCATTTACATCTTCGTGATGTGTGGAATGGTGGTGTTTTACGCGCGCTTGCAACCAGTGGATGCCTTTTCCTCCTGATTTTGTTAAGAGTAATGTTATGGAAACAATAAAATTACACAACAAATATATACTACACACCTTATCACCATTTGTTGTGCAATTTTGTTGTTCCCATAACATTTTTCTTTTGTTAAAATTAATGTCGATGGGAGTGTGTTATGAGGGAATGAAACTGCTAGCTTTGGATGTGTCATTAGGAAGGTGAAGTCGTTTGTTGGCGTCTTCTAGTAAAAGCTGAACCTATGATAAAGATCAAACAACTCCATAAAGCTTGACCCTTTGTACACATTTTGTTCCATATTTAAATGTGTTGCATTTTTTATGTTTAAATTACTTAATTATCATGAATAAGATTTATTTCAATTTATACCAATATAATTTATATTTTAATTTAATCAATTATAATGGTTAGAAAAAAGGGATTTATTATTGTCTTTTTCTGTTTGTAAATGTCTTAATTATTATATTATTGTGTGCAACCATTACAATAAAAATTTAATCGTGCCTTCAAACAATAAAAATTAAATCATGCATGCCTTCAGATGTTTTATTATCTTCCCAAAACTAATATTACTATTTGTCTTACGGGAATGTTACTAGTTTTTATAACGACACACTCCATTGATCAGCAACTTAAATGAAATTATTCCATTAATACATATTTAACTAATAATATTGCCGTTAGTTTGAAAGGTTGACATCTTATCATCTATACTATAATAGTCATTTGAAGAAAATATTTGTATGATTTTTATAATTTATAACGTCAAGTTATTTATGTTACTTCTAATATTCAATTGTAATAACAATAAAAAGGGAAATACAACGTGGCAAGTACATGATTCTCAAATAATATTTTGAATATCCTTGATGTTTTAAAAATGGAAACAATAAAATAAATTACACAATGGCGCAGCTGCATCTATAATATTATAGACAAAAATGAAAATTAAGACAAACATATAAAATATTGTGAATAAATTCTATTTATGAATTATTTTGGAAAATCTTTTCAGGTATATCAAAGTACATATGCTAATTATAGTTAATTATTTCGTACAAGTTATTTATGAAACAAAACAATTTATTTGGAAAAAAAAAACAGAAATCACAAACACAAATGAGTGGAACTCATTTACAATAAATATTTGGATAGAAATTATGATTAAATTTAGTAGAAAATTATTATTAATTAATTTTTATTGATACTGTTTATTGCTTTCAATTAGCATTAATTATAATTTATTTCATTTATTGATCATAGTTATTGTAGCCATTTTTCAGTTATAACTGATTATGACTAATGCTTATTTAAAATTATTTAGTTGTCCTTATTTATTTAGCTTTGCTCAACATATATATTGGCCGAGAAATGATATGTGACCATCACAATATATATATCAGCTACAAACACCAAGCAAAATGACAAAAGTGGCGTGTGGAGATGGTGTGAATAATTTAGCAACAAAAGACACTACTAGAAATGCACGGATCCTAAGGAGAATTCCTACGAGAATGTAACCAACGGTTATTACCAACAGGATCTTCGACGGGTTGTCGTGTTTTGGAAAAATTGTGGGTGTTAATAATGTGAACCACACACCCATCAATAAACTCGGTAAAGTTGGCGCCACCACGCCACTTGGTGTGACAATGTGTTGAATGTGTGTTGACGGTTATTCTTTTTTATTTTATCTTTAAATTGTTTGTTAAAATTAAACGAGGATGTCCGATGGGTACTTAATAATTTATTTTTTAACTATTTTTGTTAAATATTCCTCGCAGGTGTATTTATCATTATGTTTTATTTTTATTTATTTTTAAATTTACCGACTAGTTTATCGATGTGTGTATTGATCATTAGTTTTATTTAATCTTATTATATATTATCACCAAAATTGATAGGTATATATTGTTATTTTATTTATTGTAAAATAAAACGGGGTGGCTAATATTTTTATTAAATATTACCGATAGTTTACGACGGGTATATATTGTTATTTATTTTTTATTTAATTTTATTAAATATTACCAACAATAAATGAGTATATTAATATTGCATTTTATTTTATTTATTATAAAATAAAATGGGAGTGGGTAATATTTTTATCAAATATTACAACGGTTTACGAACGAGTGTTTATTTTAAAAATGATTAATTATTAACTATTAACGACTACCGGTATTTGAAATTTCACATGTTGCTGCAACCTTTGGTGTTCTAGATTGTCTTCGTAAACCGATAATTTGCAAATTAAAACGTCCTGTTTCACTTAACACGTACCGTCGTCGATATCCTCGGTAAACCGCTTAAACCCCCGCAGTGCGCTACACTGGAGCTCCATTAAGAAACGGAGGCCACCATTATGATCTATGGGCTTTGATGAGCATTTTCATTGGTTTAGTTTTTTGATTTAGTTTACTTTTTTTGTTCATTTATGGGTGCCCATAGTGCTATGTTTTGTTGCATTGGTCAGTAATTATTGTTGTTAATTTGTTAATAATGTAGGAGTTTTGTTTAAGGGTGATAGCTATTGTTGATTTTGGGATTGTTTTTTATTTTTTATTTATTTTATGTTTTCTATGTATGTAAGTGTGTTGATTTAAATTTATTATATTGAATTTTCATGATTGGATTTGGTTGGGAGAGTTTTCCCATATTTTATATTTTTTTTTACTCTATAGAGGTGAGTAACTAAATCCTTGTTATTTATATTGTTTAATGGTTTAATATATATATAAGATATATAGAGACTTATGTTTTCTAGGATAGAGTTGTAGGAAATGGAGATTATATGACTAGGGGGAAGCATAGAGGTCCTTCCCCAACTTGTTTGCATTGTTTGCTGGATTCTTTGTGTTTGCGGAGATTGCAAGATGCATGTTGTGGAGTTATAAAGGGATGCGCAATAGAGAGTTTTAGGATTATGTGAATTGTATGTAATTATTATGATTATACTATTTCACTATATTCAGTTGTGGATCTTTATAATAATATCTATAATTTTTGAATTGACTGAAATATCTAACGATGGAAGCTCAAATTTTAAGGGGAGATGCTTCGAAATTTTGTTAAATTTTTTTTGTAGGAATAATAGATTAAAAAGGAGTAACTATTATTACAAAAAACTTAAAAGCTTGTTGAATTTGTTTAAAAAGAATACTTTAAACAAAACTTAAAGACTAATTGAGTGTGTTTTAAAAATCAAGTAAAATAAATATCTAGACGAAAGTTCCTAATTTAAGAGGAGATGAAATTTTGTTAAAGTTTCTTGTAGGAATAATAGATTAAAAAAAAGTAACTATTGTTAAAAGAACTTAAAAAATAGTTGAATTTGTTTAAAAAGAATAATTTAAATAAAACTTAAAGACCAATTAAGTGTATTTTAAGGACCAAGTAAAGTAAATATTTGACGACGGAAGCTCCTTATTTAAAAGGAGATGCTATGAAATTTTCCTAAAATTTTTTTAGGAAAAAAGATTAAATAAAAGTAATTTATTTTTTAAAACGTAAAAACTAATTGGATTTGTTTTAAAGCAATAATATAAATAAAACTTAAAGACCAATTGCATGTGCTTTAAAGACCAATTAAAAGAAATCTAACAGAAGTTTCTAATTTAAGGGGAGATGCTATCGAAATTTGTTCAGAATGTTTCTTGAGGGAATAAGATTAAAAGTAGCTGTACTAAAAATCTAAATAGCAATTGAATTTGTATTTGAAAGTAATAACTTGACATCTTTACAAAATTGTATGGTCTAGGGTTAATCACAAGCATAATGTTACCTTCAAATCGATTATGGATCTACGATAGATTGCATCCTAATAGAGGGGGGATTAAATTGAAATTTTATAGTGGTGTTAAAGAATTTGTGAGTGTGGCATGTAAAACACAATAGTTCATTCATGAAGCAAAAGTTAGGTGCCTATGTAATAGGTGCAAATGTAGGAAGTATTTGGATGATGATACAATAAGGGTTCATTTGTACAAGTGGGGATTCATGCCTGACTATTAGGTTTGAACGAGCATGGGGAGGTAGTTCATGCATGGAATCAAGTTGGTATGTTTCAAACTGGAAGTTCTGGTGGGATCCATGTAAGTTAGCACGACGTGGGTAATGTGTTGTGGAGGATAATTTGGTTAGGTATCAAGAGATGGTGTTTGATGTTGCTTGTCCTGAATTTGCTACTCATTATTTGCAGCCTTCAGTTGAGTAACCAAACCAAGATGCTCAATTTTATAGTCTGCTAGAAGCTTCCGATCAACCTTTTATGGGAGGATTGTGTGCACTTTGAATTGTTATTAGCAGTTTGAATGTTGAGCATTAAGTTTGAACTGAATCAAAGCCAAAGTTCTTTTAATCGTGTGTTGCACTGATAAGTGAGCTAAGTCCAAACCCCAATGAAATTCCAAAAGATTTTTATCAAGCTAAAAAATTAGTTTCTAAACTTGGGTCGAAGGAAATAAAGATTGATTGCTGATTGAAAGGTTGCATGCTTTATTATAAATATGATATTTCATTGATTGAGTATAAGTTCTGCTAAGAGCCTATGTTTAAGCCCAAGAGACGTGGAAGTGGGAGGTATAAGGATGTCCCTAAAAAAAATACACTATCTGCCTTTAATCTCTAGACTCACGACACTCTATGTGTTAATGAGCTCGGCCTCTCATATGACATGGCACAGTGGAAATAAGAAGGATGACTGTGATGACGCATCCATCACACGGTAAGGCGTGGAAAAAGTTTGATCAACAATATCCTGATTTTCTTTTGACTCGCAAAATGTTAGATTGTGACTCTATTCAAATGGATTTACTCCAAATAACTAATTTAGCAAACCTTGTTCATGTTCTCTCATAGTTGTTACGCCTTATAATCTCCCTTCTAACATGTGCATGAAAGATCCTTACCTGTTCTTAACATGTATAATCCCTGGCATCTGATAATCCAAAAGCTAAGATTGATGTGTATCTTCAACCCCTAATTGATGAATTGAATGGGTTGTGGTGCCAAGGTGTTCTTACTTACAACATTTCAACAAAGCAGAGCTTCATGATGGAGCTGCATTAATATGGACCATCAATGATTTTCCAGCTTATGGAATGCCGTCTGGATGGATGACCCAAGGCAAATTAACATGCCCGATTTGCATGGAGGATACTGAAGTATTCACCTTGAAACATGGAGGACAGAACTCTTGGTTTGATTTTCATAGAAGGTTCTTAGATTCCGATCATCCATATAGGTGAAGTAGATACAAGTTTAAAAGAAATTGTGTTGAACATGATAAGCTTCTAGTTAGATTAAGTGGCCACAAAATGTGGGATCGACTTAAGGATATCCCAAAAATAATAAAAATCGGAAAGGTGCGCAAGCAGGCTATGGGGCATACCATAATTAGACCAAACAAAGTATTTTTTGGGAGTTGCCATATTGGAAGGATAATTTAGTGCGTCATTGTTTAGATGTCATACATATTAAGAAAAATTTGTTTGACAACATTATGAATATTGTATTGGATACAAATCAAACCAAAAACAACGATAAGGCAAGGCATGATCTGACTAAGTATTGTACGGCCTGATTTGCATTTACAAGAATTGAGAGATGGTCGTTTCTATAAACTAAAGGCCAAATATGCCTTGAGTTCCAATCAGAAATAAGCTGTTTGTTAGTGGATTAAGGAGTTGAGAATGCCCGATGGTTATGCTTCTAACTTAAGTAGGTGCGTCAATGTTGCACAGGGTAAGCTTTTGGCATGAAAAGCCACGATTGTCATGTGTTCATGAAGTGTTTGCTTCCAATTGCATTTAGAGATATCTGATGTTTCTGGAAGCCCCTAATCTAAGCTGAGTCAGTATTTCAGGGATTTATGCTCTTTTACTTTTAAGGTTGATGATCTGCTTGCTATGGAAAAAAATATTCCCAAAATTCTCTGCAAATTAGAGAGAATTTTTCCTCTTGAGGTCTTTGACTCAATGGAACACTTGCCCATATATTTGGCATATGAAACATGAGTGTGTGGACCGGTTTAATACAGGTGGATGTATCCATTTGAAAAGGAAATAGGAGGGCTTAAAAGAACCGTAAAGAATAGCTCTCAAGTGGAAGGATCAACATGCCAAGCTTATCTAGCGAAAAAGACTTCAAATTTCTGCTCATTTTACTTTCAGCCACATGTTCAATCTAGGAGAACTTGGGTTGGTCATAACGATGATGGAGGGGATTGTTCTATTCCACCTACTTTGTCTATATTCAATCAACCTGGTTGAGCCTGGAAAGAGCGTGCCTCGATGGTGACTTTCGAGGAGTAAAATTTTGCACACTTACATATTTTGATAAATTGTAAGGGTGCATCCATTCAGATTGTAAGTCAATAATCCCTTTTTTTAGGTGTTATGCATCTTTAAAATAATGTAAAATATATTTTCAACAACATATTTTGAGCAACTACACGATCAAGATTCTATTTAACAATTTCCAGATTGGTTTAAATTACATGTAAGTCCACTTGTTTAAGATTATGTAACCCAATATATTCTTATCTGTTGATTTTGTTTGATACAAGTGAGTTTGACATTTCAAACTTCATGTACATAGTTTCATAACAAAAATAATGGTGTAACATGTCCTCATTTGTTTAATTTAACTTGGGCCCTAAAAAATAAAATTGTAAGTTGGCCAATGTACTATGTTAATGGGTACAAGTTTCACACAACTGATTGAGGTGAGGGCAAAAACCAACAATCCTGGTGTTTGTGTTAAAGGCGTATTGGGGATTGAGAATGTGATTGATATGGTGTCGTTAAGGAAATCCTTGAGTTTGAGTAGGTAGGTGAGCTCACAAATAAATATGTCCTACTCAAATTTGAATGGTGTGATCCTACCCGACTAATTGGACATGGCAACACAACAATTAAAAAATAATTGAAATCAATCACACCAGAAGTTATAGAAGTTATGATTCATTTATTATAGCCCAAAGTGCCAGACAAGTATATTATATGTCTTATCCTGGGAAAAGTAGGTCATAGTGGAGGGTTGTAAACAAGATAAAACCAAGAGGTAGGATTGAAATAGAGGAAGATATTGTTGAAGATGCTTATTAAGTGGATGATCCACCCCTTTCAAGGGCAGGAATCGATATAGACAATCCTGAAAACCTTCTTCCGTTGACTACTGGGGAAGTTGACATAATTGAATGCACAAGTAACCACCCAATCAGAAATCATGAAGATGAAATAAGTGATGGTAGTGCTAATGATTCATCTAGTGATAAAAAATAGAGTGATGATGAAAACGTCACTTTCAGATTAACTAAGGTGTTCAATATTGTATACAATATTATTTTGAAATTATTTGAAATTTCTTGATTTAATTAATGTTTTTTTGTGGATTACTTTTTAATTGTTTCAATATGGTTGGTAGAGACAAAGGCCGACCTCAGAAGGTCAGTTTACCCACTACCACCTCAGCCATCGCCCTTCCCATACACTTCCCATGCCACTACCCCCACCTCAGCCCCTACCATCAGCATTCAGGCTTTAGGATGATGCCTACTCTTGATATATCGGCCCCACCTCCCCCGTATTCACACTCACAGCCACTTGCATCATCAACCCCTCCCCTAGCCCTACCACTTCCCTGACTCCTAGCCCCGTATCTATCAGACTCATCCTCTTCGACTGGGTCATAGGCATGGGACGCCGATGGGAGGCTCTGGCCTGGAGCCATTTGGGCCTGATGGTAAACCACTCTGTAGATTAGGCCGGATGATAAAGACAAGTAAGGTGAAATATATTTTTTATTACATTTTAATTTTACATTACTTATGATATTTAAGTAATTTTGATTATTTTTAATATATTTTATTTATGTAATAGTTTTTATTCGTTTGCGTGGCTACCATAGGATTATAGAGGTTATATAGAGTTAGTATAATAATCCATGGCCTACATGGACTGACATCCTTCCTAATGTCAAGGAGTTGTGGTAGAAAGAATGGAAGGTAATTCTATGATTGATTGCTTTTGTTAAAATATATGTTTATATTATTTAATTATATATTTATATATAATCACTTATGTGCTATGAATTTGTATATGCAGAAAATATTTTACATTTAGCCTTACATGAGCCTAGTGAAGAGGGCTTGGAGGATTAGGTCCTCCAAGTGAATGTGGGATACGTTTCATGATGTCCGTAAAGGACACATGAACAGCTCGTGGCTGAATGACACCACCCTGCTCAAGCTGCGCATTGGGCCAGCGACTGACCTTCAAGGATAGGTTGGATAAGGGAAAGACAAACCCAACCTCAAAAAAGGCGGGTTGTTGTACATGGGTGGGTCGAGCACTAGGAGGGGACCCAAAAGCGTTTGGTAATTCTTTAACCTTTCTACGTTTTATAATAACATTTACTATATTTGAATTGTGGCAAATACTTTACTTTTATGACTTTATTGTGCTTATTTGTGCAAGCGAGGGAATTAAGTTGCCTTCCGACACAAGGCGAGCTATTTCGAAGACCCACACCGAAAGGGTGAGAGAGGGAGTTGGAGAGGTCTAGGTGGACCTCATTCTGAGGTGACCTTTGAATTTAGACATATCTTTACTTAATTTTTATTATTATTTCATTTATGTTATAATTATTATTTACAATGTGTTTTATCTTTTTTCCTTTGCAGTGCGAGTTTAGAGACCTCTGAGCAAGCTCATACCCAGTACCAACCTAGATGGCTGAGGTTGGGTCCAATGCTGACATTCTTCCTCCTCCAACGAGGAGGATGTTTGGACCCAGGTGGTTGGCGGCTCTACAAGGGCCGTATATATGGGATGATGTACTACCTTGAAAGTATATCCCATCCTTCGTCCTGGGTCAGCTGGAGATAATGCCTTGAGGGAGTGTGTGCATGCCCTCAACCAGGAGCTCAGGAGGCGGAGAGCAGCTGGAGAGGAGCTAGAGAGATCTGAGCTTCTCCTTGAGTGGCAGAGGAAAAAGCAAAGAAAGAGAAGGCTAAGTTCGGAAGATGTAGCAGAAGATCACTCAGATGTGATGACCTTTTTCCAGGACATGCAGGCTTCGAGATCCTCTAGCTTTGACAAGACGCTCCCCTAGATCCCATTCCACCATATCCCACTCCCTTCATCTCGACGACCACCAAGTCTGTAGGAATGACGACGATGGTTCAGATGATGATGATGATGAATGGTTCAGAATCTAGCTTCATTTTCCCATTATGAATTTACATTTATTGTAATTTGTATATATTTTATTGTCATAATTTGTTATTTTATTTAATCAATTTAATTCATTTATTTTATTATTTTCTTATTTAATATCAATTTAATTTATAATTAGGTTATTATATAAAAAATAAATAATAAATCACCTAGTTAAATAGGGAAATTTTTTAAAAAAATTATTTTTTTACCAACGGGTATGACCATTTGGAATAAGTAATATTTTTAAAATAAATTATTTTTCATAAATAAAAAATATTGTCAATAAACCCATTGGTAAAATGTTCAAAAAATTATTTTATTTATTTCAACTTCCATCGGTAATGTTAAATACCCGTCGATATAAATATGTCTCTGATGGCCATGTAGACGCCTTTTATCTAATTGACCCAACCGCAAATATTTTATTACCCGTCTACATGAGTCAAAAAAAAATCGATGGTGTGTTTTTACCCTAAGTAATATTCATTGATGCCCTGGAAGCGATGCCCACGTGTCTCTCGGTACACTCATACGTATAATTCATGCCCGTTGAAAAACCCGTTGGTATGAGCATCGTGTCCTGTGCATTTTTGTAGTGAGAAAAGGAAACCCAATGCAAGAAAAGGAAAAAAAAATGAAAAAAAAGATGGATTGAGAACATTGGGGTCTCAGGAGCAAAAAAGGGAAAACTCTCACCAACCCCATTGAAGCTCTGTGCTTTTCTAGTTTAACTCCTAACCTACTCATAGCTCTCATTCGTGGCATAATAGGGAGGAAGAAGAAGAGCATAAAATCAGCTTATGTTCCAATGTAAAAAACCATACGCGTTGATCATAGCTCATTTCATTTGTGTTTTTCTATAAATTTTTCGAGGAAGTACAGAAGAGGGAACTTGAAAAATGATATCTTTTACATTTGTTCAAGATTTGTGAATGAGTTTCTGTTTGTAAGGTATGTGAGTTCATCATTTTCAATATGATTCTTCATGTGTTTGTGGTTGATATTAGAAAATATAGTTTTCTTTTAGAATATGTTCAACAAGAAAACAAATTATGAATGACTATGTTAGAATGTAGAGGCTAACGTTAATAGTTAAAGGTGAGTTGTAAATAGGTGGAAGGAAGTTGTAAACCAGTGATAAATTGTTGTAAACTCATGATAAAAAAGTTTTAAACATGTGTAAAAGTGTTGTAAACTCGTGTTAAGCATGGGAAATGTGTGGAAAGAAGTTAACCATGCGGCAAAAATTTGTAAAACTTTTTAAAAATGTTGCAAACTCCTATTATGCATGGGAATTTTATATATATATATATATATATATATATATTTTTTTTATGTCTTTTTAACAACAAAACAACTGGGAATGACTCTTACAAGGTGGCAGTAACGTTAATAGTGGAAATGTAAGATGTAAATGCATGGAAGGAAGTTGTGAATCGGTGGTAAAATGTTGTAAATCTTTTCAAAAATGTCATAAACTCTTGTTATACATTGGTATTTATGTATTTTTAATTTTTATTAGTCTCTTCAGCAAAAAACAAACTATTAATGACTCTGTTAGAAATTGGAGGTAGTGTTCATAGTGGAAGGCTGAGGTGTAAATGCGTGGATGAAAGTTGGAAACCAATAGTAAAATGTTGTAAACCCATGAGCAAAAAGTTGTAAACTGAAGAAGTTATGCATGGGATTTTTTCTTTGTTGTATTTTTTATTAGTTTTCAGCAACAAAAAAAACTATGAATGGCTCCATTACAATTTTTAAATTAGTGAAGGAAAAAATTGTATACTAGTTTGTGAAGTTGCTGGAAATAATTGTAAAGTGCTTTAGTTTTTATTAGGTTTGTTGTTACAAAAAAGTGCACAAAATGGAGAATTCAATGAATGTTGATGCTGATGGCCATGTCGAAGTTTAGATGGATCATCCTGAAGTGAATGATGAGATAAGGGTGCTTGTTGCTGGGATGGTATTTAATTCAAATGAGGAAGGGTGAGCATTCTATAAAAATTGTGCAAGCAATATACGTTTTGAGTTCAAAGTAAGAAATTCAAGGAAGGATTCAGATGGACAATTAAATTACATGTTACTTTCATGTTCACGGAAGAAGAACATGGGTGTGAATATGGGTGAAATGAAAGCTTTTGTGGCTTGTTTGATTAACTGAAACCATGCACAAACAAAGGTTCTAACGTGGAAAGGTGGGGTTGTGGTTGTTTCCGTTTCGGAGAGGACCGCCCAATGTGCATGTCTGATGGTTTTTTTTTTTTTTTCTCTTTTTTCCTTTTCTAGTTTGGTTTCCTTTTTTTTTTTGTCAAATTTGCCATCCGTATCCATATCACCTCCATATACCACTTTTATCATTTTGCTGGGTGTAAGTAGCTAGTGCATGTATTGTAATGGTCACGTATCATTTCTCACATTGGCCTCCATTACTATTGACTTGGAAGTGACATACGTTAGAATTACGTGTCTTTTTGAATCCAAGTATAGAACTGCAAATGTAGTTTACCTGACTAAAATATTATTATATGATAGGAAACTGGAAAATTACTAGGCGTTGAATGTTCCTTGTGCTAAATTTCCTGTTCTTTTTGAAAATTGTGGGAGCCAATGTGTCACCTCAACAATTGCATAATAACTATATTAGTGGTTCCATTTACAAAGCTGTGTAGTTTCATAAAAGGTGTCATTTAATCCATATTTGCCAAGAAAATACCTTGTTTGTGTCTTTTTATTTTCATTTTCATTTCCTTTATGCAAATGTTGTTTATGTTTTCTTTGGTCATTGTGACGATATATATATATATATATATATATATATATATATATATAGTTATATTTACTAATTACACCATTTCGATTAAATGACTCGTCTTGTCTTTACTAACCTATTCAAGTTTATTTTAGATTGATTAACTAACCATTTTAGACTTTGGGAGGGGTCGTTGAAGACACCCATATAAGGTGTTAATTATTTTCAATTGAAAGCTCCTATTCGAGGAGATCCATCCATAGTGTCAACTGATTCTCAATCTAAAGCTCCTATTCTGAATTCACCCAAAGGGAGACGGATTATTCCTGATTGGAAGCTCCTATTTGAGGAGATCTACTCAAACAAGGTGTGGGTATTCCTGATTCAGAAGCTTTTATTCAAGGAGATACCCAACGGGGTGTCAACTGATTTCCACCCAAACTAGGTGTCGATTAATTATGTGATTGGAAGCTCCTATTCAAGTTCAAGCAGATCCAACCAAATTGGGTGTCTGCGATTATCTCGAATGGAAAGAGGTATCAATTGATTATTTCTGATTGTAGATTACTCCTATTCTAGGAGATCCACTCAAATAGGTGTCGAACTGATTATTTACAATTGAAATTTGAGGAGATCCACCCAAATTGGATGTTGTTTAATTATTTCTAGTTATGCTCTTATATGAGCAAGGAAACACACCCAAATTGGATGTGGTCATACTATTTACTCATAGAAGATGCAACATATTTTTAACATATAAAAGGGTGCCAAAAGTTCTAATTGGAGTGCTAGAAATTCCGAGTACTTTATGAATTTATGAACCATGTCACCTAAAAGATATGTTAAAATTTTCAACTTGTATTTTTGAAATTTCAAGATCGTGATTGTTGTCAAATGGCAGGCCCAAAAGACACAAATGAAGTGACGCAAAATAAATATATGGAAATGTAAAATAAAGGACACAGGAATTTACGTGGTTAGGCTTAAAAGCCTACGTCCATGAGCAAAGATGACAACCAAATACTTTAGTATAGAAATATGATGGAGATATAAAAGGTGGGCACCCTCCACTCAACCCAAATCACAAGTACACTCAAAATACCTCACAGTATTTTTCTCACTAATGTATCCTCTCAACTCACTAAAGAGAATAATTTATAAGTAACAAATAATTCTTATCTTATCACACAAAAAGGAGGAAATTATTTTAGGGTTGTTTGTTTTTTATTGTTATAGCTAATTGAATCAAGCTCTTATTTATAGAGCTTTTAGGGACAAATTTTCAACATGTCATTTAATGCTTTATGTTGCCATATGCTTCAATTAATTTAATGCTTCAACCACTTCCATTAATTTTGCATCTCATATGCTTCGGCTACATCGAAAGCCAATTTGGCCTTTTGTGCATTGGCTTGCAAACTGTGGGCTTAAAGTCAAGCCACCTAGTCTACAAATCTCCACCTTGACTTGATTTTCATCAAGTCTTAAATTATCAAAGTCGCATTCTCCAATATGCCCCAGACATAGTCAAATACCCAAACTACCTCTTGATGGGACACATGGATTTCACAAATCATAATCAACACCCTTAGTCCTGTGAATGGTAGTACTAAACATGATGTTAGTTTGCTTCCTACAAACATGATGTTTACAAAAGTCAAGCATAACCAATTTTTGAAGCAAGCCATGCTTGCTCACCATAGGCATACCTGCCTCATGCTTATGGCACAAGCGAGTAATATCCAAATAAGATGAAGATGATCCTAATATAGCACCAATAACCGTGCTACCTTGAAGTAGATAAAGACCATTAACCAATCTACCTCTAATCACCACAAGAGCATCTTTGAAGACTTTCAAAACTCCACCTTCATTAGAACACTTATGCCCTTGAGAATTAAGAGTGCTCAAAGAAATAAGATTTTTCTTAAGTCAGGAATATGCTGAACATTAGACAAAGTTCTCATGGTTTCATCACTTGACTTAATTCGGATTGTACAAATGCCGACAACCTTATAAGATGTATTATTTCCCATAAGACCAATACCACTATTAACTAACCGGTAAGAAGTGAACCAATTCCAGTTTGGACAAACGTGGTAGGTGCTACCTAAATCAAGAATCCAAGTATCACCAACTAAACTGGTTATGAGAGATCATTTCTACATCTTCAACACTTGTTGCATCACTTAAATCTTTCTCTTTCTTTTCTTTAAGCTTTGGACAATCTGCTTTCTAATGCCCTTCTTTTTTACAATATCTATATTTGTCTTTTCTTCTACTACTACTAGAATCAACATTCTTCTAATTACCTCTAGCTACCAAGTTAGATGCGGCACCATTAAGATCACCACTATCATGCTCCATCCTTTCATAACACAAAAGTGAGGACTTAACCTCACAACATCAAGACGCTCATGTCCATAGATGAGTGTTTCACAAAAATGCTTGTAGGAGTGAGGTAAAGAATGAAGCAATATCATTGCTTGTTACTCACTAGTGAATGTCTCATCCATATTTTTCAACTCCATTATAAGTGATGTGAACTCAGCTGTGTAAGTTCTCATTGATGTCTCTTCTGCCATATGAAACATATACAGACGTGCACACACCGAACGGTTGACCACTTAGTCATGTGTAACAACTCCAATTTTTTCCACAATGCAGCTCTTTTTCTCCAAAAGGACCTCCTGCAATCGTCTATAATTCATATCTGAATAATGGTAAGAGCTTTTTGATCAATATCTTCTCACTCAAATCCTTCATTGTGTTGGGTTTCTAATCTTTGCCAAAAGTGCTACTTTCAAGCCATGCTATACAAAAATAGACATCATCTGCACCTTCCACATCCCAAAGTTGATGTGACCATCGAACTGTGGATATCAAATTTCTTGGATAATATCTTCAAACAAATTTCCAGAACTCTATAAGAGTTATGATACCAATTTGTTGTGAATTGAGACACAAAAGGCACAAATAGAGTGACGCAAAATAAAAAAACGTAAAATAAATGACAATAGGAATTTTTGTGGTTCAGCTTAAAAGCCTACGTCTAGACAAAGACGACAACCAAATATTTTATCATGGAAATATGATAAAGATAAAAGAGGACACATTCCACTCAACCTAACTCCTAAATACCTAGAATACTTCAAATTATTTTTCTTATCGATATATCCTTTAACTTACTAAAGAAAAATTTATAAGTAACAAATAATTCTTCTCTTATCCACAAAAAGGAGGAAATTGTTTTGGGTTGTTTGTTTTTCGTTGTTATAGCTGTTTGAATCAAGCTCTTATTTATAGAGCTTTTTGGGACAAATTTTCAACATGTCGTTTAATGCTTGATGCTACCATATGCTTCAATTAATTTAATGTTTCAACCACTTCAATTAATTTTGCATCTCATATGCTTCAGCTCCACCAAAAGCCGATTTGGCTTTTTGTCCATTGACTTGCAAACAGTGGGCTTAAAGTCAAGCCACCTAGTCTATAGTGACAACTAGAAAGGATAGTCAACATATTTACCCGTAGAACATGTTTTTAAAATTCCAATCCTTTATGATCAAAACTTTCAATTATATAACACCCGGAAGAAGTGTTAGGAAGTTTCAATCGACAGATCATCATAAGCATTGGTTATACTAGATGACTTATGGTGGAGTCATAGTACGACAGTACATATAATCTAGGTATGAACTTATGTTGTTCCAGGTGATCATAACATTACCATATATACAAGATGACTAAGCATTTAACATGGCTAGAATGTGCGCGTCCTTGATTCTAAGAAAATTGGGCAGTTATATCGATTTATTTTTCTCCAGAATGGGCATAACATTCGTTGTTTGATATTAATAGCTAGTGTCCTGAGAATGGTGAGAATTATTATGAATATTCAATTAAAATATATTTCTTGGTTACACAATTTGTTAATTATGATAACGCACGTATAGAAGTTAACGCTTCAATGGCAAAAGAAAAAATTGGAATCATGGTTAGTGTTTTCAATACCGTTTTATATTTTTGAAGAGGGGCGCGGTCCTAAATGATATTGATAATAATGCTTCCTGTATGTTTTGAATATTTACCACTATTTGAAACTTAATTCAAGATAGTCTATTTCATGTCGTGCAGCAGGCAATAGGTGTGGAATTCCCTCCTCTGTCCAATCGGATATTTATGTTTTGAAGTATCTACATCTTAGGTGATCTACTAATTTTAATTTTGTTCAGATGCTTATTTGGGGATTTCTTGTTTTTGGCTATAATATACTCAAATCATGTCCTCATTTAAGGGTATATCACCTAAACTGCTGCCAGGGCAACAATAACCCTATTCAAGGGATGAGTTTCATTATAGAAAATATTAATGCCGATCGACTTTTATACATCATGTGCTAACAATTATATTAGTATCCGACAGGAAAACCAACAATGCTGGGTAGAAAAACTCTAGTCATCATGTCTTTATTTATAATATTTTGATTGAAATTCACATGTATTGTGAAAGAGTTTTGTATAAAATTCATTCGTAAGAGCAATATCAGACTTAACAGCTTGTTTAACAGCATTGAGTTGGAAATGTTATGGTCGGAATGTTTACAATCAAAATTATTCCGATAGGACAATTCAACAACGGTCATGTCGAAGTCTCATACTTCCTTGTGAGAGTGTCATGTTTTCTATCATTAAGTCATAGATGAATACAATTTTAGACTCAATTGATGCTTCAAGAATGATCAAGTGACAAGTGAAAATTGATGCTTCATTCAAGTACAACCAAGTGACAAGCAAATATTTCTTATTAGTTAACAGGACTATTCAGACACCATATTTGACCAATCTTGTATAAGCACTGTTTAGATGCTCTTTCAAGGCAAGTGTAATATATTAACATGCGACCAGACACTTGTGCAAGTACTTATCCGAGCAGAAGATTCTTCTTCTTTATAGGTGTTTCACATAATCGATTAACACTTATTATAGCTCATTAAGCCAACTCTGTCGACTTACGAGCTGGGGCATGTGGATAAATTGGCTCCTAAGCTCATTGAATCGAAGATTCTTTATCAAACATGTTACATAACCATTAAGAATTTATGACATATTCACAATTAGTTGTTGTTCAATTATTTTATTTCCTTATAATTATTAGGTCAGTTATATTTTAAGAGTTAGCATATGTACCAATTAACTGCATATAATATTTGATCTTTTACCATCAAGACATGTTTCTAATTTAGTTTCAATATCTCTTTAACTATATTAAAAAGGCTTATCCTACTCTTAGTAGAAAGTCGGATTAACCAAATCTCACATTTAACCGGTCAGATCTCAAAATTTTGTCTAGAACACACGTACTATTTCAGAAACTAAAATGATGATTTACCCTGCGTAAATCAGAATGTGACAGCGTAGTTCAGTTCAGTAACAAAACAGAAGAGAAGACCTGTACGTATGACGTATCGGCATGTATTGAAGGAGGGTGCTGTACAGAGGGGTAAATGTGTTTGAAGTTCTGACCAACGCGGGACCAGTCAGGGGGGATACGAACTGTGCTGAAGAGTGCACACTACTAGTATTGTATAGTACACTGCACTCCTGCAAAACTTACACTACAAGAATAGCTCCAGAGAATTAAAAGCAACCAAAGAACATAAATATCATCATGGCGTTGCCAACTATCACTCTCATTTTACTTATATGCCCTTTCGTTGGAGCAACTTGCTTGCATATGTGGAGTGTGTTGTTTTAGCAACACCAACACTGGGGGATGCATTTCGTTACAAACTTTTCAATCTTTGTTTAGATTGGGATTGTAATGCTCTGCAATTGTTAAGAGAGTGACTAGGTAACACTAATTAGCACAAAAAATTATAAAATGAACTTATATGTTTATTCATTATGATCTTACATTATTAGTTATTAGATGAGTATTATTTTTATTATGGTTTATCCAATGATCAATAAAAAGCCTATAATGAGTCCAAATATTTGAAATTCCATAAAACTCACATAGTTAGCACGTACTTTCTACAATTCATTCCATTAATTAATTTGTAATGGTGCTGAGATGTAAACTATTAGCCATTAAGCTATTTTCTGATTGTTTTATGTTCATATATAAAAGTATATCCCTATTTTTAACCCCTAATTAAACACACTTTAAAATATGTATTTAGTTGAGAAGTAAAAATAAATAAAAATAAAAATTACATATAAAATTGATTTATAAAAAATTTTATTTCATATTTTTATTCTCAACCAAATATATTTTTAAAGTATAAGATTTAAATAACTAATTAGATTACTGAGAGGCTTACTTTATTAGCAGAATGTATGCAACTTGTCGTAAAGGAAGTCGCATGCCCGTGGCATGACCCATACTTCTCCTTCCCCAAACAAAATGGGCAAAAAGATTAGCAAGAGGGTGTGAGGGGACAGAAGCAAAATAGCATGAGGATATGAGGGGGCAAAAGCAAAATTAGAAAAAAAAATAAAAGGGTCTGAATCGTTTGGGGACAATTCAATCCCTATCAATATCTGTCAAAAAAAAAAAAAAGGTGAAAAGAGCAGAAAATGAACCCCGAAACGAGCCTCAGGATGCATCTCCACCTCACAGTTCCATATTTTTCCAAAATGATAAAAAGGTCAAGTTGTAAGTGAAGGGGTTCTGCGGTCTGAGGGAAAGGGACAGAAAAAGTAAAAGAGTTTAGTAAGCAGTAAAAGCTACAACCGTACAATCTTTTCAGACTGGCATGGACTTCAGACACCAGTCATCACCCTCTTTTTTGTTTTTTTCGTAATTTATTTATTTCGGACCCCACCCACTTACATAGTCTCATATCTTTTGGCAACAAAATAGTCTCATATGTACACTAATAATACCAATGATATGACTATTTCCTTTTTCCTGTTTTTGGGAGCTTATCTTTCTCTCACATTTTAGTTTACGTATATATATTTTTTGTATAGATATTAGACTGTATTAAATTTATAAAATTACATGATAATAAGTTTTTCTTTGTTTATGAGTTTCCGTAGAGATGTCAGAGACAAGAGCTGCCAGTGAGACAGCCTAGCAGTAATAGAGAGAGAGAGAGAGAGAGAGAGAGAGAGCGTGTGTGAGGGAGTGCAGCAGCATGCAGCACTGTAATCAGAACCATTAGTTTTTATTCATGTACAGAAGATTCTGTACTCCAATGGTCCCTGAAATAAATAGACCTACTCATGTACCCAAAAAAAATTATATAGCTATTCTACTCACAAAATTTTACTAGTTTTCATGTTAAATTTTTAGAATATTATATTAATTTAATTTATATATAATGATAGTATAAATTTTTTTTTATAATAATTCATTCCCATTCTCATTACTTGAGGACTCATATAAAAAGAAAAATTGATTGGATAGAGTATTTTACATTGTGATATAAAATTAAATTCATATTTATAATTTTTTATTCACTTTTAACTTTTTTTATGTGTAATGTCCAGATTTTACATTTTAAGAGTTATATTATTTCAACTAATATTATCTAGATATCATACTGAAATATATATTATACAATATCACATAATATTTGAAATAAAAAACCTATTATGAATTCAATAATAAATAAGTCAATATAGTGTTTTTTAAAAAATAAGTATATTTAACATTTCTCACCTTTTAACTCACTAGTACAAAACTACATATTAATATTAATTTAATGTGTTGTGAGTGTAAAAAATATATATATATATATATATATATATATATATATCAATTATGTATTATATATCAGAAACAATAATAGATTCAACCACCTATTATCTTTAAAATATTACAAAAAGAATCATACAAATAGATGGCAGTTTAAAACTTTTTTTTATGCATAATACATCAAAATTAATCACTAAAATGTAATATAAAAAATTCATTCCAGTACTAATAATAACCCATAAAACACCCTTTGAACTCTAGTCATTTTCTTGTGACGAGATAAGTGTAAAGCTCGACGTCTTTTCCTACTCTGAACAACGTATACATCATCTTCTCACCTTAAATTTTAACTACCAGGAAAAAAAAAAAAACCCACAAAAACGCCACTCCTGCTGCTGATGGTTTCACCCTGAGGATCTGTCTTCTCTTTCTTTCACTAGACTCGAGGCCTGAAGAACTTCTGTTCCATTTGTTTGTATCACAAACACCATCTCTCTTCGTGCTCCTTGATCCCTACTCCTCTTTTTTCTTCTTTTTTTTTTTTTCCTTCTTTGTTACTTTCCTCTTCCCATTCTCGCCTTGCTTGATGATGAACGGAGGGAACAGGTTTCCTTTCACTCAATCCCAGTGGCAAGAGCTTGAACGTCAAGCACTTATCTACAAGTACATGGCTTCAGGTATCTCCATCCCACCTGATCTTCTATTCACTATCAAAAGGACCTATTTGGACACTCCTTTGTCTTCAAGGCTTTTGCCTCAGCAACCACAACACTGTAAGTCCTTTTCTCTCTCTCTCTCTTTTCAATTTTCCCTGTCACTTTGTGAGTGCTGATATGGATACGTCGACTATTTTGTAGTATCGGTCTCGCGTAGTTACTATATATATGTCTTATTTGACAAAAAGAGGGGGGTTTTTGGCTGTTTTTGTGTGCAGTTGGATGGAACTATCTGCATATGGGTTTGGGAAGAAAAATAGACCCAGAGCCAGGTAGGTGCAGAAGAACAGATGGGAAGAAATGGAGGTGCTCAAAAGAGGCATACCCAGATTCAAAGTACTGTGAGAGGCACATGCACAGAGGAAAAAACCGTTCAAGAAAGCCTGTGGAAGTTTTGAAAACAACAACATTAACAACAACAACAACAACAACGAGCACAAATGCTTCATCAATCACCAAAAACAGCCCTGCACTAACCCCAACGGCCACTCCTCAACATTCTTGCTATGGTTCCAATAATCTCCAACAGCAGCACTCCTCCTCCTGTCTCCATCACCACCCTCCATCGGGAAGTGTTGGTTTTTCATTTGAAGACAACAACAGTGCTGCTCCCTTGTTTCTTGACACTGGCTCTTACTCCCAGACCAACAACACAGACTGCAGGTGGTTTTTTTTGTTTTTTTCAAATTCTGAAAAACCAAGCTTGGCCATATATAGTGGTAATTAAAAGAGTCTTTGTTTTTCTTTTATTCTCTTTATGCTTTGAAAAATAAGGAACAGGTTTGTTTATGGAGTGAAAGAGGCTATGGATGAGCATCCTTTCTTCACAGAACCTTCTGGTACTATGAAAAGCTTCTCTGCATCCTCTATGGATGATTCTTGGCAACTCACTCCACTCACTATGAGCTCATCATCATCATCTTCCTCTTCTTCAAAGCAGAGGAGTTGCTCCAGTTTGTCCAGTGATTACTCTTACTTGCAACTTCAGAGCCTCAGTGGCCACTCAAAACATCAAGAGCAAGATCAGGGTTGCTACTTGTTGGTGGTGGTGACCATATCAAGTGTGAAACACTCATGAAGCTAGGAAGAGAAGAACCTCATCAGAAGACTGTTCATCGCTTCTTTGATGAATGGCCCCATAAAGCTAGTAGAGGAGGCTCACCATGGCTTGATTTGGATGACAAATCATCCACAACTCAACTATCAATTTCCATTCCCACCTCTGTTCATGATTTTCCAACCTTCAATTCAAGAACCCCACCATGGTAATTCGCCGTTATATTTTTCTTCTTGATTCCTTTTCTTTTATTATTATTATTCTTCACTAATCATCATGGCTTGGGATTTCTCTATAATCTTAACATTAATGTCTTGCAGATGGTTGTTCTTGGCTTTCAAGTTTCAACAATTAGTGGGTCCTAGCTTGTACCTGAATCAAAGGCCAATAATGTACTTACAAGTTTTGGGGTTCAGATGCTGATGAACTATAATAGAGGAAGTTGAAATGGATTTGTGTCTCCATGGAGAGATCCAATGTGTAGTGATGTATGCTAATGCTTTCTTAACTAAGCTCAATCTTCCAAACATAGACTCTCTCAGTGACTCCACCAAATCTGTTTAATGGTTGAGCTGACAGTCAATGTCACTCTTTGTTTTTGTTCAATTTATCATTTGATCTTCTATAAAATTGGGTGCATCATGGCCCCAGGATTTGGTACTTTGTCACTTCTGAACATCCAAATCCGAGACATGTTTCACCGGATATGCAGCATATCGACTCATCCATCATTCCCTGTTTACTTTTAATGTTTTTTAAAAAATTTTTTGATCATTTTGATGGATGATGGATGAATCAATGTATCTCAAATTAAAATGAGTTTAAATAACACAACTCTTTATATTAATTGTAATTAGATAGATCTCTCATTGTAATCACTAGTCATTAAAATTAAATCAAGGGGAAATTCATTGATTACAAACAACCAAGTAAAGGGGAACACCCTTGGCCTTAAACGAAACAAGGTTTGTCAAAGTGGTTTCTTGTTTTTGAATTTCTGTTTCCTTGCTAAATGTTATTTTACCCTTTCTGTGGTTACATAAATTCTTATTGTCTTAGTTGACTGTTACGAATTCTATCACCACAATATGCTTCAGTACCAGCACATGCCTTTGATTGATAATAACGAGGTCAGCAGCAATGTGCCTCGGTCCTGTGGAACCATCAAAATGATAGGTCAGAGGCGGCAAATAACAGAAGAGAAACGTTAGCTGCACAGATACAAAAATGATACGTTTTCATTTTTTTTTTCCCTATAGAATAAATAATTATTCAAATACTCAAAAGTGTCTATCATCATTAAATGTGATGGATAAATATAAAAATTAAGATCACCATTATATTCAATAATGATAGAATGGATATTGAAATAATATTTTTGATACTTATAAAAGTGGAGAAAAGTTACTAGCTATTTCAATAACTATTTGTTGTTATTCTAGGTAAGAGAGGTAAGATGAGACCGGATTCTTGGTCCGTTCCACATTGGGGACTAAGGTTAGTCCTCCCTTGTATAAAGTTAGGTAGACCATTAGATTCAATTTTTTTAAAATCCAACGGTTATTATTACTTACATACTTAGTAGTAATAAAATATAATTTTAAATGTTTGAAGTGACAATATTTGCTGATCAACCCTGGTTTTATCAATAGGTGTGATAGATTTATAACTAGCGTTCTTCGAGGGTTCGTGGATTGTGGTTGGCAGAAGCTACCTAAGTAGATGCGACAACATCCCAAAAAAGTCCACAAGAATGCCAAGATACAAAAACCATTGTATATCAGAACACTGAAAAAACTCAATTTTTTGCTCATCATGCTCCAAAAAGGAGAAGCCATTAATTAACACAATGAAGTTCATTTTTTTTTGAAAAAAAATCTAAAACAGAAACAAGAAAAAGAGTTGTGGTCAGTGTTCCATACTATTGCACCTCTATAAATCACACACCTACCAAAATGAAGTAGTTTTATTTGATTCAAGTTTACCAACAAAGCACTGGATCCATTTTGGCATAGCCACTTGAAAGTAATTGGATCTCAAGAGTCAAGAGTACCGTGAAAGATGCGTCTGGGTCTTGTGCTGCGTTCAAAAGATTACTTTTTGGAAGTTATTAAATAATAAGTGATTGTTATGGTCAAAAATGGATCCTTTGACTTTTCAGTCACAAATCCATGGTGGAATTAGACTACTATAGAGGGAGGGCAAGGACCAAGAGAACCATAGAGGGATAGAGATGCTTGTGTTGATTAAACATATGACACCAGATTGAGATAGACACCTGTGTTGATGCGGAAAGGCCCGAAAACGAGAGAGAGAGAGAGAGAGAGAGTGTGTGCCAAGACGGAGTTGCTGAGATATGGCTGGGTGAGTATGCAGAGAAGGGGATTTTAAAGTTGACTCTATTTACAAATTGACACACTTTGTTCCCCATTTTTAAACACACGGAGGGAACATTTTGTTATTTTTTCAATAACACCATTGTTGGTCCCTAACATGGGGGCGGAGCAATGAATCCTAACCTAGGTAAGATATGTAAGAAACTTTGGATGATAAAATTCGATGAGATGACCTCTGTTACTTCTTTCCATCAATGTGTGTACCGTGCCGTTCTTGTTAGGTGTTCTCAGAGCACAAGAAAGTATTCACCCTATTCTATTTATCAATTAACAAAATCTCTTGGCAGTCAACTTATTAAGAACTTCGGAGAGGAATTAAGGCAAAGAAAAATGTTTTTTCAGAGTAATAATATGTATAATATCATTGTACAGTACTCTTACAACATAGATAAAAAATAAAGAAGGTGATGAGCCTATTTCAATTTTTTTTTATTGTCCTGGGCCACTATATTCTTTGATATTTTATTTATGTCATAAGATGTTATACAATAATATTATATACATACCATTATTTTTTTTCTTTTGAGTACAAATCAACAATTTTTTTTTATACACGTTCAACATTCATAATAAAGTTGATAGGTTTCATCATTAAATTAGTGTATCTTAAAAAAATTAATAGAACCCATTTCACTGTACATTATATATAAATAGGAAGCATTAAACCTGTGCCTATGTAATAGTATCTACAAAAACAAAGTATGTCTCGTCCTTTTTTGTTTTTAAATTTTTGTGAGGAGACGCGTATTGACAATTTGGGTTAAAATAGTTTATTTGGGGGTTGAGGATCTTCTAAAATAAAAATCTCATTTTAAAAAATAAAGTAAGATGATTTTCTTTTTGGATCAATAAATTTAGAAGTGAGACCCTTTTTCACTCTATTAATTTAAGGGTGAAATTTTCACTTTATTCTCTAAAGTGAGATCTTATTTAGAGGATTTAAATCTTTTTATTTGATATTAACCTCTCAAAATAAGTTCGCATATTTAAGCAAAACTTTCTCGTGAGAGTAACCTTTTTTTTTTAATGCCACATATCTGAGATCGAACTCAAGAGCACATGCATTAACAATTTTTGTTTTGCTATTGTTGGAAAATGTTAAATACGAGAAATAAAAACACAACTTGCATATAAAATTGTTCTACCATACATAAATTTGAGAAAAAAATGTTAAATACTCTAAACATATCTTTAGATCATATGAATGGTGAAAAGATGTGAATTCATGAGTTAAGAATAGTGTAGCATTCCTTTCAACAGTTGTACTCACAAAGAAGATTTGTTGGAAAAGGAAGTGAACTGAAGATATAAACAAGATATTTCTCACTTTGGTCTATAATTTACCAAAATTATTAATGCTCTAGAAAGAGCTTATATATGATATAACATCAGAATAAAGGGTTTTATGCCATTAATAAGGGTTAGATATATATTATTTTTCCTGAAAAATAAATGATTTTTTGTTTTGTTTCCTGAAAAAATGGTATTGGTCCAAATATTTTCGAAACTATTTGATCTTAGTTATGCAATTAATTTGTCTTTGTTATTGAGCTATCTAACAGAAAGCTACATTATCCAATGCTACATACTAGTGAATAGTCTTATGTTGCACATTATGATACTGTGTTAAAATTTTCGCCTAATAACCTATAAAATTCAACCCATTAACCAATCTTACTGGGCCTAATAACTCATTTTATAGTAGGTTTTGACACATGATTGTGATATAACATGTATGACAGTAGCTACCAAATATGATTGGATAACGTGATTTTCTGTTAACTAGTATAGCATTTAAAATAGATAGATTGACTGCATGGACTAAAACTAAATAATCTTAAAAATGTTTGGACCAAAACCAGCTCACAAATTTAAACAAGTCAAATCAACTCATTTAGACCCGGCTTAATTCATTAGACCCATAAGTTAAATGATGCATTTCGGTCTGTAATAGATGTTAAATAAACCAACATAATATCAATCTAATCTGTTTAAGACTACCCGTAGACTTAAATAGGCCATCTTGACTAATTTAGGCCCGGCATATTTAAGTTCAATCTATTTAGGCTCATATGAATAGAGGTGTAATGTTTCTTACCAGAAAACATAAATTGTACAAGGACATCAATCCTATAAAACTAAGTTGTGATAATTAAACTTTTGTATTCTAATCTCACACAACCTTCAATAACCTTTTCTCCTTTGTCGGCTACTAATTCATCCGCTTGCCCCCAAGAAATATATGGTTGAATCGAGCTTTAATTTCAAACATTCCATACTGAATATACTCATAAGCATGCTTACCAATAACATCATGGAACCTTCCAATGAAGTTTCCATATGCTGGCAACAACATGTTTTCTAGAGCTCTTATTATTCTGTACCTTGTATCGTGAATGGCAAACCATTTGGACTGAATTCTACATATCTCCTCAAACTGAATGTTGAACAACTTGAGCTTCTCTTTCATTAACCCTGCTGCTACACCAGGTGCCATTGATTCCTCTTTGTTGTCTAGCTCCAGCAAGCCTAGCACCTCATTCCAAGAGCTTCTTAAATAGTCTTCAATGTTTTGCTCGACTTTTGCATTGTGCTTTTGGATCTGGTCAGAGAGGAGAATGAGATTCAACCTTAAAAGCTTTTCACTATGCTCATCGGTCATCGAAGCCATTTCATAAAGTTCTCCTATCTTTTGTTTAATGTACATGGTGTTATTCATCATGGAAACATAACCCAAAGCAGGTTCAATGTAGTTTTTGGACTTGGCTTCCAAGTGGCTCTCTAACAGCTCTATTATCCGAACTATCTTGGCAAGAAATAAAGGAGACGTACCGCCTCTATTAGCCACCACAGGATATTCTTCCAGAACTTTCTGAAGTATAGGCAGAACTTCCAGAATTCCATCGAGACAATTCACGACATCATAAGTAATTGGACAAATGCCTCCTGGAACATCTGCAGCTGCCGTATCAGAGTGAATCAGGTTCTCCAAGTCATTGAAAACGTCCCAGATTGCTTCACCCAATCTCTTGTGAGTCGCGATTGCTTCATTGCTAAGTGACACACCATCTTGAGCGGAAAATAGTGATTCCAACTCAGGAATGATGTCACCCAATGTCATAAACGCTTGCCCCACCTCGACAAAAGTCTTGGGCGAGCTGATTTCAACTGATAAAGTTTTGGCAAAGTTTACTAGACGAATGGTGGGTTCCCTGCAAGTTTGCATGAAAGAGAGATCCCCGGAGGAGGATAGTCCGGAGAAAATGTGCTCACAAAGTCTCCGCTCCATTGGAAACAGAATCCGGATAGCAAGCTTAGAAGCTTTGATCCAACCCCGGATCATCTCTGCTGTATTGCAAACATTGTCTTCCTCATTGATGAAGTCTTGTAACTTTAATGCCGAAAGACACTGTCGAATGAACTCCTTTCGACAACTGCTGTACAAGCGGCAGCACTCCTCCTCAAACCCAGCTGCCACTGCGAGTTTCATGGCTTCATTTATGTTGTTGATAATTTCTGAGGGAAGCGCGTCGATGAACAAGTTTTGGTCGGGCTGAAAGGGTTTTCGCAGATTCCGCCTAAGCAGGCGGATGAGAAATGAATTCTTTTCCTTAAGTTCCTTTATAGAAGCAGAGAGTTTAGGCTTGATAAGTGCAATATCTGTGCTGGCTTCTTGTGAATGTGAATCGACTTCGGCGATTGCATGGTCTTGA
Organism: Dalbergia oliveri; assembly: GCA_030441495.1. Lineage (NCBI taxonomy): Eukaryota > Viridiplantae > Streptophyta > Magnoliopsida > Fabales > Fabaceae > Dalbergia > Dalbergia oliveri. The sequence continues at coordinate 13,637,244 of JAMLFY010000009.1, forward strand.
GTATTGCCTTCCCTGTGTTGTGTTGTGACAACGGGAGTACTACTGCTACTAGCACTGGATTGTAATTGTAGTGAACCTACTTGAATGACCACGTGAGGCTGATCTTGGAGTCCAATATATCCATTTACTTCAGGCAGGGCATCTAAATAAGAACGGAGGATGATCAAGGAATAACTGAAACCCGCTCCAACAATACCCAACAACCATTTGATCTTGGTGAGTTGTAGTATTAGAGCTCCAAGAAAAAAATACAGCAGATCCACTTCGATTCCGCAGTGAGTCTGTCTTGACAAGCTGAGTGTCATCACAGCAAAAGCAGCACAAGAAACCAGAGAATATGCATCTGGTTTCCCATTTGCACGTTTATCGAAGAAAGAGGAGTAGAAAGAGGTTATAGTCAAAACCAAAAATGCCATGTGAGCTTTGAATCGTAGGCTGCTTGAGCTCTGCCATGCTTTAGCAAACAAAACTGCAGTGCAGATGAAGAAACTGAAAAGAACGTAAAGAAATGTTTTTAGGAAGTTCCATTTCCCGAAAAGAGAGTTGAAGGAGGAGCTCAAAGCGAAACAAAGCAGTCCGACTAAAGCTGAAGCAAAACCCACGAATCTCCATAGCTTTGGCAGCTTCAACCACCTCTGAATTTGGTTAAGCAGCAGTGCCATGATCCTTCTGAACTGAGATGAGTGTGTATTTGTGAAAGAATTGCTTTCAGGTATGCAGAGTTAGAGGAGCCATTTTTCGTTTTCAGTAGAGCTCTCATCTGTTTCCCAGGAAATTTCGGGGAAGGGACTGAGAAGGCTTTTCCCACGGCATTTTGATTTTTGACGTGTTGGAGCAATGACTTATGAGCCATGACATCTTTGAAAAGTTCAACACAACTATGCAATTCCTCTCGCGAATTGATTATCTGATGTAACTCTGCAATTTATCCCTAATATATTTGATGATTTCCATGTTCCAATTTCAGATGGATTATGCATTGCACCCAATTTGTATATACGTAGCCACATAAATGTTTGTTTGTGTGCAATTGATGTAGAGATTAAAAAAATAAAATAAAATTCAATCTTTCAGCGCTAATTTAACTCGTTTAAGTGTTACACTAAAATACTTAGTTACAGACCTTTTGCTAAAGATAGAGGTGTTCATAACTCGATTAGTTCCATCAACTAACAAACACTTATTAAGTCTTGAAACTTAACCCATACACTATTCAAATCAAGTTTGAGTCTTATTTATTAAAGTCAAATGATTTTTTAGAGATATTTGTTTTTATAATTAGTTAAAAATTATAAAATTTTATAGTTAAATCAATATATTCTATAAAAATTGATATTATTTAATTTTTATATTGATATAATTTGTTCTAAAATATACATTGTAAAATATATTTTAAATTTTATTTTACTTGTAAAATTTTATAACTTCACAATGTATAAAGTTCAAATCCTCATATTTTTTGAAGGTTAGGATATCTAGTTTAACCCAATCATTAGTAAAGTTATTATCGAGTTAGATTCACCTTCCAACAATTGACCTGATCCTAAATTCAAACAGAATTTGGGTTCCATCCAGCCTAAACTAACCCATCCTTCATACATTCCCCTACTTGAAGGTATATAATATCAATTAAGGTTTTACTTAGGGCACATTTGGATGAAATTTTGGGGGATGAAAATCATTTTTTTTTAAAATCACTTTTCATATTTTTTTTTGGGGACTCCAAATATTGAAGTTTTGGCTCGTTTGTATCTCTTATTGGCTCGGTTAGCCTCTTGAGGATAGCATCCATTAGTTGCTTTACTCCAAATCAAAAGAGAAACCTCAATGCTAGAGTAAACTGTGGCAGTACAAAGGCCGTGACTAAGCAAAACATGTTAAGTGGTCCACCCTAGGGAACTGAAACAATAGAGAAGTTCATGTACCCTTTTGACATGTGAAAAACCTCTTATTCAAATACACTACGACCATGTTCCTATTAGAAATGAATTATAGACCAAAAAAGATATATTAGAGATGATTTTACATGTTTATCTTCATTTATATTGTTCGAATGATATTAATATAAATATACTTTCTAAGTTCTTATAATAATTTTGCATGAAACAATTTTTCTAACACTAATTAAATAAAAAGTAAAACTACTGATAGAGACTATTAAAAAGAAATCATCCGCTGGAATTGTAGTTTGCTATACGCATAAACTACCATTATTGGAAAGAAAATTATCGCAACACAGCCAGGTGTTAGAAATTGGAAGTCTAAGGAAGTCTTTGATGATGGTGATGCATGACTTATAATTACTCTAGTAATTGACAAATTTGTTGACATTTCGATTTCAACAAATAAAATTAAAACTCTGCATCCTTTTAACTTGAACCATGCAAGTGTAAATTTATAAATAAAAGGAGACCTGCAATGATTCTGGGTGCGTAATTAGTTAGCGTTAGTTTTCTCAAATAGAAATAATAATAATAATAATAATAATAATAATAATAAATAAATAAATAAAGGCTTATTTGGTCCCTAAAATTGTATGAACTAAATAAAATTTAGCCTTTCGAAATAAATCATTTCCAAGTATATGTACACACTAGCAACTGAGAAGCATCACAACACAGTATAGGCAAAGATATCCCTGGAAGAATGCATTTACCTGATATACATGTCTAAGCTGTACAGTTCAAAATTTAATATTGTTAATCCTCATCACTGGCATCCTCTCCATTTGTTTTACCCCCTCCCTTATTTCTCCATCACTCTCCTGCATATCAGCAGGATTTTCTCTTACAGGACTTGATTGCCGCTGTAATGGTTCATCGTCATCAGATTCAGATAATGCTTGCCGCCGACGGGCGATGGTTGAGGAGGGTGCAGCCTTAAAAGGGGAATAGAAGGAAATTATTTCATCTGAGAAAATTGAATATAGGAACGATGGAAATAAAAACTTTGTGAAAGATATAGAATTATAGATGATACTAAACCTATAATATAATTATGAATTTAAATAGGCATACCGCATAAAATAATTTACATGTCAACCTCGAGACATGCCACTCAATGACAATATAAACTTCTGGCACTAAGTGCATACCAATCAATCTATAATTATTTAAAAAACAGCAGTAGTATGGCATGTCATTCGTATCCTATGTGAAATGATTCCTGTTGATACCCAAGTTTGAATGAAATTATTCCTGCTTTGTTATTGACTTCTATCACTATTTTAGAATTGGTTTAACCAACTACTAACTCACTGAATGATGACATACATACACACTTGTCACACATCCCAACAGATGTTCTACTGTAAGATAGTCCATTGTGAGATGGAAAAAAAAAATATATTCCAACCAGAGGAGTGAGGACATAACAGAAGGAAAAACATTAAGGATCATAATTCCAATTAAACAATAAATTACCGTCTCATCTTCTGCATCAGAATCTTCAAGTCCAGCTGCTGCAAGAAGGCCCTGAGCATTCTCATCAGCGTCATCATTCCCCATAGTTTGGGGCTCTCTGAAATTGTCAGCATCTTCATCCTCCATTTCTTGTTCATTCATCATATCAGCTTCGGCATCTTCTGTGTCATTGCGTGATTTTGAGTGCTTATCCCTCTTTCTCTTCTTTCCACCTTTTCTTCTCCTTTCTCGCCAATCTCGCCCTCTTCATCGTCTGACCTTTCCTTCCGTTTTGAATGTGTGCTGTTCTTCCATTGTTCCTAGAAAAACAAATAGAAGCTTAGTTTTCAAGGCACATTATCCATCTCAGCACATGCCACGACCAACATGAACTGCTTTCACAAAGTATAAACTTTTCATATGCATTCAATTCCACATTTAGGAGAAATACATATAAGAATAACTAGTAGATGTAAAGTAATACACCGTAGCAGAATTGAACTCAGGCTATAGCTTATAGCCATGAGCCTCATGAACCTTCACCATAGAGTGCAGGACTACAACAAAGCAAAGATTTAGTTACTGCAGAAAGTATCAGTCATTCAGTCTATTATTTCTTCCGTTATTCTTGTAACTTAATAGAACCAATTTCAAAAATATATATATATAACTCCCCCCCCCCCACCCCACCCCCAATTTCATATTATCTGTCGCTTTTTTTGCACAAAAATCAAGACTAAATTATAAAATATCCTTACCTAATTTTAAACATCTAATTTATTATATTAATTAATGTCACACAAAATTTCTCGATTGTTGGTATACTTAGAATATTGTGAAGGGTAAAATTTACTTAGTTCACATGTCAGAATGGCATATATTATGGACCAAGAAATTTTCCCAGAGAGATGGATAATATAGAGCGGAGTGAGTAAAATATAAATCTGCACAAAGCAGCAGCCTTCCTGTTGGTTGTCTGCTGAACGCACCCTAAACAAAAATACACACACAGCAGAGGCCAAGAGGCATAACTTAGCTCAAGGTAGCTTCTCTTCAAAGGACATCGAATCCTTACCTTAACACGCTTAAAATTTTCCTCCTGTTGTTGCACTCTCTTTAGCTCATCCTCTTGTTTTCTCCTTTCCATCTAATTCCAGATGTAAACAAAGGGAAAACAATTTATAAGGATTTAAAGGAACAGCCATGTAGTAGATACTGAGCAATTATGAACACAAACCTGAAATTTCCTTTGCTCTTCAGCCTTTCGCCGGGCTTCCTCAGCCAATGCAACCTGACGAGCAAGTTCTTGCCTCTGTCGTAATTGCTGCTCCTCACGCTCAGCTGCTTCAACATGAACTTTGGCAGCCGAAAGTAAGTGGTTGCAGTATCCGACATGAGTGTCAATTTTCTTCTCATCAAACCCATGAATATGTTGGTTGGATGCAGCAGACAATTGACTAAATATACGTACGGCATTTTGCAGCTCTGCAACAGTTGCTCTCACCTGCCAATAAGAAATTGGGTCAGTTAGAAAGCAATCCATCAAAGCCCACAGCAAGGTGGCCTATGAATTAGTGTTTTTCATCTCAAGGTTAGCTATTAGCTCATAACCTGAAGCTAATATTATGAATCAATGTTTTGTCACACAAATCTAAAGGCATTGAAGCACATCGAAAAATACGAGCATTTCCATCAAACCAAATACACCAGAGAATCCCAAACACTGCAACGTTCCAAAGGATCCTGAACTTTTTCTTCTTCCAAACCCTTTAAACCTTATAGTCAAAGAACTTCTAGAGTTCATAGTTTCATACAAATCCATTGTTCCCCATGAAGATTAAAATGCCTAATGCACACAGAATTAGCAATCATAGTAAGAACAACAGTGCAACTGATTCTAAGTTTTCCATTCACCCATGCACATATCACATTATCAGGTAAAATGGCTGTTTTAGGTCTCTGAGTCTCCAACAGATCATTGGTATATATTCAGTACACAGTACTGCTGTCCAGACAAACTTTCTGCTATTAGGAGAATGAGTTAAGGAATGAAAGTAGTAAGCGAGGGATTGGCATCCACCCATTATGATTCATGGCATGCTTGCTGCGAATAAATTGATGCTATAGGAAGTAAATGCAATAACCATTTACACATCAAAGCAATGTTTATAGCCATTAAATTACCCAAACCAGATCCTCTTTCACTTTTGGCTGATGGCAAGTTTCCCACCCTACCAGATGATCGTTCCTCAACTCACACCTACACCAGGCCAGAAGAAATCCCATATAACTCTCTCCAATCTATGGGCCACTGAAAAGGGGAATGAAAGTAAAGGGGAATGCTTGCCAAACAAGACTGAATAAGTGTAACTTGACCCTCTAAAGATAAGTAAGCTCCCTTCCAGCTATAAAAAAATCTTTATGTCTAAACAGGGAAAGATAGTAAAGGGGAATGCTTGCCAAACAAGACTGAATGAGCATAACATAACCCCCCAATGATAAGTATGCTCCTTTCTACTTATCCAACCATTTAGAAACCTTACAAATGACATGCTCCCAAAAAAAAAAAAAAAACCTTTGGATTCCCTCCTAAAGCAAGACCCAAATAAGCCAAGGGACATTGAAGGATTTGATGACCAACCACCGACCCAAGAGCACCACCCTCTTTTGGATTTTTTCTATGAAGCAATAATGGAATTACAGAAAACTTTCACATAAATTGCTAATTGATATAAAGTTTTCCGTAATCAAACAAGGTATTCCTTATGGTGCATGCAATGCATTTCATATTCGTCCTTTAAAGAACCCTGAAATAATTGAGGCCAAAAATAGATATCCAAACTTAATGCCATCTGTGAGCATCTTTCATCAAACAGCTGAACAAATTTAGTGAGAAAAGATTCAAGAGATAATGACAATACCTCATCTGCAGTCCTCTTTGCCTTCTGTAGCGTTGATGTCGAAAACTTCTGCATAGCAACGCCCGCATCAAACCTTAACGTATAATTTGAGGGTGCCAAGTGGATGGCCCTCAGTAGAGTTTTTATACAGTCTTGCCACTGTTCAGCTTCATAATGGGTACGAGCTAAATATAGAAGTATTTGCGAGTCTGTGTTATAATAAAACTTCCGCAAGCAGTTCTGATACTGCAAAGAAAAATCATTGTTTACAAAAAAACAGAGGTCATTAGCATATGATTGATATCATAAATAACTGGGTAGGAACTTAAAAGGGATACAAATTAAAAAAACGATAAGCTCACCATTTTCACAGCCAATGCAAAGTTTCCCTGAGCAAAGTAAACATGGGCCAAATTTATCCAAACATCAGGCATCTGGACAAAAACACTGCCACTTGCAGCTTCTTGAACCTACAAAAAATTAATAAAATAAATAACTCCAATACATAAAATTTTATGCCCTGTAAATCCCAAAGATAAGGTGACATATCACAGTAACCTGAGTGAAGATATCCTTCGAAACATCAAAATGGCCTTTTTCTGCTAAAACTACCCCAGCACCATTGGCAGCATATAGATTAGCAGAATGCTGAATCAGAACCTATTTAGATTTGAAAATAAAAGAGAAACATCAAATAATAATCCCATTGTTAGGACAACATTTAAAATATGCAAGTAGAAAACAGGTAAAACAGTCAAAGCAGAAGTTTTAAATCAAAGCAGAAGATTCACAAAGAATTCAAGTGTTCATATATTTCCAATTCCTCAAAGAGGGAAAAAAATAACATGCACATGGCACAAGCAAATTATATTTTTTATTCTTTTGTGTTCTGTGACCAATTTCCCCTGAAAGCTTGAAGGTATGGGCAGTGCACAAGCTCCATTTACATTTTTGCTGAAATTTAATTTTAATTGCAGGGGATGGAGGTGCAGCATAGATCAAATTCCTAACCACTTATTCATAGAGGTTTTAATACCATGTTCTAGACCGACTCTCCAAAAGCCTTATGCCATTAAGAATGGTTTTCTACCTCTTACAACCTCCCCTCAAGCTAAAAGTATGGACAATGCACAAGCTCACTTTACTTTTTGGTTGAATTTCAATTTTAGTTGTGAAGGATGGAGGCAGCTCAGATAAAACTCTCAAATCCTAATCACTCATACCATGTCCTGAAACAAATCCCCCAAAAAGCTTAAGCCGTTAGAATATTTTGGATTTCATTAGCTGAATTAAATGCCAATATCAATGGAATTTATGTAGCCAAATCTAGGTACACAAACCAAAAGCTGAGAGGTAATCACAAATGTGCAGAAACAGCTCATAAACACGATGATTAAAACCAAAAAAAGGGAAAAAAACCTACTCTCGTGTAAAGTTCCTTGGCCTTCTCCAAATGAGTAGCTTCGAGCTTTGGATTTCTTTTCTCATTGCGAACTGCTGCAAAGTAATTCCAGTTTCCCTATTCATTACAGAACCAGTGCATCAATCATGGTAATGCAATTATTAGAAAAGAATTGCCACAAAACTACAGCTGGATGAACAATAGGAATTGCAGCAGCAAGAGGATTAATAAATTTGCATTGTGCACCGAAGGGACATACTAGAGCAAGAGTAGCATATGAGTCCTTCCCATCAGTTGCATCACTAGCTGCTCGAAGAGTTTCTTTCGCCTTAACCCAGTCATCATTTTTCAACTCCAAGTCACCAAGCATAGATAATGCATTTGGACACTTGTCATTCACCTTCAGGGCATCATGAACCTACAGAAAGTGGCTTTTAAATAATAAAGCTATACAATTAATAAAGAAAAAAGAAAAGCAAGGAGGTCAGGGATAATAGTAACCAGTTCAATGCTCAACAGAATGTTGTTTCGAGCTTTTGCAATAGCAGCTAGTCTCAGATACGCATCAATATAGTCTGGGTACTGGAGATAAAAAAAATAATGAAGTAAAAGGAATATATAAGCCAGTTATGAACCACAACTGATGTACTAAAATACAGACATCATGAAATATGGAGTTTAAGAATAATCCAGTTCAACTTTGGCCTAGCAAACACATTCTCTCTGTAATCAAACAACTGTACACAAGATAAGGTATTGCAAAATTACCGGTATTAGCATATCAGCTCTAAGAGAACAGGACAAGAACAAGCATTATTCAAAAGAAAACGTTCAACTTCAACTTGAAAAGGAAACACAAATGGAGATGTTTACCGCTAATCTGATCCAGGGTGACGGAGAGAAATAGGTATAATTAAAATTTGGGGGTTGCTTGACAACTACAACTATTAAACCTTGTCCCAATAGTGGGTCTAGATACATGGATCAAAAGACGCCATATAGTATCTTGTCGTAAACCATGTTTTCATTCAATTTCTTAAAATTTAAATCTCTTAATAATTTCATCTATGATTTTTCTATATCTCCGTTGTCGTCTAGCTAATGTATTACCCTCCATTTGGTCTTACTCTCTTTGCTAGAGCTTCTACAACCTTCACCGCACATGCCAAAACCACCTAAAGAAAGATTCTACCATTTTTCCCATAAGAGGTGCTGCCTCAACTATCTCAACGCATTTATTTGTAATCCTATCTTGTTTATTATATCCACTCATCCAATGCCACATCTTCATCTCTGCAACACCAACCTAATTTTCTTGTTGGCTTTTCATTGTCCAACATTCAGTACAATATAATATTGTTAGGCTTATAGTTGTGTGGTAAAATTTTCCCTTAAGCTTGAGTGGTACTTTCTTTTATTACAAATAACACCAGAAGCACTGCTCCTTTTATCCACCCAACATGAATCCCATGGTTTACATCTCTCTTTATTTCTGCACCACTTTGGAGATCACTAGACCAAAACATATTTGTTTAAAAAAAAGAAAAGAAAGAGACAATTATGCTGATTTATCATGATTAATATCAGAGACTTAAAATAAAATAATTTAAAAAAAAGGTGACCATCATACAGATCCATGACAAAAATGATATCAATGTAACAACAATAATAAAAGATGGTGCCAGAGACACAGCTATGTTGGCACAGATGGCAACAGAAGAGTGATGAAAGCAATGGAGACCAGGTGCCAATGAAGGCACTTCTAGTTGTGGAAAGGGCATTGATTGCAAAAAGGAATAAGGATACAAATAAGAAAACACCCTGATCAAACATCACTTTACAATAAAGCAAAGTCACTAATAACAGCACATTTTTCATGCAATTAATTCTAACAAGCTTAGATCATTTTTTCAAAAATAATTTAGTAAAGCAAATGAAACTCTTCACTCCTAAAAAAATACTTATGGAATTTGTTCAATACCAAAAATATAAATAGATTGAAAAAGTGCTGAGAGTATTCTGCACATGGGGAGGTCAATAAATGGTCTCAACAGCAACTCTTGCCATATTAAAATTACTAAATGACAATCGTTTTAAAACATATTCAACAATGTAAATTTATAATAACCTGAAACTGGAAATAATGTAACCAAGGCTGTGGAGAATCTGGAGATAACCAGTTATAATTTATTATGTGAAAATCTCAAAAAATACTTAGCTATAGATTATTTATATAGCATTCAACAGTGAAAAGCTATTGATGGCTTCAGGAAAGTATTAATTGAATAACTATCATCACAATTAGAAAGAATAAGATGTATATGTCATCATAATGTTGATGAATTCACACCCATTGGTTAATCTTCTCGGGTTTGGTTGTGTTGGATGAATAAGCATCTTGATGCACATGATATTCTCCAAGACACGTACATACCTTGAATAATATTAGGCGATATAATATACTTGCAGTTCCAGATTCATTTAATTGCTCAAGTAATCTGGCGAGGTTAAAGAGCACTGTGACTTTATCCCAAGGTAATTCCACATGGTGACCATCACTTTCAAGTTTATGAAACAATTGCATATCCTTGAACTGAAGTGTAGAAGTAGCAGCATCAACAGAAGACTTATTTTCCTCATTAATAAAGAAAAGCCATATGCCATCACCTAAAGCTTCCTTAAAAGTTTGTTGAGCAAGCTGACAAAAAGAGAAATTTGAGCTTAATTGAGGTGAGTGTGCTCAGGAACAGACCATAACATGAGCAATGCTGCATTCTAAATAGCAGTACAAACCTCAAATTCTCCCCTTTCAAACTGAAGAACACCAATATTATTGAGTAATTCGATTGGTACTTCTGGGCCTCCCTTCTTAAAAAGAGTACGAGCCTGCATCAGATTTACAACATAGATTCTAGAACTTCAATAATCAAGTGTTTTCTTAAATTTCATAAGGGTAACATTTGCAAACCAAAAAGGCAAGCATACGACAAACTGTTATCCCCTTACGGTTTTAAATGCATCCAGTGCAGCTCCTGTGTCAGACACAATTAACAATTCACCTAGTTCAAGAAATGCCTGTAATACAATAAAAAGGAAATATAGGATTAAACCAAGAGCTAGATAAAAAGTGTTGCTCAACTCAGTACAAAAACTAAGTAAATCGATTTAGAGAATCTAATGGATTTCAATTAGTTAATGTCAAATTGTCAAGAAAAGCAAGGGCTCATGACAGTGTTAATGAGACAGAGATATATATATATATATATATATATATATATATAGGGACAGCATTTGCAGTCCTTTCAATTACATATACATAATATCATTTTACTAATAATTGCTTATGTAAGTAAAGATAAAAGAGAAAAAAAATCTTTATGAATAAAAGTAACACGCTACAACTTCCAAATCCAGCCAACAAGTTTCATTTTCCCTAGCTTAGTATCACATACATCACATAAACAAAACAATATCTGGTTAATGAGGCATTTATACCACTGTTTTGAAACATTAATCTGTTCACAGGCTGCAAAAAATTCATTATTATCTGCAGAGTTTGATTTAGGCAACCAAATATGTTAGCTCTCAACTTAATTCCGTAGAAGATAATACTTATGAGCTTCTTTCCTCTATTTTATATCAAAAAGAAATTCTCTTCCACACCAGAAGCATCGTGCATGGGAATGAGAAGGAAGGGAAGAATTGGAAATCCAACACTACGATTCTTTCCTTGGCCTATAGACCCAACACAATGAAGAAGATTTTGGGCTAGGAATAGAAGATGATTCTCACATTGACTTTAAAAAGAAAAAAAGATGGTTCTTGTCCCAAAAACAGTGAACACAGAAATGAAGAGGTCACATATGAGCAGTACTCTTTCCATCCTTGTTCTGGTTTCAGATTTCAGCGTACTGGGTTCAATCTAACTCTGAAATCATAAAAGGAGGTTCCTATTAGTATTTTTGTCCTTTGAATGAAATCTAATGGTCCCCCTCTTGGAATAAATTTTGGATAGTCCTTCATAATAATGAGCTTTATATGTCCCTTAAAACAACAACAAATCCTTTTCCTACTGGGTGGGGTATTGGAGAGTTTATACATCCCTTAAGATTAAATATTTCTTGTCAATTGTCTGTGACATAAATTTTCCCTAGTATTATATAAAATGTTAAAATACCAATTCTGGTTAACACAGAGGAATAACTAACAACTTCGACCCTGATAACACTTTTCATGTAGAACACGGCAGAAATTACAGATGACAAAACAAGTGAAGCAAGATATGGTATATGAGACACTAGCAGGGATCCAAAATTATATGTTTTCATAAAACGTCGTTCAACAAGTTATAGAAAAACAAACAGAAAATACCAGGAGCTTTCACCTGTGCATCACGGGGATCAATTTTTGTTGCTTTCCTAATGAAGTCCTGGCCCTTGTCAGTCTGACCAAGCTGAACATATATGTGCCCAAGTGCCTATAAGAAAAGACACAATATCAACACAAAAAATGGGGAGAAATAACATCATTTGACAAAGATAAAGGATTACATTCCAGTCATTAAGACAGTTTTTGCTTCATACACAACCAACAAATTTCAGTCCAATCATTTATTTGTTTTGCCAAGACATAGATAATCTAATCTACAAATCCAGTCTACAAGGATTACCCAAAATTTGTGACTTTTCAATACCACAACAACAACAAATCCTTGTCACACTAGGTGAGGCTGGCAACATGAATCAAATGACATCAGAGTGTGCTGTCATAAATCATGTTACCATTGTTGATTTTTCAATATTTTTAGGATAACAAAATAGTATATAAAAACATATTATTGGTAAAAATATTTTCAATTTAAGAATAATGAACAACTCAACTGGTTAACAATCATCAATGTGTGTTGAGTAACCAATTAGTCCTATGAAATGAGCAATGGTTAAAGATCGACCATCATTTTCTGGAATCTATACCATTTTCTCAAAACAAAAAAGGCATATGTCCCAGACTGATGTTTTACAACCTTGCATAAATGACTCCAGAAACTAAATGATTCTTTCTCTTGCCACAAAAGAGAAATGATATCAAAAAGGTGAAACATCAGCATCCTTTCAAGTTCAAGCACTCACCTTCAATGTCTCACAATTATCGGGGTACACCTCCAAAACTTTTTCAAAGTTTGAGAGTGCACTTCTAAAATCTCCCAACTTTAATTGCACTTGTCCCAAACCTGGAATCAAAATTATACAATTAAAAATTTAAACACTGAATTAGGTTAACAATACTAATGAGCCTATGAAAATAACTTTAAGATACTAGTAGAATCATATAAAAGCATATAGCAACACAAAACAATATGCTATATTATCATATTGCTAAAATATAGCAACAGACCAAGCCAATCATAACACCAAAACACAATAGATATATCTGCCGTTGCTTTTAAATAGCAGGGCTACAACTACAGAATTTAGATATATCTTATAACCACATAAGCAATGAAAATTATTTTAGCAATAATTCATGACTGATAATCTTTTCCCCTTCTGCTGCCATATTACAAAGTTGCAGAAACAGTCAAAATTTTCAAATCTGTATGTAACAACTGACCATAATAAGGAAACACAAATTCATGGGGCTTGTTGACTTCCTTGACAGATGCCATATAATACAACCCAGCTTTGTCATAGTCCCCCTGTGGTCAAGAGAAACAAAATTAATTAGTACCATCAACAATACAAAGCTTGTAAGATCAAACCCACACTACACCCCTCCCCCCCCCCCAAAACAAAATTAATGAGTTAAATTAATTTCATAATTATCCTTAGAAGACTAGGAAGTCAATAAGGGGATTGTAGAAATAAGGCGGTAAAATAATTAATTGTTTCTTTTATTCAGAAAACAATTGCAGGGCTTCAAGCAACTTATTAAAGTCACTTAAAACCAATAAGTGATTAAAATTTATGAATTCCATTAGGAGTTTGACCTGTGCTAGACAATATCTGACGGCAAGGGCAATTAACATTGCGCATATGAATTATCATGATGCTTCTATTTCACAAGAGAGTGCTATAAAAGTGGAATGACAGGTAGACTGTGGTTAAATATCACCACACTAGAAAGAGACACTATTTTTGCGGAAGACATAAACATTGGCATACAAGTGAGAACAGTTAGTATATAAGATGTTGAATACAAATTAGTAGGCCAAAAGAGATTGTTATAGCAGCCAGTTGTAATGCTTATCCTTCATGAAGGTAAGAAGGACTTTAAAATAAACTTTTCTAACTTTTATATTATGCAAGAAGGCTAAGAATGGCATATATTGTTCATTTCCTTTTACTGTGATTACTTTCCTGAGGCAGAGAGGGAGTCACTGACAGCTTGTGAACTGGTGTGTAGAACTGTCAAAAAGGCCTATGGCACTAGGGTCTGGCCCCAGCCCCCCATAAAGAAGTGGCCCATGACATTAATGGGCTGTATTGACCCTAACCCACATAAGCCCCCAAATGTGTGGGCTGGGGTGGGTTAACCCATGAGCCAACCCCCATCTATCAGTTTATATTTTTTTAACCTTGTTTTTTTCTTCCAAAAATAACATCAAACCAAACACATTGCATTGTGAATAAACCATTAAAAAAAGTAGGAAACTGAGAAATTGAAGAACCCTAGATGCCGGTTTTTCAAATTCCTTTGACCAAAAAACAAAAATCGTCAAATTCCCAAAATCAAACCTTCTTCGTCATTTTTATTACAAAGTTGAACCTCTTCACTAGGATTACACCGTCGCTGAATGCATCTGCCAGATTGCAATGGTTGTTCTTCATAAAGACATGGACGAAGCTGCTCGCAAAATCTGGGCTCTTGTGGAGGCTGTTCATGCACTAGGAATTGCATTCAGCGGTGATGTCGATGATAATCATCTCCCCCCCCTCTTCTCCCTCTCATACTCATCACTAAAGTATCCATCTTCATCGTAGCTGTTAATTTTTTATTTGTTTGTTTAATCATTAAAATTTCAATTACAAAATCCATTTTTTTTCATTTCATCACTCTACACATGTTCCTTGTTTCAAGAGTCATGCATGAGTGTAAACTCTAGATTAATCTCAGATTATAGATTTATATATTTGAGTTTTGATTATTCATATGGACGCATGAATTGATAAAGTGATTTACTACTTGTTTTTGTTAATAAAAGAATTAAGATGTTGGATAACTTTACTCTTCAGCTGATCCTAAAGAGTGGTGGAGTCCTGCTTTGAATAGTAATGGTTATGAACAATATTAATTAAACAAACAAAATTTTAAGAAATATTGCCTTGTTTTCAGGAATAAATACATTTTTAGAACTTTTTAAGAATAATATGGTATATAACTATATATTTTATTAGTTTAATTTTTAAAACCTTCAAATTCCTAAATCAAAGCCCTAGCCCATGTGGGCTAACTGGCTAAGGTTAACCCCAAAGGTGGGTCAGGGCCAGCCCATATGTGAGTAGCCCATTAAAAAAATAGGCAAAATTTGAAAATTTTTCAAATAGAGCTGGCCCTGGCCCACAAGGCCCATGTGGGCATTTGGTCCTGTGGACTTTTACAAGTGTTGGCCTTTTAGCTCTGTGGGCTTTTTGGTCCAGCCCACGTGAGCCAGGGCTTTTTGACACCTCTACTAGTGGTGTATGCAGCATCGGGATAATCAAGCTACAGTATAGTTGTTTTATGAGATAAATTTGTAGTTCCACAGACTCGAGAATCTTTCATCTTTGAACTCAAACAAACCCAGTTGGGTTTAATCAACACAATTGAGTTTCAAAAGAATGTTGCAAACAGGAAAAATGAGAGAGAGAGATATTTTGCTTCTAACCTTACTATGGTAAGAGCGTGCTAAATTGTAATAAGAATGAGACTTTGTTGGGCCATGATTGGTGACAGCTAATGCGGTTTCAGTTAGTTGCTCAACTAAAAAATGTTGACCAGTGAAGAAAAAATGATTCGCAAGGTAATTCAGCGCCATTGCACAGTATGGGTATATCTCAAACGCCCTCTGCATCTTTATCATTCCCTTCCTAATTCCAGAAGCTGAAAGATGCTATTCAGTATCAGAATCAATCCACTAAATGAGAAACAAATATTACTATCTATATAATCAACAACTACATATAAATGCATATGAAAATTATACGGGAATGAAAAAGTGAACCTTCATTAGTCCGCAAGTCCAATATTGCAAGTGCAACAAGAGCCTCAACATTTTCAGGATCTAGCTGAAAAGAATAAAATCATAAAGCATATAGACATGAGCACTAGCATAGCAACTCAATGGCCAACCCATTAGAAATTACAAGATTCACTTGCCTGTAAAACACGCTCAAATGCCTGTCGAGCCTTCTCAAATTGACCTAATTTGTAGCGACAAAGACCTATGCCGAGTCTAACAGGTGCAGGGCAATTGGGATACACTTGCAATGCCCTCTATAGGTTCCCAATGAAAAGGAAAAAACCTTGTATTAAGTTGTGTTCATACCACATAACCGCCACAATTCAAGTAACGTGCATGATGACATTAGGTTTCTATACCCTTAGTTAACATTCACATTTTCTCTAATAATATTTTACATAGTTAAGAGAATCTGACCATTAAAATAAAATATCTACTTTATGAACTTCATATCATATATCTAATCCAATGACATGTCATGCATTAATATTTTTGCACAACAATAACAGCAAGAGTAATCTCTAATCACTTTGCTTGTCATCAAGTCATATGTTCCAAGAATGTTTTCACATAAATTAGGTCCTATTGAAGTTGTTGAGTGGAGCATCACTAATCTAGTTTTGAACCATTGTTATTTGATTTTGCTTTTATTCCTCAGTGACAACAATATTGGAATGCATGCAGATCAAATGGTATATAGATATATATAGATAAATAGATGCACATATATAAACAGTTAAAGAGTGAACACTTCCCCACCAGTAAGGTATAGGGCTACATTACCAACCTTGTACAACTCAAGTGAATCAGAATATCGTCCACGGTTGAACTCAACACAAGCCTGTAGATATTCAGTAAAGATATTACTAGAAATGCAGCACATGTATGTCATAACTAAGCAACAAACAGATACACAATAGAAGAAAAGACGTTCTTTTCAAAGTTTGATCAAAACCATGGCAAATTTAAGTTCCTTAGGTGTAGCAACCAATAAATGTATATAAGTGCTTTATTGCTTAATGTTTAATTAACAAGATTGCATGAGGACAAACCAGCACAACGTACCTAAAAAAATTGAGAAAATTACCAGAAAGGAATCTTGGCAAAATATTTCCAGCTTAGTAATGAGTAAATACTTTTACACTGCTACAAAGATTACTTTTTTTAAATGTTCCCAGAAACATCTGCTACCGTACGATATGGATGAAAAGTTTTAGCTGGAGCAACAATTGTTAGGAATAACATTACCCTGATGAAGTACACTTATTCCTGACTAAGTAGTAGAGGGAGGAGGAGAACAAGAAAGAAAAGACAAAGAAGCCACAAGAAATTAAAAAATGCAACAAATTAAAGTACCCCATGACTGAAGTAATGTGGAACCATAAAGACAAACATATCCAATAAAAGCAGTACATATGGAAAATGAAAAAACTGGAAAATAAGCTAGGGGAAATTGAAAAACAACTTAGTCCAAAAGATCTTTCCATCCCCTCTCTGCATGTCCATCTATCAGGAGTATGCAAGGTTGCTAAAATTGAGATCCTACGTAGGATCAGAGGGGGAATACAAACACGTAAAGCGTGAGATCGTAACACGGATCGTAAGATCCTACCAAAAATAAATAATCAAATTTATATAAATATATAGGCATGGAACATACCATAATTAAGCAAAATAAAATATAGAAAAAGATAAACCCAGCCCAAACAATTTTTAATATTTTTTATGCTTTTTTTGTGGTTCAAATTGTCTCTTAAGACTTTTTTTTGTTTCATGATCTCTGACTTAAAAGGCTCACCAATTTTTTTAACAAGGATAGAAGCCCAAAACAAGAAAAAAAACAACCCAAACAAACTTGCACTCAGCCCAAACGGAAGGTTCTAGCACAAAGACACGTCCAGCAGATGCAGAACCTCTGTTCCCCCCACCAACAATGTTTGATGACATTTTTTAACACTATCCCTAATAAAAAAATCGAACACAAAAATACTCTCAAGTTTCAATCATAAAATCAAATTTTTTTGAGAGTAGAAATAAAAGAGGCAGCATGCAACCAAGCCATTGAGCTATCTAAGAAGGAAGAGCTCAGCTTCGCGCGGCCGTGAGCTCACCGGAGATGATGACTTTAGATGAGATCGGAGAAGAGAAGAGAGAGGGCGCAACCAAGTTGGGCACCAGGGAAGCTCCAACCCATCGAGCTTCGAAACCTCATCGATCATCGTCCTCGAAGAACAGAGACCAGAGGAAGAGACAAAGAACAGAGAGAAGAGAGAGCGAGAATCGAGAGACACGGAGAAAAGTGCAAGGTGGAGAGTGAGAAACTCATTTGACTAGGGTTTCCTTTGGGCTCAGTACTGGGTTATGGGCAAATGGGCTGGGTTATGTCTCAAATTCAGGTTGGAGCTTTCATCCCTTGGACGTGCAGAGCTCATAAGACATGGCCGATTCCACCGAGTTCATGATCTTACCTGACAATCCCCATGCAATCCGGCGGCAGCAAGTTGAGGGATGGAATCAAGATTGCCCAGGCTTGACGAAGTCGTAAAATTGTGCGATTCTACATGTTAAAGCGCGATCCTAGCTACCTTGACTACATGTGATCTGTATCGATGGATTAAGACTTGCACCAAATTGCACGAATCAAATCAAAATTCATGTGATTCTAACTACCATGGCTAAGATCACAAACAAGTTAAGCTAAAACCTTGTACACAAGTGCACAAACTTAATAGAACTACTATTATACCTGGCCCAGAAGAGCAGGAACATTATCACGGTCTCCATCCAACACAATCTTAAATGCAGCAGATGCCTGCTCCACTTCTCCCTTTGCAAGTAAAAGCTGACCTGTAAGCATTAACTAGGTGTCAACTTTTTAAGTAACTGCAGTGCATAACACACTCTTTGATGACACGGGACAAAGTAGAGGTTCAGCAATGCAGATACTTCCAACTTGCCAGACAATATCAAGATCAATAAATATAAAGGAATCAATGTGCCATCATGCACAGAACAACTATATAACCGCTGAGTTTATCTAAATCACATGGGACCTATAGCTCACAAGATCAAAGCACAAGGCTACAAAACAAGGTGTCAGGGGTTTGAATCCCTCCTCACCCACAACTGGCCCAAAGGTAAAGGACCTTTCCCTCTGAGCATGCTTCAGCAGCAAAGGCCAAAACACAGGAATAAGACTCCTCTAAAGTGAACTTGACTCTAAAATGAGAAATTAAGAGTGTATTCACCCCTAGATTATTTAAAAAAAAAAAAATGCATAGTCCTTAACCCACTAAATGACAGAAGGGTAGATACACTCTCTTTCACTTGAGACGAGCTAACTTTAGAGGGGCTTCCTCCCTCATACAGATTTCTCGCCAACAAGACAAACATATACAAAACTATATGATGAGATCAAACCTAATAAAATCAACTCCTTTTGAAACATCAAGGAGTGAATATTCAAATTTCATTCAAAATGAATATTGTCTCAGGGGAGATTCTGTTATAAGCTAGAACATCCAAGGAATACCTACAGCTATTGCTATAATCCAATCGAAGATAAAACTAACAGGAATTCATGCTTCTCATTTTGAAGTTACTGTTCACAATCTTGTTCTACTGAGACATAATCCCAGAACAAATAAGAAAATATATATATATTCACCTTTCCCAACCCAAGTGGAGGGCTCATGCATGTCGATCCTTGATGCTTTATTGTAATATTGTGTTGCCAAAATGAAATGCTCCTCCTTTTCTCTTTGTTTTGTCTCTATTTTGCCAAGGTAGCTATAGTAGGCCCCAAGGGCATTTAAGATAGCAATCCTCTCATATCTAACGTCAGCATAATAATCATCGATTTCTGCAAAGTGGGAGAAAAGCAACCAACATTGAATTACATTAAACCTTACAATTATCATCAAACAATAACAGACAAATAGCTTGATACACCAGACCCATCAGTTCCACAGCCAATTTAAACAGCACAAGTCAAAAGAACATGCACATCAATCCATAAAGAAAGTATACCAGGGCTGGATCCTTCCTCCAAAATCTGGCGAAATTGATCAATTTTCCCCTGCTTGAAATACTCCCTCTGCAGTAACATTAGAAGAAAATATAGTCAATAATAGAAGTACAGTGGAAAATAAATGTTACCAAAGCGAAGCAAACAGAAACAAACGACAGGAATTCTGCTAAATGGACACTGCATTTATGGCGGAAAAACTTGAGTGACAGTGTAGCATTTTTATTTTCTGTCCCAGCCAAGCTGTATATCAGAGAAGAACACAGAATGATGAACAAATGAGAAATATTATCTCATTTATTCGTGCTTGCACAAACAGTTTGAAGTTACTTTTTTTTTCTTCTTCCCCACCAGGGTTTCCTACATTCCATTTGATTTTATTGGTGCAAACTAATTTAGTATAGAATTCGTACGTATGGTATCCTAATGAATAGCATTACTCTGGAGTCTGAACCAAAAGAGCAAACACGCTCAAGCTAGTAAAAAATCAAATGCAAATCAACAAAGCAGAAAAAAATTTTAAAAAAAATCACAAGAAATTCTTAAACGCACTTCGAGTTTCACCTAGATATGTTTCCTATCCACTAACAAAATGACACTTCGATTGAAAGTGAAAGTTACAGTGGATCCTAGTTGGAATGTTACTTTCTTAGTAGACATGGAGCATATAAACATAGCGCGCTCCAGGCGCATCTACGAATTTCACAGAGAACAAGCAAAAAAAAAAATGAAAAAAAAAAAACGCAAATCACGCATCAAATTCACGCAAAGAAGCAAGCATTTTAAAAAAATCCGAATCGCGAGAACATGGAACCAGAGATTGGGAATTGGATAGAGCAAAAATAGAAGAGAGAGATTGAAGATTGAAGCGAACCGCGATGATGAGCCAGAGATCGAGAGGGGCTTGCTCGGCCTTGAGGATGTCGAGGATGTCGGATGCGTCCCGAGGAAGCTGGTCGAGCGCAACCCTAACCTCTTCCTCGGAGTTCTGCACCGGGATGTACACCGACGCCATCTGGTTTTAATCACGAAAATGCCCTCGAAAACGCGGACCAGCGACAATGGGGAACGTGCAAAACCCTAACTGGCTATGTATCTACCTTTCTGTGCGCCTATGAGGTTGGAGAATTAGGCGAGAGATGATGATGGTGAGGCATGGAATGAGAAGATGACGCACACCACGCAACCGTTCTGGTTCTGTTCTCCGCTCTGAAACTGCTTGTAGTGTGAGGTGATTGCAAGATGGAGAGTCAAATTTTGTTCGATAAACCCTCCGATTTCGGTAATGTGATTTTTAGCATCGAAAGGAGGTAAGGGTGAAACAAGCAACGGGTTGACTGCTGTTGACTCACCTCTAGGCCATGATTGGGAGTGTAAAAGATGATGGAAGCGGGTGGTAAATAAAAATGGAATGGTTGATTATGAATCAGTTATGAATGAGTTTATTAAGAGTGTATAACACAAGTGAGAGGAATAAAAAGGTATATAAATTTTAGATAAAATTTGTAAATTTGTCTCTTCAAAATTTTGTGTTGATTAAATTGATTTTTGTAAAAAAAAAACTTTTAAATTAGTTTATTCAAAATTGAATAGTTGAATAAATTAGTCACAAAAAAATCTTAAATTAATCTCAATAAAAGTGAATTATTAGACAAGTTATTTCTCTTATCTAACTTATCAAATACACCAATTAAGCCGATTATTCAATTTTGAGATCAATTTTCAATTTGAAGTTTTTATATGGATCAATTTGAGAGATTTATTTTTTAGCTAATAATTTGTCTGATTATTCAATTTTATATGGATCAAATTGAAATTTCTTTTTTTATAAGGGCTAATTTGGTTAACGTGAAATTTTAGAGCAATGAATTTGGTAATTTTATATAAATTTTATCATCAATTTTTACCCTTTTATTTTATGAGTGTATTTGATATATAAGAGATTGAAAAATAGTAAAATAGTAAAATCACACACTAAAAGCTTTGGTCTCTCCTTGTTCACCAATTTCGGGGTTACTTTTTCACTAATTATGAAGCCACAGAGGGGTTTGGGTGTCACTCATAACTCCTAAGCTTTGCCCTGCCCTATGTTTAAAGCACTTCTAAATACACATTTTTAGGATCTTTCCATGTCATTTCTTGTCACTTTCTCCTCCACCATCCTTCCAATCAGACCCCAAGGGGCATGAAAATATGGTAGCCTAGGTGCTATGATGCATTTCCAATAAGTAGTTTGACTTGAAAACATATTTAAAAGCCTATTTGATTATATGTATTTAATTAAAAAAGAAAAAATGCCTAATTTTAAATAAGTCAAAGAATTTTTAAATATGCAAACAAATATTTTAAAATTTGCTAAAAGGGTTCCTAAATAAGTTTAAATATATATTTTAAATAGATTTAATATTTATATTATCATTAACTTTTCTTTAATAATAATAATAATAATAATAGTAGGCTAGTCTATAAGGCCTAATGAGCTATTTTCATTACCCTAGAACTTGCTTATTTAGTTGGAAAGGCTTTTTAAAAAATATAAATCTAGCTCATTTACTAAATAGATTGGGTCAAACTAGGGCAACTATAGGTTAGGCCGAAGGACCTTGATAGGTTGCATGGTGTATTTCTACCCACTCACCCAATCACCCCAACTCGACCTCTTTTTTAAGGTAAGTTTTTTTTTTTTAAAGAGTTAAAGTTCATTATAATCTCTAAAATTACACTCGTGAAATATTTTAGTTCCTAAATCCTAAAGTTTAAAATGAGTTGAATTGATCTCTAATTTTACAAAAGTGAGTCACAATAGTCCCTTAGTCTAGATTCATTAATAATATGTCTATTTAAATGTTGATTTTTAACATTAAATGATACGTTGGTATACTATATGCCATATGCCGTCACATATATGGAGACTTAAATGGCTCATTTGGTGTCTAAAATTACACAAAATAAGTCATTTAAGTCTTCATACCACACATACATATCACCAATCAAATTGAGGAGGTGTTAACAGATCTTGTTAAGAGACGAGTATGACTCACATTTGAATAAAACTAGAACTAGTTTGACTCATTTTAAATTTCAAGACCAAAAAGACTCTTAAGTTTAATTTCAAAAACTAGGATGAGCATTAACTCAATTACAATTTTTCTAGATGTTTAATGTAAGAGTTTGATTTATATGCATTGCTAATGTAAAACTTTTTTCACACTATCATCTAATCAAATCCTCTTATTTATATGACTTTCAAGTATTTACATTACTTTTAAAGTGGGTGTAATACTTAACTGCATTTACACACCCAACCACCTTTGCTGATTTAACAATACATAATTGAATGATAGTGTAAAGTAATTTTACCGTTATGAAAAGTTTAATCAAAGCAAAGAGCTAGAAAAACCAAGGCTAAAGATAAAAAATAAAGGCTAACAATTTTCTTTCTTACTCTATTCATCCTCGAAGATTACGTTTATAATTGTGTAAAGGATTCTAAATTCTTGAACCTCACATATCTATACCCACACATGTCATGATCATATATTCATTCTAGAATATTCCTAAATATTTTACCCTAACATTACCATCCTTATGACTTCAACCTTATCCTCAAGGTTGCTAGATACAAAGGCAAAAATAGCAAGTTTTTGTACCTAAAAATTATTAATACTAAGACAATAATTTATTTTAATATTAAGTACATGGCAAAAAATTCCATCGAGATCCTATTGTTTAAATACTACTACTACAACAATAACAATAATTAAGTCTTGTCTCACTAAGTGGGGTCGACTACATGGAATAGGCAAACAAAAATTTTATCTAGGTTCAAAAACCTTTTCATTAAACAAAGCTTGACCAACTAATTTTGGTACAGTAGCCTTTCCTTTTAGCCCAACTCCAATTCTGGACTAAACTATTGGGCTGGGTTAAGTAAGAAGTGATCCCAAATACCTAATAGGTCTAACCTACTTCTTCTTGATTAGAGAAAACCTAGCCACTTCCTTCTTCTTTGCATTGACAGAACAACAACTCAGTATATAACTTTCACTTAAAGTTTCCAATTCAAAATACTTCTTTTCCACATCCAAGATGTTATAAACATAATTAAAACATGTTTTAAGTTGACAATTGAGACATCAATTGTAATATTTCAAGTTCTAATATGGAAAACATAACATAGATTAAAACTATTACATATAGGTTTAGAATGCACTTCATAACATAACCATAGACATGCAATCTAGAGACCTGCCAACATAGGGAGCATTATGGACAGCTCAATAGGCCAAAACTCAAAAAGATAGGTTACTAGTATCGTAAGGCATGTGATACATGGGACAATAAGTAGGAAGAGATAAAATTAAATAAATTTTAATTTTTAACTTATGGAATGATCATATGATAAAGCCATTATATAAAAATATTAAAGATATTAATAACACTACAATGTAACAATAAAATTAATTCATCTAATAAAGAAAGCAAATATTATATGATTAATGGTATAAAAAATTTATCATGCACAATGTAGCAGTAGCACTATCAAAGTCCTAGTTTGTCCTTAGACTGTATTAAAGTAAAAGAAAATATTAACAATTTTAAAATAATAATAATCAATCTTAAAATGAAAATTGAGAGCATAAAGTAACATTACTTGATTCTAAATATTTTCAAATACTTCATTAATAAACAACATTTTTTGTTGTGTTTGATGGATTTTCATTTTCATCCAAAATCAATACCTTCAAACCACTTTAGACTTTACTCCATCCATGTGTAAATACTGATTTTGGCAAAAATAATCCAACATATGATAATGATTGGCATTAACTCTTATTAATCGTCATAGTAAAGCAAAGAGTAATCATGAATTGTCTTCTTTGAAATTTTAGAGGAGGTCCAAGATCAAATAGAATTAAATTCATAGTTTATTTATTTATAAATTAAATATTGTGTTTGAAATAATTAAGTAAAATAAGGTATTGATTTACAAATCAATCCTTAAATCCAAAATAAAATAGATAGTATTAAGGAAGATTAAAGTAGGAATTGAATTAAATTAATTTGTATTTAAGTTTTAAAATAAAATCAATTCCCTTTAAATCCTTAAATAAAGATAAGTAAACCCCCAAGTTAGTCCTTGACAATTTTCATATTGGACAAACTTGTCACTGGAATTGTCAATTTGGTCCTTAAAAATGTCAAAAAATGGATACTTGTGGTCCCATGATGGAAAACATTAATGGTGTTAGTGATAATTTTATTACCGGATAAATTGGTTCCTAACGTCATTTACACCAAAAAAAAATCTCTTCCCTATTTCCTTCCTTTCTTCAACCTCTTCATCCTCACCACTACCACCACCATAAACGCCAACAAAACTTAAGGAAGGTAGGAAGGTGATGAGGATTTTTTTTTTTTTTATGTAAATGTCATGTGATTGATACATAGACTAGATTTAGAGAAAACCCTTTGCATCTTAGTATGTTTCTTCTTTGTCCCTTTGCATATTCTTTTTTGTTTTTCCTTTTAGAATGATATGAACAGGAAAAAAAAAGTTACCATGTGACAGATTAAAAGGTACCTAATCAAAATGCACTTCATCAGACAAGCTCAAGACTCCCAACATGAGTAAAATAAGTGCAAACAATATAGTGGCCACAGGAAGCTAAATATAAAGAGTTCATGCGAAACTAGTAGGGTATCTCCAACCTATTGACCTAAAACCAATATGAATATTAACTTCTCTTTCAAAAAATTAAAAAAGAAAAGATCCATATTTCTTATCACCATTAATACTAATTACTAACATATATTACACAAAGCGACATCCTAGAAATTAGATCATATACGTAACAACTTACAACTCAAATAACACAAAAACAGAAAACATAACCAAAACCAAAAAAAGTGAAATCAACATAAAGCCAAAAAAAAAGCCTGAATAAAACCTTCCAGTGAGATTCATTAGGGCATTGGCAGCATGGCCTTCCTCTTTAAACTAAGCATACACATTCCCAACCTAACCTAAAAAATAAAAATTAAAAAATCAATGCCATCAACATAGCTAAACAATTGAATCGCTTAAACTAACTAAAAACAAAACAAAAAACACACAGTTGTAGAGAAAGAAGGGGAAAACCATGTGATCGGTGAAGTTGTCAGAGATGAGGCTTAAATCTCCTCGTACTTGGAAGAGATCTTCGTAGAAGTCCTCGAAGTGGTCATGGATCTTGTCAAGGTTAAAGGACTAGGACTTGGGCTGGTTAGGGTTTGGAGGGAGAAAGGGGTGATCATGTCAAGCCTTTGGTACATGTTGGAGAGGAAGGTTAGACTTATGGTGGGCTTGGTGTGGAGCCTAGACTCACCATGCCTACAATCCCTAATCTTGAAGTGGAATGGGTAATTCACCCTCCTCCTCCAAATATCAATGCCAAGTGCTCCGTCATTATCTACCCTAAAACCCCCTCGAGAACACTGAGATGCAAAGGGTTTTGTTTGAATCTAGTTCATGTAGAATCAACCACATGACATTTACACAAAAAAAAAAATAAATCCTCATCACCTTTCGCCTTCCTTAAGTTTTGTTTGCGGTATTATGGTGGTGGTGGTGGTGGATGAAGAGGTTGAAGGAAGGAAGGGAATAAGGAAGAGGAATTTTTTTTTTTTGTGTAAATGACGTTAAGGACCAATTTGTTCGGAATGAAATTGTTAATAACGTCGTTAATGTTTTGCCTAGGGACCACTAAGTGTCTAACTTTTGATATTGTTAGAACTAAGTTGACATTTTCCAATTACTAGGACCAATTTGTCCAATGTTGAAATTGTCAAGAACCAATTTGGGGGTTTACTCAATAAAGATAGTTTTTATTTATATGCCTTAAATTTGACTTTTCATATTCTAGTTTAAATTGTTTTAAGTTTGAATCAATTTTTTTATTTGTAATTGATTTTTGATTCTTTAAATCAATCTATTTGCTTGATTTTTTCTTTTAGTTTGATTAGATTCTAAGCAACCCTAGGAAATTTTAGTTTTGAACTTATTTCAAACTTTGTTTGGTAGATAATTTCAAACTGGAGTTAATTTACATAAAAAGTAATTTTAAAAATTTGATTAGTTATCAAACAATGTATTTCAAATTCAATCTCATTCTATCTACGTGTCTAATTTTTCATGATTATCAAACACTCTTTTAATTATAAAACACACATTATCTATCTAAAATATGATTTTATTGTAACTAATGTTTAAAATTTAATTTTATATATTTGAAATTTTAAAAATAAGTTGATTGTTTGAAAAATCAATCAATAAGTAGTTTTACATCACTTGTTAGAAATTGCCAAGTGGCATAAGTTTCCTTTTAATGGCCATTAAATATTCATAGTATAAATACCCTATCAAGAAGGCTCACTAGCTCAGAAAATTGGCTACTAAGGAGCTGGGATTGAACCAGGATGAGCACTTGTATCTAAAAAGAGGAGGAAACAACATATTGAGTTTTGCAACTCAATAGGAGACATAATGTCTATAACCCACATGAGACAACTAGTAAAATAAAAGTAAAGTCATAAATTATATAAATTCAACAATTCTTATTTTTGAAGAAGAGATTTTAAACATATCAAGTATTATGAAAATTACTAGGGAATTGTCAAATTCAATATAATCCAGAGGATTCACACTCAGTAACCATTCGTTTGTGTATCCTAATATAGGATGGTCCTACCATGCGAGTAGCCAAAAAATAGGAGAATTCACTATGTGGTCCTAATAAAATATAGTTAAAGTGCACCAAGGCTAATGCCTACTATCGTAAGCTATACATCCTGTCAAATATTCTTCTCAAAACATTAATTAATAACATTATACATAGCTTACTAATTCAGTTCTCAACATTTCAAACAAAAAAGGATCATGCTTATAATTCACATTTCCTTTCTCAAATCCATAATAGAGGCAAATTAAGGGGCTTATTGTAAAGTGTTTTCCAAAAAATTTTCAATTTTTAAAATAAAAAAAGTGTTTGGGATGTTGTTTTGCTATGTTAGTTTTAAAAATTTTAAAAGGAGATCCACATTTAAAAATAGAAATTAGAGTTGTTTTGGGTATTTTGTTTTTAGAAACAAAGAGAATGCAGTGACATTCATGTAATTATTGGTGTCTTATTACTTCTATCCTCCCTTTATTCCCATCCTCTATGTCTTTCTTAATCCAAAAATGCCACCATAAGGTAGACCACCGCAATTATGTTCACTTTCTTGGTCAAAAGATTCGTTGTCACCGCCATTGGAAGAACCTCATGTAATCACCATGGTTGGCTAGCCTTCCTTCTTGACATTGAATCTGCTCAAAGCTATGCAACATGGAATATAACGCTAGATTATGGTGACATAGGAGGCTATGCAAGAATGGAAATAATTGCAATCGAGGTGTGCTATTGTTGATTTGTCACCAATGTTGTAGCACGCGCTTGCTACCCACAATGATTGTGATAGTTCATGCTTGGCCATGGAAATAATTGGTAGCAAAGAAAATAAGGGATCATATTGAGGGTTTTGAGGCCTTCATGTCTTGGAAAGCTATTGTTAAGCTTTTAAAGTGGAGTGAGAAAGCTATTATTAAATAACTATTGAAGTTGAATCATAATTTTCTTTTATGTTTTATTCTTGAAACGCATTTTTAAAGACATCCATCCAAACAAGTTTTTTTTTTCACTACTTAGAAACTGTTTTGTGAATATTGTAAATGAACAATTTTTTTATTTTATTTTTTAAAATTAATTTTAAACTTCTTTTTAGTTTTATAAAACTACAAAACAAAAACAATCCCAAACAAGCTCTTTCATATTTCGAAGCTATGAGTTTCAACCTTTCTTTGTGCAATGCAAATTTTCCAAATCAACAACATATCATCTCATGTGTCAATTTTGATAAAGCATAAGCAAACATAATAGATTTAATTTCATCAAATATAAGTAATGTAACCCAAATAATTATTCTTCGATTTTTAAATTACTAACACATATTTAGGACATCAAAGCTATGCAACATGGAATATAACGCTAGATTATGGTGACATAAGAGGCTATGCAAGAATGGAAATAATTGCAATCGAGGTGTGCTATTGTTGATTTGTCACCCAATGTTGTAGCACGCGCTTGCTACCCACAATGATTGTGATAGTTCATGCTTGGCCATGGAAATAATTGGTAGCAAAGAAAATAAGGGATCATATTGAGGGTTTTGAGGCTTGCAGTTCCATGTTTTGGAAAGCTATTGTTAAGCTTTTAAAGTGGAGTGAGAAAGCTATTATTAAATAACTATTGAAGTTGAATCATAATTTTCTTTTATGTTTTATTCTTGAAACTCATTTTTAAAGACATCCATCCAAACAAGTTTTTTTTTCACTACTTAGAAACTATTTTGTGAATATTGTAAATGAACAATTTTTTTTATTTATTTTTTAAAATTAATTTTAAACTTCTTTTTTAAAACGTTTTATAAAACTACAAAACAAAAACAATCCCAAACAAGCTCTTTCAAATATTTCGAAGCTATGAGTTTCAACCTTTCTTTGTGCAATGCAAATTTTCCAAATCAACAACATATCATCTCATGTGTCAATTTTGATAAAGCATAAGCAAACATAATAGATTTAATTTCATCAAATATAAGTAATGTAACCCAAATAATTATTCTTCGATTTTTAAATTACTAACACATATTTAGGACAAGCTTAGCACAATTAAAAATAATTATAGACATAATGTCTAGTTACAAACTCGTCCCAAAGAACCGTAGACCGACTTCCAAGTAAAGGAGGAGGAAAAAGAAAGAAGTGGAGAAAAAGGGGAAAGAGAAAAGATAAAAGAAAAAAAAATAGAGAATGAAAAGGAAAGAAAGAACAAAAACAAGTAGGTTCCACATGAAATATTGTGCCAACAAAAAGTTGTCTGACTTAGCCTATGTCAAACATTGATCTCATTCATTTTATTTTCTTGTCCTGATATTATGTTAAAAACACAAAAAAAAAAAAGAATTCTGGGCTATCACAAAGTTTCATGTTATGGTCTGGGGATCTCGTGGTGGTGGCAGCAATGGTAGTGGTTGGATATGGTGGCGGGAAATCAGTTGCTTCGATCACAAATTTGATAGAATGTAGTGGAAACCAAATCCAAG
Organism: Dalbergia oliveri; assembly: GCA_030441495.1. Classification (NCBI taxonomy): domain Eukaryota; kingdom Viridiplantae; phylum Streptophyta; class Magnoliopsida; order Fabales; family Fabaceae; genus Dalbergia; species Dalbergia oliveri. The sequence continues at coordinate 13,667,374 of JAMLFY010000009.1, forward strand.
TAATGCTAAGTGAGACATGGGATGTAATGGTGCTAGAAATGGAAGTAGGTTGAAAGTCAAAATGTGTTATGGTGGATGATTGAGGTGTTGCTAGTGGGTGGGTGAAATAATGGATCAAATTACCATAATAGGTGAGTAAATAGATGAAACATGGTGGAGGAGGAGTTCAAAATGAAATCACCAAATTGTTAAAAAAAATGTAATAAAAGTGATGAGATTGAAAAACTAAGGCTAATGTTATGGCTAAAGAAAACTAAGGCTAACAATTTTCTTTCTTACTTTATCATCCTTGAAGATTGCATTTATAATTGTATAAAGGATTCTAGATCATTCCATGACATACTATTTCATGTATTCGCATATGTATTCTATAAATCCTTTGTTTCCTTTTTATATATTTAAGTAGAGTTATGAATTAGTTCCTATTAACTCGATCAAATAGGCTATAGATACTTAAGTAAGATTCATTAATTTATAAGTAACAACTCCTAAATCTAATGACATGATTTAAGGATGATGTTGTACTTAGAGTGTTACAAAATGCAGGAAGAAATATATGTCATTCTAGACATTAACTCATTATTCTACAAGCCTTCAGCATGCTTAGACATAAACCAAGTTTTATTCATTTAGATGGATTAATTTAGTAGCCTAAACGAACCCCTATTCATGTGCTTTGTAACTATGACTCAAGTAAAGCAAGTGTAACTTAAAGATGCATTACTCTATTATAAAATCAATACTTAAAATGCTTCAAAAATAAATGATATACTCTTATTAAGATGCTTCTCAAATCTGCTAATGAAATATACATGATTGAAGCATTTCTCATATCACAAGTAAAATTGTCCATACTAAACACATCTCTCCTTGTTTTTTAAATTACAAAGTCTCTGCAAGCATTTCTAATGCACCTTTACATTCACAACCTATTGATAATTAAGACAACTAAGATTTGGATTCACTGTAACCAAGTTATAACACTCATTTGAATGAGAACATTTCAGATACACATATCTCTATGTTGTATAATAATTTCAGTTGCAGTACACTAGTTTCCTTCCTACCTAATTTACATATGGCATGAGCAAAAGGTCTAAGATTTGGTAGGAATTTAGCCCTGTATCTTAGCTTTCAAATGACACCAATTTCATCTCAATTGGATAAGTATAGAGATAGTACTACACATAAGTACAAAAGCTATTTGAACTAGAAAAATCAAGAATTTTGCAGTAGTTTCTTTTCCAAACTGCAGTTACATGAGTACACATAAAAATAGAAGATGCTAGGCTTATATCTTAGCTTTTGAATGCCATTGACCTTATGCTAATTCAATTTATATAGACAAGATATGAAAGGAAACATAACAGCTGCTAGAACCAAATTGCAGTAGAGTTTACAGCAGTTAAGAAGCATACTTTTATAATGTATTTGTTCTATCATAATTACATAGTTTAGATCCTGTATATCCAGGAATATAAAACAAGGTTCATAATCTTAGCTCATATGCAAACATCATATTCACAGTAGTGATTACAAAATATTTATACCATACCTACCACTCATAATTTTCACATCAAAGGATAAAAAGTGGCATGTTTACATCCATAGTTCATAAAATGGTAAGGCAACCCAAGGTATGTAGCACCAATACATCCCAAATTACAAAAAGATTTAGAGATGCATATTACATGAAAAATTATAGTGTTACATCCTACCCTACTCAGCTAGTTACATAAGTCCCTGTAAAGTACCTATACATGCCTAATTTCACAACATAAATCCACTCATAAACCACCTCATATACTATCTTATAGCTTGGCACTCTAATATGAAAACAACATGGAAAAAGTGAGACAATAATCTTAGTAGAAAAGTCAAAGCAGTAATTTAGTTTTGACAAAAGGAAAGCATGTCATTTTCAGCCGTAACCATAGTTATGGAAAACTCATCCTGCTTATGCTTGCAAATTCAAGAAAAATATTTGGAATAAACAAGTAAAGTATAACTCTCTAATCGGTAGGCCTCTTATATTTGAGTCTCAAGGAAATTCACATTCTCTTCTTTCTTTTATTTCCTAGTTGTGAGCTCACATATAAAGAATGACATCCCTATGCTTCTCTTCCTCTTATTCTATGGCCACATTTGGATGATCCTCTATGAAATTGAAAGTTTCCTTAATCTCTTGGAGGTGATATCCCTCAAGGCAGGTCACCAATATAGAGATAGAAAGAGGACAACCATAGGAGTAGTGATCATTTGTTGTTTGAAATGAATTAGAACAAATTATCAAAGAAAATGTATTACTAACAGACATATAATTTTAAGAAAACATTTGTCAATGTGTCTAAGTTTGTAAATACACATACAAATAATAACCCATGAATTTCTTTTATCAATTATCTAGCAGACGTCCCCTAAGAAGAACCATCTTTCAAAGTTCTGTTAAACACGCTTAACATACATGGTGCATAATCAAGATAAACTCCCTATTTTTTTTGATCCAACAAGTCTCAAATTTTCCTTTATACATAATAATCCAATACACAAAATAATTCTAGTAGTTCCTAAGACTACTAAAATAGAACACATAAGGATATTATGCTTCCTTCTCCTTATTCTATAGGTATCGATCAAAGACAGCATTTGCCCATTCTCAATATATACACATAAATAAGTCATTATTTTACAAAATTTAAATTTTGATCAGATAAAAAAATATCATGACAATCACTTAATCTGATTTTACCCAACTTCTTTCTTTTCATCTTGCCCAACTGATCAGGGGTTAGTAAATTCAAAAATTAAAATTCAAAATTTGTAAAAGCTAGATAAAGAGAGTTAATACATAGAATTCAGGATTCATCTTGATTGGTAATTGTAACAAAGACCCATGTGTAGAGTTTTCAGCAAGAACAACAAATTCTAACATGCAAGAACAACTTTGGGGTTTCAAGAAAAACTTTTTCTGATATGAAAGTGTAAGTAGAAGTGCAAGCGGATTTTTTTTCCTACCTTAACAGGCTTCATGGAAATCTCTAACAGCCTTTGAAAAGACCCTGTTCCTTCTTTGCTGGAATGTTTCCTTTGTGTTTTTTGTGTGAGTGAAACTCTCTTTATATTTTTGTTTGTGAGTTTACCACTATAGTACTCCTTTCTATTTCCTCTCACATGAGGTTTGTAGGCTGAATGAGTAACTCATTTACTCTCCTGCTAAGCCACCACGTTACTACCTTAGGTAGGCTTAGGTGGCTACTACTTAAACTTTCACCACTAGTCATTCATCATTCATTACCCTTGACTCTTGTTTCATTTTGCAAATATGTGTATTACTATTATTGTTATTATTATTATAAGTTACATTAGCAACCTGCTACCCACTTAGTGTTATGGTCCTTTAAATACCCCTTCATTATATTTATTATTATTATTTTGTTGTTGTTGTTGTTGCTGCTATTGCTACACCTTATCTTATCAAGTTTTTCATTTATTTTACATGTACGTGTTTTAATCTCATGCTGTAAAATAAAATTGTGTACTACCTTATAATACGGGTTGTTATACTTTACATTTCACTTATTTTATCCTTATATATAAATATTACATATAATCAACTTTTTTCGGGTACAATTTGTGTATTTAATTTGTGTTTCGACCTTCGCGTTTTGAGTGAGATAAACTCATGACAACTTTGAAGAGCTACATGAACAAATACACGTCCATTTTCTTTTCAATTAGCCTATTTTATTATTTATAAATTTTAGTGAATATTATTTCATCATTGCAATGTACAAGTAAAAATAGACTATAGTATAGAGTTAAAAAAATCTATAAATTAGACGTACTTATAAAAAATTAAAAATTATAATAAGTGATATCTATTATGATTAAAATACAATACATTTATATTTTACTAAAATGATTGTAATTTAAACCCCTATTTAAGATATCCAAAACAAAAAGTGGAACTATCACTACAACATATTCAACTTTTAGTAACATTTTTAACTAATAAGTGTTGTCAAAACTTTTTACTAACAATTAAAAAGTGTTACTAAAAATATAAAAGTGTTGTTAAAATTCTTTGTAACACTTTTTCAAGTGTAGTATGTAGTCTATGTTGCTAAAGAGTTTTGCTAACATCATTATATGATTTAGGAACATTTTCAATAGTAAAACTCAATTATGTTGTAATGTATCATCAATAAAATGATTTTCTTCTCTACGTATATTTGTTTATTTAGTTGAAAAAAATGTTTGATTACTCAAGTTCTCAAATACAAATAATATTTAATTATAAAATATAAAATATAAAATAAATTATTTAATGCAAATCATGTTAACTTTGATTGATACAATACTAAGGAAAAATATTTTATTATTCTATTTGATTCTATTTTATATAGAATTACATTATAAGTTTTATTAATATAATGTTATATCAACAAAAAACTTTTATTATTCTATTTTTACTATCAAAATTGTTTTTATTAAAATAAGTGATAGAAACATATAAATAAATCTGTGCAATGCAGATGGATTGTATATACTTTAGATGTATAGTTTGATTTTAAAATTTTACTATATTAAGAAAATAAATATTAATGGTAACAATAATTTGTAATAATTATTTTTTAAAACAAGTTACTAAATTTCTTAATTATAAAGATTATAAATTCATATTAAAATAAAAATATTTGTTAATATGTATATATAATGACGAATCATTAAGAAATTAACGAGATATTGTTATTTCACTATAAAAAAATGTACACTAGTATGCATAAATTAACTTTTGATAAAATATGTGATTTTTTTAAGATAATTATTAATAAAATATTTTTACAATCAATAATTTGTCTCTTGATATAGTGATAATAAAATGTTAAATATTTTATATTATCATAAGCCACATATATTTTATTTTATTAGGAACTAAAATATATAAGTTTTAATAAAATTTATTTTGGCAAAAATAAAATTATAAATATGAGAAAATTTAGAATTAATAAAAAATTAAAATAAATTATAGTGTAACTTATTTTAATTGTTTAGAGGGATAGAAATATGTATTTTAGAAATAGAGGGGATAAAAATATAATAATATTATCTCTCAAAGAAAAAGTTATATTTTATGAAAAATAAATGTTCATTTTATAAATTATATTTTTTAGTACTGCTTTACAAAATTAAATTTTGACAAGAAAATATTCATATATATATATATATATATATATATATATTTGTAATATATATATGGAGATTTCTCATTGGTCCATGTAGGCAAGGTTTTAAAACCCATGGTGTGAATAACTTTGTTCTTAAAAACAAAAATTTCAATTCATTCCTTTGAAGAATTTTTAGTTCATTTCATTTTTAGTTGTCGTTCTTATTAAGCCCTTTTTTTTTAAAATTTTTTTTTGAGTTGTTTAAAAAAAAAGGCGTGAAAGAAAAATTCCAGTCTTTTATTTCAGGAAGCCCATTTCATTCACTTTATTTTTTTAGGTAAATATTTAAAAAAAGGGGCCATTATGTTTCATTTTGAGCTAAAAAAGAAGAGGATTTCAGCCGTTTCATTTTATTTTTAATTCATGCTATCATGTTGATTGAAAGAAAAGACAGAAGAGAAAACGGCCTAGCAAGACAATCAAGGTAGACGCTTAGCGTGCAACGCCTAACAAAGTTGTAGAAAATATATGCACAGAGTCAAAACACAGGCACCGAACAAGAACAAGTCAGGAATTTACATTAAACAATGCATGGAAAGATTGGAGAATCAAGGCATTCATAGAAAATCCCATGAAATCAGGAATCAGACCCAAGAGGATAAACCAAATTCATTGCACACCATATAAAGAGGATCAAAATTCACACAAGGAGGGGCTCTGACCTTTTTTTTTGGGAGGATTCTTTGAAAAATTTTGTTTTGAGACATTGAGAGCTAATAGAGAGAGAACACAGAAGATCAAGGAGCCAATCTTGAAAATATAGAAGAGATTAGAGGGTTAGTTCTACAAGATACACGAACCAACCAGTGCCAAATTCAGCCAATTCAGTGACAACAATAACAGTAAAATTAGAATTAGCAAGCAACAGCCAGGAATAGGTATTTTCTTTTTATCATCAAAAGTATGTAAGAAAAAGAAAGGAAGGCCGCCCTTCCCTTCTCTTACAATCACCGTTCCCCTTCCCCTCTTCCCCATTCTTCCATCTCCACTAAACCGCTATCACTATCTTCCTCATCGTCCAATGTTTTAGATCTCCTCTTCCTTCTCATCTCCGCCATTCCTCCTCCTTGGCCGCTCTATCTTCTTCCCTTCCAGACACCACCAAGTCATCCACCTGAAATTTCATTTCCAAACTTGAACCAAACACACATCTCAAATCTTCAAAATACAAAATGAAAAGGAAAAATAGAACCTTAAAGGGAGGAGTCGCCGTGCACCACCGCACCCATCCGCATGCGAGCTCGTTCCACACCGCACAACCACGCGCCCCGCACCCCGGCTTCTTCCGTCTAGCCGTGTGGATCCTCACACCCGAGCCGCCGCATCCCACCTCCGTTCATCGCTAGCACCGCTCGCGCGATCTCCAGGATCGGCCCATGGTGGATCGGTCCTTTCCCTTCTCGCGCACTAACCACCGCGGCAGGCATCCCCGTTGTCGCATGGACCTCATCCTACTCCTTCTTTCCTTGCATGCTTTCCTTCCTCCCTCACTGAACATTTCTCTGTGTGCCCAAAATGATCCCCTTTTGTTTTGTTTTCCAAAAATGAAAACCAAACCAATTAATCCCCCACGCCTTTGCAACGTTCTTTCTTTCTACTGATAGTTTTTGTTTTTATTTTTTTAATTTTGCTTCTCTTTTAGTTGGTTTGGGTTGCATTGCTCTTGGGCCATTTTGTTTGGTTCTCTTGGTGGACTTTAGTTCAATAAGATTTTTTTTTTAAAAAAAAGGAGAAATGAGACCTTCTGTGTATTTTAGTATTCTTTTATTGTTCATTAGGTTTTTATTCTTTATAGGTGAGTTTGTTTTTTATTTGATTAGAGACTTTAAGTTTTTGAGTTAATTTTTTTTTTTAGATTAGGTGTTTGTTTTCTATTATCAAATAAAATTAATGACTTGCTTGTCTTTATTTTTTTTCCTTTAGTTGAAATGTTAAAAAAAAAGAAAAGAAAAAGAAAAGAGTTTTATTTAATTTGGGTTTAAAATGAATTCTTGAGTATTTTTTTTATTTTTAACCAAAAAAAATCAATGGACTGCACTTTGAAAATAGGATTAACTGAGCCGTGATGGCTTGTTAATTCTATGTATTGGAATATTTTAGCTGAACTTTATATTTAAATTTTTTTTAAAAAATAAAATAGATTAATCAATGATTATTTTATAAAGAACTACGTGACTTTGAGTTCCCTATTGCACCAGGGGATATGAGGAGATGCGATTTTTATCCCTGTCAAATCAAAATTAAATTTTCATAGTTTTTATTTTTATTTATTTATTTTTATTTTATGAGACTTTTTATTTAATTTAAACTTTTCATTTATTTGGGGAATTTTGGATAAAAATGTTAATTTAGCCGTGACGGCTTTAACTTAATATTGCGGGCATTTGAACTGTGACAGCTAATGATCCAAAATTTCCTGAAAATTTATTTATTTTCTTTCCTTTTGTAAAAAATATCAAAAATAAGTTTTTTAGTTATTTGTAAATATTTTATGGTTTATAAGAGATCTTTTTATTTCCATGTATTCAACTTGTCATATTATTTCAAATAAAGATGTTAATTTAGGTTTACCCTTGTTAACTTGGATTTTGGACATTTGAATTGTGAAATTTATGTTCCAAAATTTTCTTTTAATTTTCTTTTAAATAAAATAAATATTTTGAAGGTTATTAATAATTTGCACAAATCAATAGGTGCCGTCTAAGGACGGGTGTATAGGGTGCGTAGGATTAAATCCATCATCTATGCATAACCGTTCTCAACTTTTAATCCTTACAAAGATCATTTCTTTAAAATAAATGGATTTTTCCATATTTTTCCCAATTTAAATAAATTTGGTGGCAACTTCAAACCTCAACAATTCTTTCGTCCGTCGAATCCTGGTTAACACATGGTTTAACTTGGGTTCCATAAAATTACTCAAAAATAATTAATGTTTAATTTTGTTATTAAACATCATTACTATAGGAGAACTTGAGTAGCTAAACAGTTTCTATGGTCAAATCAACCAAGATAATGAAGATATATAGAAAACTAGAAAGTGATCTAATATCATTGATAGTTGTCCCACTTTTTGTATTGGGTATACTCCTATATAGTATTTACTATTAGTCTATTACAATTCTCTAGGTAAAATTCCAATACATTGTATTTCAATTGCAGATAGAGGTCTTTATATCCAATCTAACCCGATCTAGATTACTAAACTAATCCAATATAAATCGAAAACAGATTAAAATCATAGAAGTTTGGATCGAACTGAATATTTTTTTTCTTAAGACCACTTGAGTTGGATCATATTTCAGATTAAATTTTTTAAACTGATTGGATTTTTTATCTAATTTTTAAAATTGATTTAATCCAACCCAAACTGCATAGTATTATATAATTTGATTTTGTATTTTTAATTTCATACTTTAATGTAATAAAATTAATTTACTACATATTTTTTATTCTTTTTGTATCATTATCTTTTAAATAACATTTTTTAAATATTAAATTAGTTGTTTTTATTTATTTAATTTTTTTATTGACTTAAATTATTTATATTTTATAATATTTCAAGGTGCAAATTGTATTATGTCAAAAGCCATCCAAACCAAACTGATAAAAGTTGGACTGGATCAGAGTAGATTCAAAATTCATTTCAAATTGATCTAATCCAAATCGCAATAAAATATATTTGTCCAATCATTTTGATTTTTTTATTCCAAATCTATCCAAACTATACCATGAACACCCTTAACTGCGGTACATGTCCTGATTTTAATCTTTCATAAAACTGAATATTTTTTATGAATAAATTCTTTCATAAAACTGCCCTAATTTTCTTAAGTCTATTGTTTTCCAACAAAATTTCCTTTTTCCGCGGATAAAAATCTTTAACTAATTTTTGTTTATAAATAATGTTTAAAATGAGTATTTTCCCAAATTTATATCTCTTTTTTTTTTGGATATTCCGTTGTTTAGTGTTTTAACGCACTATTCAAAATAAATATTATAAGAAATTTTTAATTTATTCCAAAAATATGTTTAGAACTTTTTTCGTAAAAAAATCTGAGAAAGATGATATCTGGCTGTCATGACAAAATAAAAAATTTCCAAAGTTTATATCTCTCTCTTTATTTTTTTATTTTTATGGATATTCCGTTGTTAAGTACTTTTTTGGTTTATACAAATCTCTATGTATCTATGTAAGTAGAAGAGGGGCAGATACTGAAACAGAGTACCGAAAATGGAGTCTAATCCTGTAGAACAGCTACAATTATTCCTTTATTTGAAAAAAGTAGACATTGAAATGAAATCATAACGTAATTAATTAAGAAATACAACCTGAAGAATGTTCAAAGCCTTTCTCACATCACCATTGCTAAACCGAACAAGTGCAGCTAAACCACTGTCTTGAACATCAAGCCTAGTCCAAACAACATGGTAGTCATCATATTGCAGGTTATTAAGCACAATACTGAACCAGTGTTTACCGATCTATCACATAAACACAATAATAATGATTCATCAAACGTATCAACCATTGTAAAAATTAAAGCTGCATGAGCTGGTCTTAAACTTGACACTTCTCCTATGATCTGGACACCACTGCCATTAAAAATGCTTGCCAGACAACATATACACAAATCATGTAGTAAGAAGATAGGGGCCTGCATGAGGGAGGCCCATTGAATCTAAGGAATGTTACGTGTACAATAAGAATTACACAACAAATATACATGATCGCAATTTATTGTACACATAACATTATTCTTGATCCTTCCATGATGTCTTAGTCAATGATGTGGACCTGCTTACGGCTACGGCCTCAATGATTGACGAAGTGGGTGAACTTTACGTAAGGGGACATGTCCTGAAGCAGTTGGAACGTTGCGAGCACATCCATTATTTATTGCGAACATTGACTAATAATTTTGCGTATCTGGATCCATTTATATGGGTAAATGTTAGCTTTTAAAGCTGTTATATTTTTAAGACGATAATTAAATCATCAACACTTCATTTTCATTAAAAAAAAAAGGAGGGTACCTTAGCCCGTGAATGGTTGTTAAGTATTTGAACACCATTCAAAATAAACATTATACGAAATTTGCAATTTAGTGCAAATATATTTTTGATGATTATACGTGGCTGTAATGACAAAAAAAAAAAAAACAAAGGAAGGGGAAGGAAAGTTACTATTGAGACCATACGGCCCACGCTGGAGTCGTGTATCCAATGTCGTTTTGTTGATGGGGGCAAAAAGGTGAAGTAACTGACAAATTGAAAATGACGATGGGTCGGTGTCACTTTCATAGTAGCCAATTTACTGGCGAACTAAACTGACGCCCGCAGGTGCTAATAATTTCCCCATCATCTGGGATCCCTGTCCTGAGATGGAATTTAGATTGGTCTTTCCATAATGGGGCTGTGGACTGCTTTTCACACAGTTGAGTCACTTTGAATGTTATGTTTCTGATTAAAGGCAATTTAAAATAACAGAAAAACAAAATATTATTTTTTTTAATCTTTTTTTACAACGTTTTCAACTTATTAACCAACTGGAAATGGAAATCATTGGTCATGTGTCTTCGTTTCAGACAAAAACAAGACTTCTCTTTTACAACGTTGTCCGCATATATATTAACCACCTCCAAATGGAAATAAGTAATTCTTGTATAGATACAAGTGAATTATGTATAGATACATTGATTTATGAATGAGTATGCATAATAAAGAAGTGAAAGAGACATACAAGTGAATTCTCATATTTAATTAATCTTGAATAAAGTTACTGAAATCCACTTCCATTATAAGTAGTATATAGATTTGGATTCTCTAAATGAGGATATTATTTTAGAGGGTAAAGTAATGTGTTTTACTTTTGGATCAATAGAATGAAAATGTCTCTACTTCTAAATTTATTAATCCAAAAATAAAGTTTCCTTACTTTATTATCTAAAGTAAAATCCCCATTTTAGAGAATCCTTATCCTATATGAGATAAATAAGAGTTGTTACATTTGTGTCCGTGCATAAATATTTAAATAGAAGTCATTGTTTATGTGTGTCTTCATATGTATCTAGAAAAAATAGTATTTGTATTGCTTTTGAGACATTTCTAAAGAAATATTTCTAGAGGTCTATTAAATATTAGTTAACAACTCATTTTTTATCTTGCCAGCAGTCTCACCAGCAGACACACAATACACATAAAGAAAAAACAAACAAACACACCCAAAAACAAAAGAGCATAGACATCAGAGGGAAATAAATAATTAAATACAGAAGAACCCGGATTATCAAGCAGTCCAAACAAGAACAGCAGCAGTTTTTATTTTGAATTAGAGGCAAACTACTGCATATTTATTTTTTGATACTCTAACTTTTTTTCTATACTCACAACTACATATTTATTTACAAAGAAAAAATTGTCTTGATGATTATAATAACTAAAAAAGTACTACTCAAATTAGAAAAAAGGTTTTATCGCACATCTATAAATTAAATTGACTATGTTCTAGGAGATAAATGTTTGAGCAGTAAAAAAGTCAAAATCAATAAGTTCAATACTACATTGGATGAGTGAACACACTAAATAGATCATTAAAAAATTAATAAAAGAGTAAATATAGTAGATAATATAGAATTAGGAATTAATACATTAAAGAAAAAATAAAGTAGTATTTGTTGTGAAAATGATTGAAGAATATCGCAGATGATTTGGTCATGTCATGCGTGGAGACAATTTGTAGATGGAGGGGTAGCCCAATAGCTAAAGATAGAAGGCAATGATGAAAAATACATAATAGAAACTATTACCAAAAATTTAGATTTTAATAGTTTATCTATAATATGGTTTATGATAAAAACTATTATATCATTTAATCTCCCCCTCCCCCTCCTAATAGGACAAGACTTATTGTTGTTAATGATGATTCATGTGATAGAAATTTTCTATGCATTTAGTTTTCCATAATTTTCCTTATTATTATTATTGTTGTTGTTGTTGTTGTTTTGCTACTAATCCTTATTCAAATTTATACATGCATATATCCATACAGCAATAGACAATAAAAATGCAATTCTAGGGTAGCAACACATATTTAGAAATAAAATTAATATTTATTTACTAATAATAAATATAAATCAATTTTCAAGTTATCACCAAAGATATGAAAATAAAACCAATAAAACCTCTGTGTTGTCATAATCCAAGCATCATCACCCATTTCCTCATTGTCATGTGTGGTCAGGGGCGGAGCCAAGGGAGGGAAAACATCAACCATGGCCCCCGCTCAGATTTGGAAGTTTACATCTACATATATTTGTTATATTAAATGATTTTTTTTTCAATAGTAGAATAATGATGGCTCCAGGCTCCACCTGTGGTCATGGCCTTCTCCAAGCTGATGTTGTGAAGGTGCAAATGACACTGTTCTCAAATCATTTTGGAAGACACTAAAAAAACAAGCAGAAAATTAAGCAGAGTGCTAGTGAATGAAAAGTATTTCGCATGACAATTCTTATAAAAAATAATTCTTGTTCCATACCTATAGTGGTCTATCACTAGCTTCATCATTTATAGTATATATATGTGCGATTGAAAATATTAATTTTCAAAATAAATACATTTAAAATTAAAATAGAAATAGAGGCAGAAGCATTTTTTTATTTGTTTTTGTAATAAAGGGGAAAAACTTATTATTTTTAATTCTATTTTTTAAAGAGAAACATAGTCAAAAAACTACACAACCTTCAATTAGAAGGTGGAGGATAATTTGGCCCTTCACTAGTTCTGGACCATTACATGATCTACTCTTTTGAGCTTGTTGGATTGGATTTTAGTGAGATTCAACGATCAATATGTAGCCTGCTTTCTACTATTTAAAAACTGGCATTTAGCTAAGGAAATATTTAGGACCTTTGGCTTAACTTTTCAGTTTCAGCTTTTAGCTCTAGAATTTGTGAAGAGAAAATTGAAAATTTTGAAAACTATAATTCCAGTTTTAGAATTTTCAATTTTTCCTTCACAAACTTTGGAAAATTGAAAACTAAAATTGAAAATTCAAACCTAGAATACCCTTATTTTTGCTAAGAAACCCTTATTCTCTTTTTAATGGAACTTAGAAGATCAACTGATAGCCATGACTAGGAAATCCTAACTGTTTGCCTCTAAGGGGTTGGGGAGGAGAGGTCCTCACAAATCTGGCTGGTGGTGAGGAGGGGACGGGGTAGCGTCGTAGAAGGAGAAGACGGCCTAGGACATGTTGACACTATGAAGGACGGAGAGGTAGCAAAGTTTGTGGAGGGCGGTGGATTTGGTGTGGGTCTGTCGACTTAATCTAGGTGCTAGAGCACCTAGGCTTTAAAACTCACTTGAATTCTCTTGCACTACTTCCCTTTTGAACTCCCCAACTATTGAGTGTCTCCTCCCTCTTGCACTATTGTAATTGTTTTATCATATTATATATTTTGTTTGATGTAAATCATCTTCACCTATCAGGTGAACATTTGACTCATGGCTATTTCAAACTTGACTTTAGGATTATGGAAAACAAACAGGTCTCAGAAAACTAAAAAGGATGAAGACAGCAAACTATACGCCCTGCGTTAAAAGAATTGATGAAGATGCTTTTCAAAGTGGAAACATATGTTATGATCTAGGTGGTGTTTTGCTAATGATGCATTGGTTTTACATCAGTTTTCTTCTTGCAGCCATGACTTAAGGATGTTAATAATTTTCAGAGTTGAATCGAAGTGTAAAGATCAATAAAGTTACATCTTATTATTGTTGGTTATGATTCATTTTATCTACACTTCGCGAAGATGCCTTATCCTATTTGGTATTGGATCTCTCTATTTTTCATCCTATTTGGTATTGGTCTTGATTCATTTCTGCATCATAGTTGTGACCACGACGGTCAAGATGTTTTTGTGTTACTGAGAATTAAGAATCCATCAGAAAAAATGCCGAAAGATCTTCTAAAATAATTGCAAAAAGGGTATGACAAGTTCTTCTTCAATCTTCACGTACACATCAGATTATTAGAGGAATAAAAGTGTATGATGGGATGGGTGGAGTGAAAAGAACAAAAGAATCAAATAGAAATTTCTTTAAATTGAAGTTAGTGTGAGCAGGATGATTTGTAATTTTTCTCCAGGACCATGTGAAGTACTAGAATTAGTGAGGGACCACAAATTTTCCTTAAAAACAATCAACCCAACTCACCCTATAATAAAGCTCCACAACTAGAATATGAATTATTGTGGTCTTTAGCATCGACTCACTCCTGTGATGTACCCTTTTTTTTATATTTATAAAAAGCTTGACCTCAAAGAGGGAAGCACAGTACATCCATAAAGAAACATGGACAAAGTAGAAAAAACTAGAGCCAATACCCCACAGGATGGAAAGTAAAGAAGGTAATAGAAGAAAATGATGTAGTAAAGGAGGTAACAGAAGAAAATGATGTCGCATAAAAAAAGAAGAAGAAAATGATGTAATACTAACACCTCGTATGAACCCAATCTATAGATGCATCCTTTCTTCTTGTTGTACCCTGCAACATCCATATGGAAGTTGTTATTGCCTTATTGGTCTACCGAGTTCTACCTTCGGCATTCGAGCAATGATATTATAGTCTCAATTTCATGTTAAACTCTACATATACTAATATATTAATAATTTAAAATATAATTAAAATTAAATATATAAATATTAAAAAAAAACACTAATTTATAGAGTATCACATGTAGGATTCATCACAAACTCAAATATATAATATTTTTCTTATGGGAGTGCCTCCTAACTATATATCTTTGTTTTATTTTACTCTTATTATTAAAGAACCAATTTTATTAGCCAATCAAATCAGACAAAAGGAGAGGGACCAGAAAATCAGGGGGTCCTCAATCCAAACCTCAGTTCCAAAATCTAAAGTAAAGTGAGCTAAAGCATCGGCTGGCTTGTTACCTACTCTAGGAATAAATTAACATTCAAAGCTTCGAAACCAAACACCGGAGAAAAAATATCTTGGAGAATTGCAACAATGTGAGAAAAGTCTGGACTATATATCAAGCTAGATACCACTCATAACACTCAAGAAGTCTCCTTCAACCCAAACACTCCTCTCTTGCAAAGATGAAGCCTTCCTTTAAGAACAAGGAGTATTGGATAGCAGAAGCAAAAAAAAAATACGAAAACAAAGATTCTTTCTCATTAAAGGAAATAACATAAGAAAAAAAATTATATAAAAAAGACAAAATTTAATGTGGTTTAACCTTAATTAACCCTACATCTATGACATGTATAAGGAGTTTTGAATCTCTCACTAAAACTTTTGAATGACTAAAGTTGCAATCATCTTGACAAACATTTTATAACATGAACAACTCTTAAAAACGACCCATGTGGATTACTCCCACTTTTAGAGGATGCCTAAGCTAAACAAACAAAGCCATATTTATAGGCCAAAGTATTAGCAATGCTTCTACTTTTTACCGATATGGGACTTTCAGTTATATCCCAACAAATTCACCCTTAAGCCATAGTCTCGCCAAAAGCTGGTTACAACAAGTGTCTCCACAAACATTTTTCTTGCAAAAAACTTGTATTTCATGAGTATTCAATGGTGTAAATAAAATTCATACCTGCTCTATCCACCTTATCGTTGTTGCACACAAAACATGCCACTTGGCCTCTACATTGCCAAAAAGACCTTCAACACAAGTTCCTCACTTGCATTGTCATTGCACAGGAACACTTGCCTTACCTCTACATTGTTAAGAAGATTTTCGACACAAAGAGCCCCACATATGGATGCACAAACTACCATTCTCTCAAATACTCAACCAAACCTAACTAGCCTGAACCATTGGCTTTGATCTCACTTATTGGCAATGGAAGCATAAAACAAACTCTAAACAACACATAAAATTTAACGGGGTTCGGTCTTAATTACCTACATCTACAACCTCTATAAAGCGTTCCAAATCTTTCACTATGAACACTGAAGTTGCAAATCCTTACAAATATTTCATCATATGGATAACTCTTAAAGGTTACCCATATGGATCACTCACACTTTTGGAGGATGCCTAGGCTAAACAAACAAAGCCACACACACACACATATATATATAGGGCAAAGCACTAGCAACACTTCTACTTCTTTCTAATACATGAGACTTTTGGTTAAATCCCAACAAAGGAGCTCACCACTAGCCGAAAGAGCTCCTGCACTTCTATTTGCCTTGCCTACCAAAAAACAACCATTTTTGTCTCTTCACTATATTGTTAGTTCAATCATATATTCCCATATCAATAAAAGTAGTTGACTCTTATACCTATTATTTGAAAAATCATAAAAATGTGATGATTTGATTTGATGATAATGTAAAAACTTTGACATTATTAGTATATCAAAATTAAACTGTTATAAACATCAACGAATTAATATACTTCTCGTCTATAAATCTAAGAATTTTTTATAATAATAATTCGTCACTAATTTTACTTTTTTAAATGACCATATATTTAATTAATTATATTAATAATAAAGAATATAAATTAATTATTATTCTTTTAAAATGCCAATTGTACACAAAATTGTTTTTATCTAAGAATAAATGTCTTTTTTAGTGCTAAAATTTAGAAGTTGGCATCAATTTGGTCCTTGTGAATTTTCACATTAATTTCAGTAAAGTTATTAGCAATTTTGTTAGGACTCATTAGTAATTTCCACTTGATTAGGTGAATATTGTCTCTCTACATCAATCAAGAAGATAGAATTAAATAGGCAACATAACAGTGCACTAATGTGTGAATCACTAATGTTTAAAATGTTTTTGATAAAAATATGAAATTTATGTCAAAATTTGAAATATTAGGCTATTAGCTAGAGTATAAAACCATACCTATTAGCTTAAGTTTTAGGGATAAATAGTTACATGATATGATATTAGAACTACTATGACCAAATAGTTAAGGGTTAAAACCCATTCTGATAAAAACGTTCACGTTCAACCTAAAAAGAGGCATTTGTGTGAGGGGTATATTAGAGTATAACATCATTCATATGTTCTCCCCATCATCTTAAGCTTTTGGAACAAGTGCTTATATGACAAGGACTATATTGATGTCAGAATGTTTTACAAAATTAATATACTAAATTAAACTTAAACTCTTTATCTAACCATAAATATTTCTTAATTAAGAATTAAATTTTCATGTTCTCGTCAATTTTAATTTTAAATGAAAAGTTATTTTACATTTATCATATTTATCCAAGCAACTTAATAACTTTTACTTATAATAAAAATAATTTGGCAATTATATTTAAACGTAAAACTAATTTTTGCTTATACTTTAACCTTTGCTTTTACTTTTACTTTTACAACAAAAGCCACTTACAACCCATGTTACAATAACAACAGAGCCAACACCTACATCATTCAAATATCAACTACAAGAGAAAGAACAAAAAGTCAGAAGCTCATAGGTCAAGACTCTTGTCACCCTTAGGGAAGATGGTCTGAATATGTGAGACCTTCTAGCATAGTGATTACCATGTCCCTTCTCCCCACACTCCGTCCTCTACCTAAGCATCCCTACTAGCCTCCTTCTTGGCCTCAGGAGGAAGGGTTCAACCAGCTCCTTGAAGGGCTCACAAAGGGAAAGGTCGAGCCCCTTATGAAGAAAATAGACCTAATCCATAGCTCAATGGAAGCTGGCTATGTCCTGATCGATAGCTTTCCTAGTAAGGGACTCAATATCCTCTTTTAATCGTCGATTCTCCTCCTTAAGTTCCCTTCACCGAAGTTCGGCAAGCTCAACATCCAGCTTTACCTAAGCGGTACGCCGTTGACCTTCTCGAAGAATCTTCTTGGCGTTGGCCTAATCTTTCTCTCTTCCCTCCTCTACCTCCTGCCTCTGTTTAGAGCTCGGTGACTACCAACCTCATCGCCTCCAAATCCCCATTAGCCTCCATACTCTCTTTCTCAGGAAGCGACAATCATAGTGGACTGAAGTCCTAATCTCGTGATATTGATAAAGACCAGGAACCCTAGCCCTTTTCACCATTGCCAAGTCTTCGGGATGGTTAAATTGCTAAACCATGAACTTGGGGAAAGGTAACTCCAAACTCCACGAGTTGGAAGAATTGACGGTGTCTAGCAAATCCTTGATCTCTCGAGCTCCCACCAAAGTAGAAGGTGAGAGGCGAGGGCCTAGAAGCTCCTTGGGGATATCCATCCATGCCGCTTCCAAGCCTAAAGAGGCGGTGGTTAGACTTGATCCTAGAGCTCGACCCCGCACCTAGGGACTTGCAGCTAGTGCTAGCAGGAGCCCTCTTGGCCACAAAAATTGCTAGCTCCTTTCGGGTAAGCTTTGGGGCCATCTTAGTTGAAAAAGAGGAATGTACAAGACAAAATTAGTAAATGCTAACAAAAAATCAACAACAACAAGAATAGAAAGATTAATAACTACTTATATGACTTTCTGATTGTTTTACCCCCACTCCAACAGAACACCACAAGATGAAGGAAAGCTTGAACTTACACTCTAACACCATTCACACCATAAGGCTATGCTTAAGTCATAACCTTATAATGAGCAGTTGTTACTTGTTATCTCTACTTGACCTTTGAGGAGTATATATATATATATATTATATGAGCTTGCTTTTCATGACAAATATAAAACGCTTTCTCTTTGAGTCGTTAAATTTGAACATAATTACTATGTCAAAAATACATAATTGTATTATCCGACAACAAAGAAACAACATATATGACTCTGTCAAACCCTTACCCTGGTTCACGCAGGAACTCTCTAGTTTAGGTAGGGTATTGCTCAACATTCACTAAAAGAAAATAAAAAGGCTGACTAAATTCTCTATCATTGGTTCATCAGAAACTCTAGACCGTGATGCCAATACCAGTTGAGAATCTCCACAAAATAATCACCATCATAGCAATCTATGTAAAAATATAATAACAACACGAATGAGAATCAAAGATTCCCAGGAGGAAAAATACTAGTCTATTACACAATGATATCTGACATAGTATTAAAGTAATTAAAGTATCTTCGATTTCTTTTGAAATATTGCTTATCCCTTTACTCATTAAGTATAGTATTATGAGTGCACTTATGCTTGAGAATAAAAAGGTCATAGGATTCATAAAATAATTACTCGGTATTCCTGGTTGTTTACATAATAATTAGTTTGTTTGTCTCATTACTTATTTGACATAATCTTATGATGAACTTTAAGCTTGAGAATAGAACTCATAGGATTCCTGATATACTTCTCATCTGATGTATTTCTAGTGATGCAACACCTCATGTTACATCCTAATATAGTTCACTTGTTGTAGTACCTCATACTACAACCTGATATAGATCACACTGTGAATCCATGAGCTTATAATCAAGCAATTGATATGTAGTTAGTATCATTTTTTGTGACTTAATTATATTAGATAATTTTAAACCTAATGGTAGAACTCATAGGACTATTCTGATATACTTCTCGTGAATCGTACTATCAACGATGTAACATCATTGCGTTACAACCTGATATAGTTCACTAGATGGAGTATGTCTACGCATCTCATTTGAATAGCCTCACTATTCTAGGACATCCCTTTTCTCATAATGATGTAATGCCATCGCGATTACAACTGATATAGTTCCAAGGACATAAAATGTCTACTACTACCTGTGAATCCATGAGCTTACCATTAAGCAATTAATATTACATAAAGCTTACTTCTTAAGTTTTCTTTCTTCGTATGGAACATTATCGTTTATTTAGGAAATCTCATAATTATAAAGTAAAATCTCTTCTTAATAGTTCTATTTTTCATACTTTTGCTTTGAGATTTTCTTGAAATCTCCTTAACTCTCATAAGATTTTCTCTGTTAAGTCTCCTAAAATACTGAGATTTTTCTTTTGAAAATTTCCTAAATTCCTTATGAGATAATTCTACTAAAAAATCTTTTGAAGTCTTATGAGATATTCTTCAAAATCTCTTGGAGTCTTATGAGGTATTCTGTTCAAAAATCTCTTAACTTCTTATGAAACTTCTCTGCAAAATTCTCTTTAATTTTTATGAGATTTATCGGTAAAATCTATTGAACTTTTTATGAGATTTTGCTGAAATAAACAGTTAAACTATTATGAGATTTTGCTATAAAATCTACTAAGAATTTTCTATAAAAGCGTTAGACTATTATGAGATTTTCTGAAAGTTGCTAAACTTTTATGAGACTTTACATCATCAAAACTTGTAAAACCACTTGCGTGATAAATCTTGTAACTTTCAAGGAAAGGAAACCAAGTTTCTTGAGTGAACTTCAAGCTTTTTCTTCTATGAATCAAAATCTCTTTATTTACTTAATAAATCTCTTATATTAATTCAATCAATCCACAAGTATTCTTGAACTAAAAAAACTCATATATGAATCTTGAGAATAAATTTCAGATTTCATAAATATAATTATAAACATATCTCAAGAGTTTATATTAGCAAAAGTAGCCAAACAATCACAAAACAATATACTAGAATCTTTCCTATCTTTCTTCCAAGCTTTTTGCTAAACTTTCTCTAGCTTTTTCTTCTCTAATCCAAGCCTCAAACCCACTTTCCAGCCCCTATATACGTTGTTGTTTGGGCTGATTTAAGGGGGGAAATTAAGGTGTTGGCATGAGTATGATGTAGAGGAAGTGTTCTTGAACTGGTTTAGGTGTTTATCTAAGAGTTTTCTTTAGAAGTATGGTGGTTTAATGGAGGTTCAAAGAGAAAAACATGAAGATGGAAAAGAGAAGAAGAAGGAAATGTGAAACCGTAATAGAGAAGAAGAGTGAAATATTTTCTTTTTGCTTTATATATAAATCACTTAATTGGAGAGTAATTAATAGGTATCACTATTTTCAGAACAATTTGCCTTGTTTTGGTATTGGAAATATCTATATTTATTTGATCGTCCTAAGTAAAAATTATATGAGATCTGATAATATCCATTATTTATACCTGATTCAATGTTTGGTGTACAGGTTATTACCATTTTGTGCGTCCAATTCTTACTATTTTGGTACCCGATTGACATAAAAGAAACTTTACCGGGTTAAAATATCTATTTACCCCTATCCTTATTTTATTTATGTCATTACACCCTTTATGGGGCCTCATTCTATATTTCCGATTAAAATATTATTATATTGATTTTTAATAATATTAAATTAATTTTTGTTTTTTTTTTACAAACTTCTTATATTATTCTGATCATAACTGTTGAAATTTTCAAAATCCCTATAAATTATTCAGAATTAATCATTTTATCACAACAATACTAAAAATGGGGTCGTTACACACTCTCCTCAAGATAGTCGACCATTATCCTGGTCATTGAGAGGGAGTGAACTATACTCCACCCTCAAAATCGAACAAGGGTTGGGCCACCAAAATACAAAGGAAATCTCTTCAACCCACACTCATCGAAAAAGAACAAAAAACTTAGACTCCACCTCAACTTGATAAATTTATCTTTGAACCTCTTAAAACTAGAGGTCAATAAGGATAACTTCTTCGTAGGGACATTATTTAGGGACACCCAGCTCCCCTGTTAACCCCTTTCACTTGACAAAAAAAAAAAAACTCCAACACTAAGCTCATGCCCGAGCACTTTAAATAGATTTTCGAATGCTTAAATGAAAATCCAACGTTCGAATGTAAAGAAGGGGCCCTGTTTACCTTATTTAGGCACCCTCTCAAACTGCTGAACACCCTCACATCCAACATTTCAAAGAAATCGGTATACAAATATATGAAGTTGCCCTTGCTCTCCCTCGACCTATAATAACACACCCTATCCTCGGGTACTTTGCTTTCTTTACCCACAAGACGAAATGAAAAAGCACTCCCTAAACTTAGGCACACCCTCACTATTAGCACTATCCTAGCCATAGGGGTCACATTCTGCCACCCAACACAACTTTCCCATTTCCTGAGGTAGATATACCCTTTCCTCTAGCCATTGATAAATACCTAAGTAAAGCTAGTGAGAAGGGCTCTGAAAAGGAAGACCCAAAATAGAAAAGAGATCAAAGAAAGAGAAAATGCATCTATCCTAAGGTTCAAGTGAAAATGTGGTGATCAAATGGTAGAAGAGGAGTAGAACAATCAAACTCACTAGTCAAAATTCAAAGAAAAGCGAGTTCAAAGCTTGAATCTAAGCTCGAGAATTGCCTTGTGTATTGTCGCAACGAAGAACAGAAACTGAGAATGTAAGCAAGTGAGAGAAATGAATCATTTCCCCTTGGTTCAAATTTCTTCAAACCGTTGAGCTCATCCAACGGCTTAAACGCTTCCTTCCACTTATTAATGCATATGAATTGTTCATTTCATACACGCGGTGGCGTAATCCCTTTAATCCAATGATCGTATGCAACCCACAATCTCCACTTAATGAGAAGTCATTGCCCACCATTCAGGGTTGTGTCCTTGCACGTCCCTCTATAACTGTCGCTATAGCAATTAAACAGACGCACTAAGCCTGAGTAGGTCGACTCATTTGAGCTTGACATGAACTCCTCAACTTACACACCTCAACAATGATACCTCGGCACCAACTACTTAGCCTTCACCTAAGCTAGGGGACTATGTACTGGACTAAAAATATGGGCCAAAGACATCGGTCCAGGATCAAAGACCTCAGCAGGAGACTCCACAAATCAGTCACGTGGCATTATGATCCCTTAGAGATTCCTCGGATTTAGTAGAGGATATCTCCTAAATGGCCTACGAGATCTCTCATTGTCTCACCATATCTTTTATATTAGATCATATCTACCCCTAAATATAGAATATATCTAATATAAACTAAATTCTTGGAATATTTTCCTTAGTCAAGGAAGATTATCTTCTGATTAATCATGAGGTCATCTCACTCTATAAAGGGGGCTTGGTGCCCCCAAGTATGATTCACAATTCTATTACTCATATACTATTGATCACTCTATGTCTCACTCATTCACTCACTTTAAGCTCAGAGTATTTTAGATACGCATCCCCGCTAGCACGACGCTGGAGGACACCTACCACCTTACCTTCACTTTTAAGTAAGGACACTAATAAATAGTTTATGTTAACTATCCATATGATTAAAAATGAAGAAAGATATTGTGGTAAAACTTAATAAAAACTTGACACAATGGGAGTGGCAAATAGAGTGGCAATAGCCACTCTCATATATTCCCATATAATGAAAATTTTTAAAGCTAACTAATTGCATTATTAATTATGTCTTGATCCGATGAGTGTACATGTGTCTGGCTAGTTTTCTTGAGTAAAACAAAACTGTGAATTAGAAACGTGACTGTAACACTGACCTGACTTGGCTTTGTTTAGCGGCTGTGACAGAGTGACCTTATTGTGGGTGCATTATTGGTGCGTAGTGGAAAAGGTCGTCACCAATGGTCCAAATTTCTCTTCCCAGGTCTGGTAACTTTGTTAGTATTTGAAAAATACGATCAAATTGTCAAAACCCGGAGCAACATAGATGGCGAGATGCATTTTTGTGAACCATGACTATTGAAGGGTCGAAATGAGCTGACCGTCTTGGAATCATTAGTCAATTGCCTTGTTACGGAGAAAACAATAAAACAACACGTGCTAAATTCGTGCGAACAAGATCAGTATCAGTAGATACAATATCTATATTTTTTAGATTTGAGTATCGTAGAGTGTAAATTTTACTTTAGAAGATAAAGCAAGTAAATTTTATTTTTAGATTAATAGAGTAAAAAAGTTCTATTTTTAAATTTTTAGTGTCCAAATTCATATTTTTTATGGGTTACAATCACATTACATCGGTATAATTTTTAGTATTTGTTATACCATTGCATAATTTTTTATTGATATAATTTTTTATATAACTCATCATAGATGGATTAGATGTTTAATATAGATCACGTATCTAAAATTTCAAATTGAACTAAAATAATTTGACCACAAACAAGATAAAAGCTACATGTATACATTCTTGTTTATGTTTAATTTTTATAAAATTTGACACATAATCTTTATGATAAAAACTTATAATCAAATAGTTGGATTGATAAAAAAAAAAATCTTATGTAAAGTTATTCAACGGTGTAAACTATACTAAAAATTATATTAGTTTAACTTTATCATAATAATAATAATAATATATTATTATTATTATTATTATTATTATTATTATTACTATTACTATTATTATTATTATTATTCACTCTGCTTTTCACCCCAAACTCATTTTAATATATAATTATTATACTTACAATTAAAAATTTTATCTACTTATAATTATTGAATTATAATGTGATTTGTAAATTCAGTCGAACAATATCATTAAAAATTTACTATAAAAGTATCTCAAAATTAAAGTTTTATAAAAATTACATTACAATATTATTCAATATTTTTATGCATAATAATACTAATCTTTATCTTTAATTTTCATTAAATTTAAAATTGAAATAATTATGTCAATATATTAGCTCATGATAGTTTCATTCTTGCGATTTTAATTTTTAGAACTAATCTTTTAATTTTTCAAAGTGTAAAAATAAATTTATTTTAAAAGTGAAAAATATATATTTTATTTTAAAATTAGTTGTTTTCAATTTCAAATGAATAAATGAACTCATCATAATCAAGACAACATAGTGTAGGTTGAAGGTAGTACAACAAGGGGTTGAATCGTGCTCTTACTTTTTTTTTAGAAACTTTGAATAAAATCTATCATTCTATTAGCTTGAAGGCACGGAAATTATAGTTAGTTGGCTTTAGAAAATAACTTTCTAAATCAAAAGAAAATCAACAATTTCAGAAACTTTTTTAAAAAACTTTTTTTAAGAATCACACAACAAAAACAAATAAAAAAGTTGATCATGATAAAGAGATAAAGCAAGGTGGGGCTGAGGTGATTCGGAGGCGGGACTAGACGGCAATGGGACATTGGGCGGTGAGGTGGATTGAAAGAGGGGGATAGATGTGCGCGCTTCTAATTTTCCTTGGGCTCCTCGGGCTAGGAGAGACGAAGAGAGACTTTAGGTAGGTTTCTAAAAAAAAATTTCATTTATTTTTTTTTTAAAAAACTTAGCGGTGGTTTCAGTTGATGTAAACCAAGGAATATCCAAACTGCCACTAATCCAACGCTAAACCGCCGCAATTAACTTTGATTTGTAGGGGGTAGCACAAACCCAGGAAAACAAAGATATACGGCGATCTGTATAACGCTCTAAAAACTGCCACAAAGAAGTGTTTTTGGTAGTGTTTTGATGAGGTTTAGTAGCTGATCCATAATTTTTTTAAGATGAAAATTAGAACAGCACACTAAACTAGCTGAATATATGATGAAATGATTATGATTTGTTCTCATTTTGCTATGTGAATCTATTGATGATGTAATGTGCACAAGACTATGAATACTTTTGACAATTGCCCCTATATGAGAAAAGAACGAGATTGTATTTCTTGGTCCTAAAAAGTAAATCCTGTCGGAAAAGTAAACCTGACTACTCTTAAACGAGTTGCGGAAAGTAAACTTGACTCGGAATAGGTCTATGAGAATTGGAGAAGGTAATCCAATGATCATGTATAGGAATGACATCACCTTGAAAAACCTATTATCTAGGAGTGGAATAAGCCATCATAAGTCACGGGCCAAGACAGTTAAAGTAGCAATTGTCCTAAGTAGTCCCCTATGCTATGTGCTACCTAAGTAAGTCTATTACTTTATTGAGATCAGGATGATTATGTTTCAACTTAACATTATATACTTTAAATGATAATGATTAAATAAAATGAGCTTCATTCAGGTAAAGATTTTCTTAAAAGTTAAGCCAATTATTATTATTCATTCTATTTGCATGTAATATTTTATGAATAAATCTAAGCAACTAGGGTAGATAATGATGACATCTATATATGTATGAGAATAACCTATTGAGAATTTTAAAATTCTCATCCCTATGTATATTCCATGTATACCTCATATTTAGCAGACGACGTTTGCTAAAGAGTTCGGTGACACATAGGAACTGCCCCTGACTACGCTATATTAGGATTATAGGCATAGTTGATGAGTTTTACTTTAAATCAAGATTATGTTTTGTACTTTCATGTATTTTGGTGCATTTGGACAGTCCCTATGAGGACTATTTGATCTGCCCATAACTTGTGGATAACTGTATATTATATAATGTACTGATGTTTTTAGTACTTTGAGAAAATCTAATAAGACTCGTTTATACATTATTTTCTCTATTCTTAAGATTTCAACTATATGTCTCTAAGTCTTAACACTTCATACTAAGTGAATATGAATAAGAAGTAATTTACTTGAATAAGAGCTTATAAATAAATGAGTCGATTATTACATGGCATATAAATATATATGATACGTAGTACCACACTCTTAGTTACAATGTTACAACCTAGGTGGAACATTGTGATTAAGGGATGTTACAATATCCGCAAGTCAGAAGATTTAAGCATCTTGAATCTATTATCCAAATGATAGCACTACAAGAAGCTTGGGTTCGACGGATTTTATTGACGGATTTATTCCATCGATATTTCGACTATTTTCTGGCGGAATGTAAACAATACGGATATTTTGGGTTGTAGACATTACGACGGATTTTTCCGTCGGTAAATCCCACGGTAACCTTGGCGCCAACTCAAACATATTTGGCGTGCCAATTATCGACGGAGTTTTCCGTCGGTAATTAATAGATATTTTTTAAATGGGATAAATTAATATTACTGACGGATTTTCCTGGTAAATAATACATAATTTTTAAAACGGGATAAATTAATATTACCGACGGATTTTTCCATCGATAAATAAAATATTGGGTAAATGACATTACCGATGGATTTTTCTGGTAATATATATTGCAGAAATAAAAAAAAGCGCAACTTTGTTATAATTACCGATGGATTTTTTCTCGGAATTCAAAAATCCGTCGGAAAATTAAGATGATATTTCAGCCTCATCCTTCAGAATCAGATCGGTTTTTCTCTCTCTCTCTCTCTCCCCCTTGTAGCTCGCACCCCATTATCCGCCGCCGCTCCGGCCTGCGCCCCCGACCATGGTCCCCTGCGACGCGACCCCAACCGCCAGCCGCCACTCCGTCACCGCGCAACCCTCGCGAGCGGAAAACGACGCCGGCGACCTGCCAGCGCTACCCGCTCCCATGACCCGCGCCTTGCGGACGCGACCTTGCGCCCTCACCCCGCCTTCCGCCACCCGGACTTCCAGCGACCCCACCAGGCGATGATGACCTCGACCCCACCTCGACCGGGCCGCGACGACCGACCCCGACCCCGCTTGCTCCGCGACTCCAGCCGCATCCACTTGAGGTGAGATATGATCCTGACACCATTTTAGTCTTTGATTCATTCTATATTTTGTCATGCATTATCTATCCTGGTTGTTAAGATTGATATGTTGTTTTTGGCTTGAATAATCACAAAGGTCTTAAGCGTATTTTTTTTCAAGATTGAGTAGATTTAATTTTGTGATCAAATTATCACAAATTTAGTCAAGAATAAAATGCAAATCGATAAATATATAATTAGTTATTTACACAAACAAAAAGCTTTAACTAGATTTCATAGGAATATATGAAGACTCAAGGAAATAGAAGAAGAAAAGAAGCATAATTTGTTGTAGGTGATTTTGTGCTAGTCAAAATCAATCAAAATCCTTCCATTATTTATTTGTTTTTCACTTCACTGCCATGCATGCCACCTATTTGATTAAATTTCAATCTCAATTATGCATTACTTCAAATGCTATTTGTGCTATATCATGATTAGTTATTAGTA
This sequence comes from Dalbergia oliveri, assembly GCA_030441495.1. NCBI lineage: Eukaryota > Viridiplantae > Streptophyta > Magnoliopsida > Fabales > Fabaceae > Dalbergia > Dalbergia oliveri. Next base: position 13,695,478 of record JAMLFY010000009.1, read on the forward strand.
TTTCTTTTGAAGTTATTAATTTAAATGATTGATTTTGTTACAGAACGTTTGAATCTGGTTGGAGTATTATTATTCTTTTGTCTCTTTTAAGGTAAGTAATTGTTTCTTCTCCTTATTTAATTACATTTTTGTTAGGATAGAGACTTATGATTTCTAAGATAGAGTTGTAGGAAATTGGGATTGCATGACTGGGGAAGGGCGTAGAGGTCCTTCTCCAACTTGTTTGCATTGTTTGCTATGGAGATTGATTGTGTATGCGGAGATTGTAGGATATGCATGTTGTGATGTTATAAGGGGGTGTGCTCTAGAACGGTTTTAGGATCTTTAAATGTTTGTTTGATTGTATTGTTCAGTTTATTTGACTAGATTGATATCTATATATCCTGAAATTAATTTTTGGGATGTCTTAGTTTCAGGGAGGTTCTGTTGAATTTATTTTTAATTTAAATAGTGGAATCTTAATTTAAGGGGGGTGCTGTCGAAGGAGACATTAAATTAAAGAGCACAAATTATTTACCAAAAGATTTTTACTTTCAGAAGATGATTTGTTTAGATGTATTAATAATTAGATAAGATCTTAATTTTTAAAACTTTAAATGAATTTGTTAGGTTAAATTACATATTGAAGAACCATGATTCCGCAAACAGACTATGGATGTATGACAAGGTGTACCCAGTCGAAGGGGAATCAAACTTGAATTTTACAGGAGTTGAACAGTTGTAAGGGTGGCTTGTCAGGTACAATTTATGAATGAGCAAACAGTTAGGTGCCCTTGTGCTAAGTGCAAATGTAGGAAATATTTTGATATGGACACCATTAGGTATCACTTGTATAAGGATGGTTTTATGGCGGATTATTGGGTTTGGACTATACATGGGGAAGTTGCCACACACAATTTTGAAGATGCTAGTGTTGAAAATACATATGTTAGAGGTAGATCAAGTAGAGTTAATATTGGTGAGCATGTCATGGGAAATATTAATTGAGAGGATAACTCTAGACGATATGAGAAAATGATTTATGATGCAGTTGGGCCCAAATGCATGCAGATTATGAACCTTCTATCGAGGCTCCTAATGCCGAGGCTGAGAAATTTTTCTCTATATTAGAGGCTGTAAAGGCCCCTCTATGGGAAGGGTGTGTGCATCGAGTTGTCTCTAGCGGTTAGGATGTTAGCTATAAAGTCAGAAGCTAATCAAAGTCAAAATTCGTTTGATCAGTGGGCATCATTGATGAGTGAGATTAGTCCACAACCTAGTTCTGTTCCAAAGGATTTCTATCAAGCCAAGAAATTAGTTTCAAAACTTGGGCTAAAATCAGAAAAAATAGATTGTTGTTTGAAGGGATGCATGTTGTACTATAAAGATGATGCATACTTAACCCAATGCAAATTTTGTGAAAGCCCTAGGTTCAAACCAAAAGATCTGGAAATGGAAGATATAAGGATGTTCCCTATAAAAGAATGCACTATTTGCCTCTAATTCCAAGGTTAAAGAGGTTGTATGCTTCAATGAGTTCAGCACCTCACATGAGATGACACTTTGAGAATAAGAGAAATGATGGTGTCATGACCCACCCTTCCATGGTGAAGCCTGGAAACACTTTGACCAAATTTATCCTGATTTCCTCGGATCCTAGGAATATTAGGTTTGGGCTTTGTGCAGATGGATTTACTCGAATAATCAATTTAGCAAACCCTATTCTTGCTGGCCTGTGGTTGTTACACCTTACAATCTCCCTCCTAAAATGTGCATGAAAGATCCTTACATGTTTTTAACTTGTATAATCCCTGCCCCGATAATCCCAAAGCCAAGATTGATGTTTACCTCCAACCATTGATTGATGAGCTTAAGGAGATGTGGTATTCGGGTGTACAAACTTATGACATTTCCACAAAACAAAATTTTTGCTGAGGGCATCATTGATGTGGACTATCAATGATTTTCCAGCTTATGGAATGTTGTCAGGTTGGATAACGTAGGGAAAATTGGCATGTCCAATTTGTATGGAGGATACAAAATCATTCATGTAACAGGGACGAGGTAGGAGTGATCGTGTCAGAGGCACGGACAAGGAGCCTGCTAGCGGAGGGGTACATGAATGAACCGATTACACACCCGAATGAGGGATCCTGAGTTCTATAGGTATGGGACTATACAAGGAAGGCTTATATGAATTGATTGGTACTACCTATGCCACAAAGATGCATCTTCCTTTCGGAGCCCATCACGAAGAACTCCATAGTTAAGCGTGCTTGACTTGGGGTTTTGGGATGGTAACCTGGAAATTTTGGAAGCGTGTGAGTGAGGACAAAGCACGTTGAAAGAAGATTGGTTTGTGGGGACAGTTCAATCCATAAAGCAGCAGGGGATGTTACAAATGGTATCGGAGCCTGCACCTCTCCAGGACGTGTCCTGGACGAACCAAGCGGAAGCTGGTGGGCATGTAACGGGGACGAGGTAGGAGTGATCGCGGTCAGAGGGGCACTGACAAGGAGCGTATGAGATGGAACAATTACGAATGAGAGGATGAGTTGTATAGGTATGGGACTATAGAGGAAGGCTTATATGAATTGATTGGTACTACCTATGCCACAAAGATGCATCTTTCTTTTGGAAGCCCATCACGAAGAACCCAAGCGTGCTTGACTTGGGGTAATTTTGGGATGGGTGACCTCCTGGAAGTTTTCCTGGAAGCGTGTGAGTGAGGACAAAGCACGTTGAATGTGTTGGTTTGTAGGGAGTCGTCAATCCATAAAGGCGGGATGTTACAATTCACATTGAAACATGGTCAAAAACTCATGGTTTGACTGTCATCGAAGGTTTTTGGACCTTGATCATGAATTTAGGGGTAAGAAGGATGCGTTTAAAAGAAGATGATTGAACGTGATGAGCCTCCTGTGAGGTGTAACCAGGTTTGGCATAGAGTTAGAGGCTTTCCAAAGATGAATTGGGTAAATCCATGATTTGGATACGGGTATATCATAATTGGACCAAACAAAGTATATTTTGGGAGTGCCTTATTGGGAGATGATCTAGTTCGTCATTGTATTGATGTAATGCATGTAGAGAAAAATGTGTGTGATAACATCATAAACATGTGATCATACCGATAAGACTAAGGACAATGTGAAAGCAAGGAAAGATTTGGCAGAGTATTGTAAGCGACCTAAGTTGAGTTTACAGAAGTTGCCAGGTGGTGTGAAGAAGACTAGTTACACACTAACTTCTGAGAAGAAGCTGTGTGTAAGTGGATGCAAGAGTTGAGGATGCTTGACGGTTATGCCTCAAATTTGGGTAGATGTGTCAATGTTGCACAAGGACAATTTGTTGGCATGAAGAGTCATAATTGTCATGTATTTATGAGTGCTTACTTCCTATTGCATTTAGAGAATTACCTCTCCCTTTGGAAGCCGTTGACTGAGTGGAGTCAATATTTTAGAGATATGCTCATCCACTTCTGAGGGTTGAAGATCTTTTAATTATGGAGAGAAACATTCCTATAATTCTTGTCAAATTAGAGAATTTTCCTATTTTGATTCCATGGAACACTTACCCGTACACTTGGCATACGAAGCATGGGTATGTGGGTTTATAGATGGATGTATCCGTTTGAAAGAAATATTGGAAGTTTCAAGAGAACCAAAAATAGGGCTCAGGTAGAAGGTTCCATATGTGAGGCATATATCTCTAAGGAGACATCTTTCTTTTGTTCCTATTACTTTGAGCCGCATGTTCAATCTAGACGAACAAGGGTTGGTCGGAATGATGATGAGGATGAAAGTTCAACTCATACTTTGTCTATATTCAATCACTTGTACGTGCTGGAAAATCCAAACCCCATTGGCTATCAAGAAAAAGAACATGCCGCACATTTACATATCTTAATCAACTGTGAAGAAGTGCAACCATTTAAAACGTGAGTGATATCAATGTATCACTTTCAGTTATTTATGAATGATGACAAATCAAATCTTATTTTACCTGCAATGTTTAATTTATAGGTATTTTGAACAAGTTGATGAGCAACACACCCTTGAACAATTTCCATGGTTCAGATCCTTTGTATGTGACCTAACTATCTAGTAACCATTTGATCCAACATCACACACATGTTCTAGTTGTCATCTTTTGTGTTGATCTTTTAATTTCAATTATTCATGTAGGTGTTTGATAAAAACAATAATGTTTCATGTCCTTATTTACAAAGTTTGGTTTGGGGTCCTGCTAACAAAGCAAACAATTGGCCAATGTATTATGTGAATGGATATAAGTTTCACATTTGAATGGGGCCGAGGGAGAACAAGACAATAGTGGGGTGTGTGTCAGAGGGATGTAGGTGGGGAGGGTGATTGGTATGGAGTAATCAAACAAATATTGGAGATTGAATATGTGGGTGATGGACCTAAAAATTGGTAGTGTTGTTCAATTGTGATTGGTACGACCCAAGACGTTGACGGAACACGCATACACAACCAATATAAAATTACCGAGGTGAATCATACTAAGAGATATGGTGCATATGATCCTTTCATCATTGCTCAAAATGCAAGACAGGTATATTATGCATCATACCCTGGAAAGTGCAGAAAGGATTGGAAGATGGTCATGAAAACTAAACCTAGGGGTCGAGTTGAGGTCGAAGAACTACCTGACAATGCTTTTCAAGTGAATGATCCAGTCCCTCAGGTAGTCGTTGAGACAGGAACATTGCCAAGTTTACGTTCCGATTTTGGTGAGGTTGAGATAATTCACTATTCCAGTCATCAATTAATGAGTGAACACAACGAAAGCAATGGTAGTGATGAGGAGGATGAGGATGAGGATGAGGAAGATGAGTTTGAGGATGATGTTGAGATTGAGAATGATGAAGATAGTCCTTAACTTTCAGATTAAATGTGATGTGTCTAGTCTTATACTTATTACATCTTTTTATTTTCAATTATCATATTATTTGATTTTGTATACATTGTCATTTATTTTTCAGATGGCACCTAAAGGGAAAAGCAAGGGGGGGAAGGGTGTCCCAAATAATCAGACAATTAACCCTCCCAGCATGCATCTACCACTGCCCACACATCGACTTCTATCCCTTCCATGCCACCACCCCGTGAGTGCCTTCACCTCACTACCATCGCCAGATCCTCCCACCCCACCACACGACTCACAATGGGATGATGAAAGCGGGCAGTTGGTGGTTCCTCTGAGGGCAATAGGACATGGGTCCACAGGGAGGAACGGGTAGAGCTTGTATGTCTTGGTAAGAAAAGGTAAGTAATTTAATTGCTCAATTTATGAATCTTGTTGTAATAATTTTCAACAATTTCTTAACATATATTAACATTGTTTTGTACTATTTGTTATGAAGTTGGCATCCAAATGCACGTGCCATGCACGAGGTGACACACACCATCCAGAAATTGTATGATAGGCCGATTGAGTCCTTTGGCAAGCTGACGAAGGATGAGCTTGCCTGTTTATTGAGTGGAAGGTAAAATAAGATAATTATTATGAAAATGTGTCAACATACTTTAGAAACTACTTTCAATAATTTTTTTTTCACTTCCATGTGTAGAGCCACTTCATCATCCATCCCAAAGATGAAGATTTCATGTTTAAGCTCTTCAAGTCCAAGGCAGCACAGGCTGCAAGACATGTACATTGACATCTGGAACGCGGCGAGAACCCAATGGATGACTCAGGCCAGCTTGGACTATTTGTGGCAATACTGGAAGCGAGAAATTTAAAGATAAGTCTTTGAAGGCTAAGGCGAGTAGAGCGTCGCAAATTGTGGTGGTTCTTACTATAGAGACTACGCGTCACCTGATGGTTTAGTCATGATTTTAAACATTTTTTAAATTCCTTTTGTTAAATTTATATTTTCACTTACTATTGTTTTACATGTTTCACTCAAATTGCAGGCTGCGAGTTAAAGAGGCAACCCACACAAGTGAGGTGTTCAGAAGACTCACACGCGTAAGAAAGAGAAGACATGGGTCGATCCTCGCTGAGATGTTGGTATATGTTAGTTATTATATATATATATATATTATATATATATATATATATATATATATATTTAATTTATTATTTCATATATTTGATAGAGGTTTAATCAATTTTATTTTGTTATAGCATACCTACGAGCAGCGCTATCAGGAGGCTACGACCAGCGGAGAGAGGATCAGCTGGTGAGGAGTGCCCATTGATTGATGAGGAGTTATGGCAAGAGGTAGTTGGCGGTCCTTACAGAAACCGCATCTATGGCATGGGGTCATTTTATGCGAGTAGTCTGTCCCTGCCTCACTTGGGGCATCTACAGGCACTGGGTCCACTGCCAAAGATGATGAGGTCTGCGAGCGAGTTCATCTGCTTACGCGAAACTTCATCGTATACAAGAGCAGACGCGGAGAGACAACGCCATGGCAAGAAATGCAAAAGAAGATTAAGGACAAGGAAAAGACCATGGACATGAAGATGAAGAAGATGAAGAAGGAGATGGTGTCTCTATGGAAGAAGATGCAGGCAGGCTCCTCTGCATAGCCAGATGCCGATGATGATGATGATGTGATGATGATGATGATGGTGATGGTGATGGTGATGGTGATGGCAATGGCGATGGTGATGCTGCGATAATGTTGTGACTTCTTATTTGAGTTGTTTTTTTTTTCGTTGTTATATGTTTGAACTTTTGAAATTTGTGTCTATACACTTTCTGACATATTTATCATTATATCTTTTGAACTTAAATTTGTTGCGTTTATTGTTTATTACAATTTTTTACTATTAAATATAATTATGTATTTTGTAATTAGCTTTAAATAAAAAATATAATCTAGATGATTAGGTAACCCTCAAAAATTGACTGACGGATTTTTTCATAACAAACTATAAATTACCGATGGAATTTTCCGTCGATAATATAAATAAAAATTTTCAATAGAAATTTTTTTTATCATTTTCGACGGAATTATCCGCTAAATATAAAATTTTAAAAATAATTTGATTACCGATGGATTTTTTCCGTCGGTAAAAAAATAGAATAAAAAAAAGAAATTAAATTTAAATTTTCAAAAAAAATCCGTCGGTAATTATACAAAATCGTAATAGTCAGTCCTGACGAATTTCACTGGCGAATTATGGTGCTCATTACCAATGGATTTTTTGACAAAAATCCGTCGGTAATTCCAACGATAATTTTTATCAACGGAAAAAATCCGTCGTAACAATTTCTGAACTACGTTTTTACCTGGTCTAAATCGTCGAAAATTTTAAATTTGTCGGTAAAATCCGTCTAACAACGTTTTTTTAGTAGTGTAGGGGATTAGAAGGAGAAGTATAAATCATAGGATACAAGCTGAATGGTCAAAATTGCATAATGCTTTGGGTTCTATGTAATACAAAAGTACCCCTAAAGCTTAAAGGAAATTTTTTCACATAGGTATAAAGTCAGGAATGTTGTATGAGACTAATGCTTGGTGATAAAAAGTTATAAGAAAATAAGCTCAATGGTACCCAGCTGAGATGTTTCGTTGGATGTGTAGTCACACTAAGGGAGATAGAATTAGAAATGAATGTATTAGAGAGAAAGTTAGGATTACATCAATTGTAGAGAAACTAGTGGAGTCTTGTCTCGAGTAATTTGAGCATGCAAAAAGAACACTTAGAGGCTCCTGTAACAAGTAGAGTGAATTGAATGGAAGGTAGTCCAATGGCTAGTGGTAGAGGAAGACCTGGAAAAGTTATAGATGAAATTATCAAGAAAGACTTAGAAATGACTAATTTAAATATATTATAGAGCACTATGGTGTAGTCTAATCTAAGTAGCTTTGTATCTAGTCGGATAAAACTTAGCTTGTTGTTGTAATGATTTAGCTCTTAAAATTGTAAAACGTGATTCAATTTGGTCTTTGGAATAATTCATTTTAGTCTCTATACACAAGAACTAACTTAATCTATGTTTTGTAACTTTAAGGACTAAATCACTACTTTATTATAATTTGAGAGACTAAATTAAAATGGCCATACAACTTCAAGAACCAAAATTAACTCTTCCTCCCATCCATGCCAAAAAGGATTTCAAGAGAATTTATCAAAATAAAAAGTAGATAGAATATTATATAATAATGAAGGTTAAGGGATGACTTAGTGAGATGAGAATTTATTATAAGAGTGACAGGAGTAAATTTATGTGTATAACCATAAATGGTTGGTCATGATTAAAAGTTATTAGTGATAATTAATGATAACGTGATCATTTAAAAATATCACGTAATTTTATATTTTGATCTTGATTATTCATATAAGATCCAATATTCATATTTGATCGCCTTACTCTCATAATAAATCACTCATTTCACTTCTGTGTAATATGAAGCCCTTATTTTTTTTGTCACATGCGTGTTCTGTTTCTTTTGCTAGTATTATGTGTACAACTTGTCACGTATGTTCACCTGGTACAACGGTTGCAGCTTGATGTATTTGTTTACTCTTTTTCAATGTGGAGAATTTGGAGCTTTCTATCGATAAATTATTGAAAAAAAAAAGCACCGTACTGCGAAATATTCAATAATGTTAGCTACATGAAGATCACAGTAGACAGATTTCTAATTAGAAAACTGATATGAGTTTTTCTAACAATTACTTGTTAAAGAATCAAAATTAGTAATTTTGTAAACTTTTTAATACGCCAATTATCTTAAAGACTTTAAAAAGGTCATTATTCAATACAAAGCTTACTATTGTGGCTGAGCCCACAGCCAACCTATTGATTGCGGTTGTGCTTTACGCCCTTTAAGTGGGAGGTGTGTTCGATCCCCAGCTTTCCTTCTACCCCAACCTCTAGGCAAAGTTACTAACTTTATTGATTCCTTAACAATGCTTCTAGGAGTACTCCTTAGAAAAACCCATACTTTATTTTGAACACACAATGGACAAGCCTGTTAGAGGCAAGCAATCACCACTCCTCACAAAATATTGGCATCCACCACATTTGTTTCATCACAAAAGTTGCCTTGTGTGCTCCTCCCCTTGAGATTTTCATTGGAGGACACGAGCAGTTGGTCCCAAAAAGGCAACAAGTCCTTGCTGTTATTGTAACCAAAGTCGCATATATCTGAGAAATCTGAATTCAGGAGATCAGGCAAGCAAATATCCCCAGTGTTGAAATCCAAGAGCAAATCCGTTGAGAGCCCTTTGTGATCATCATCATCACTCTTGGGAAATGATAACAAATCCTCACTGTCAAACACATGGTCTCCATTATTATCTTGTGATCTTCATTATCCACAAGCATTGACACTGTTGCACCTGCTTCAAGTTCTGCATTAGACTTGTTCTGCAATGGCATTGGTGAGTGAGGGAGAGGGTCTCCCAGTAACAACTTAGAGCACTTGGAAGCCTTTGTATGAACCAAAAGGGAATGGGATTCAAGGATAGACTTAGAAGGAGATAATGAGATAACTGAAGGAGTGACCTTTGCTTCCACCATGTTATTCTTTCCATTGGGTTGTCGAGAAGATGAAGTGCTGGTGATGTTCACCTTTTTTCCTAAATTAGTGTTCCAATAATTCTTTATCTCATTGTCTGTTCTTCCAGGAAGCCTCCCAGCTATAAGTGACCATCTACCACATACAAAGACAAAGTACAATCAAAAGGCACTACTATTGATAGTAACCTTATGAAATAGTGGACAAAATAATGGAGATTGAGAAAGCAACGTCTAAAGCTACCTGTTTCCAAGGAGACTGTGAAGCCTTATGATAAGTTCTTCTTCATCTGGGATATATTGCCCCTCTTAATGTCTGGCCTGAGATAATTTAACCATCGAAGCCTGCAACTTTTGCCACAACGTTTCAAACCTGCAAGTACGGCCACACATTTACAAACGCATGTTCTTAACCGCAGAAATGGCTTATTGTAGTTTTTGTTAGATATTATACAATTTATTATATTGCATCACTCTATCAAATTCCATGATCTTTTGAGAAATATAATTCATCAGATGGTATCAAAAACTTTTATGACTAAACAAGTTAAAGTTCAATTCTTTTTGTCCCACCTTCTTTTAAATTATTCACACTTCAAACTCAGCAGATTAAGATTTCGAGATTGATCATGATACATGATACTCTTAATGAAAAATAGGATATATAGATATATATATTCATTTTGTATACACACACACTCAAACATAGTTGATTAACCTGCTCTTTGAGGAAGGTTCCTCCATTTTCCTTGGCCATGGACACTAATGTAGTCTCTGAGGATTTTGTCTTCCTGAGCTGTCCAAGAGCCTCGGTTCAAACCCTCCTTTGAACAACAAGGGCTTCTCCCATCTCTCTGTGATCTCTCACACTAAGAAACCACACAAATTAAAGCCTTTAGGCCTCTCTCGAAGTTGTGTATGTTCTCTAACATGTGCATACTGTCAAGGTTCTTATACTGGTCACTCAGAAGGCGCCCACGTTATTTTTAGTCGTACGTACATATTTTACTTTTACTATATCATTTTCTCTTGTTGCTGTAGGTGTGTGGTCCAGCAGGCTCAACTTTCATCAGGCTCAACTTTCATCACGTTTGTCTATCAAAACAAAAAAAACTTTCATCACGTTTCCCGATTGAAAAGTTTTTGCAAGAATTACTAGTCTTTGTGGCTGTACCTGCATATTGGAACCATTAATTTCACAAAGTGTTAGATTCGAGCAGGCCTTCCATTAAATCATTTGTCCATAAGTGCTTCCAAGAGTCAAGGAAAAGATGGAAGAATAGTGAAATCAAATATCGGAATAGTGAAATCAAATAATATCCTTTATTAATGAGAGATTCTACAACCACAACAAGAGTAAGTCCAAGTTTTATTCAATATATTCACTTGGTTATGATCACATCAATTTTATTATATATTTAAATATGAGCCGTTAGAATTACTTCTATTTAAAAACCTTTTTTATTGGTAATTTTTTTTTGTCAAGTGTGCTGCTAATTGAGTGCAGCTTTTACTAGTGTATTTAGAACTTTGTCGTAAAGCAAATTTAGAAGAATTAAAAAATAATGTCATTTATTTATCCAAACAAAGAAATAAACGTAAAATGGTATCTTTAGTTAGGGATAATTCGAGAGAAAAATTTCATAAATAAATTTATACATAGAATTTATTTATAAAATTTTCTTCCTCTTTTATACTCTAGTCTATCGTACCCAAGAGTGGACACTGCAAAAGATAAATACAAATTTTTGAACTCAATTTCCACTATTAAATATCTTATATCGCTCTATGTAATCTACTCTGGATATCTTTAATTTGGTATACAAATAATAACAATTGAATTTAATGAATCAGCAACATCTTTCTGAGAGAACTATACGATTAAAACTTATTTGAGTTATGTTATATAAACATCACTTTTTAATACCATTATTTTTATGTGGAATACATCTCTCATATAAACACGAGAGGTGTTATTTACATACCTAAATAGTGGATATCTATTGGGACATCTACTTTAAAACCAATAAATGTTATGTGATTGATGAAGTATGTAAATCACCATCACATCCAATAATTTTAGTAGGTATCCTAATAGACACCCATTTTTTTAGAATTTGGATAATATTTTATATAACTATACACAACAGATCCTCCAACCTAAGAGTGTTCATAACCCATCCTGCCTAAACTTGGCCTGAAGCTCATTGAGATGAGTTTGGGTTTTGAACCAGGTACACTATTTTGGCCAATTTAGGTCAAACATCGGGTTGGTTGGGTCCATAGTTAAATAATTCATTAAGATATATATATATATATATATATATATATATATATATTATAATAATTTGTGAAAAATTATAAGATTTTAATGTTCAATTAATATATTTTACATAACTTGACGTCATTTTTATATTAATATGGTTTATTTTGAAACTTATAATGTAAAATATTTCTTAAACTTTATTTCTTACTTATAAAATTTTTTAACTTTACTATGTATAATGTTTAAATTATTATATATTGTTCAATGTCAAGTTAAGGGTAATTAATATATAGTCAAGTTATTATTATTTGTTAGATTTGAATTTTAAAAATTATCTCATTCTAAAAATTAGAATGAATTTAGATTTTGTCCAACCCAACCCAACCCAATCTATCTCGTCCTCCGCGCACTATTACTCCAACCTAGATACATGCATCTCTTTGTACTTATTTCTCATATTATTATACCTTATGGATTTGAAAAACCATTTCAATTTCTCGAGGACGAGACTTAATCTTGATTGACGGAAAAGCAGGACTAAAGATACCCTCTACTGTATATGATAATGATAAAAAGTGCAATAATGAGACGGTATCGAGTTCAGATTAGCGAAGGTAACCCGATTGAGTGTCTATTAAAAATTACAACAGGGTAGTATATATATGTATAGATAAATCTTGTTTTACCGATTATGAAATTTAAAATTCTTGACAAATTACACTCACTACCTTTTAAAGATTTAATATAATTGCACTCGAATTATTTTTTAATTTTATCAAAATTATTGATGCAAATTTATTAATAATATATGATATGTATATAATTATTACTGATAAAATTATAATATTTTGATATTTAACTGAATATTAACTAAAATACTCTTTTATAATAAGTGATAATTATAAATTTTGCTTTCATGTGATAAAAAGTATTTTATTCATTTAATATATTAAATATTATTAAAATATTATAATTTTATCATTGATAATTATGTTTATAACATATATTATCCTTTTGTTACTTAAATTAAAAAATTAATATATCTACATAGGAGGTCAATATAGTTTTCTCTACAAATTTTAACGCTTTCCTTTGCTCAATAATATTTTTTAAAAATTAAGAAACTTATATTACGATGTAACAACAATTCTTTAAACTAGAAAAAATCAATATGAAGCCGTACTAAGAATAAAGATTTGATTTTATTATTTAATTTTAATATATTAATAGTGCAAAAATTATTATATAATAACATAATATATTATTATTTGAGACTTTTAAATTAGAGTATACTTATAGACTAAAAACATATATAAAATATTTATAACTGTTATTTATTAAAAATGTATAGAAAATTTAAGCATAAAAGGTAAAGTCATACATTGATTCCGAATAAATTAAGTGAAAAAAATATACGAATTAAGAGACCTATAAACTAATTGTCTTAAGGTTTTGAGTAAATTTCTTTTTACAAATAATATTTTTAAGTTAATATCACTTTAATTTTTTTTTGAAAAATTGATATGAATTTCATCATTTTATCAAAATCATCAGTAATTTCCATTACAATTTATCTTAGTTTGCACATTAATACATTGTTATGTTAGCTTATTCGTCTTCTTGATTGATGAAGAGAAACATTTATCTCAACAACTTGAAATGCAAATGTATTGTAATGAAAATTACTAATTATTGTAATGAAAAATGAAATTGATGACAAAATTCAGTGTTGAGACCAAGATAGTGTAAAAAAAAATAGTATCAAATTGATGTCAACTTCTAAATGTTAACATTAAAATAGACATTTACTCTCCCTCAAAAATAAATAATCACGTTTTAATCAGCTATAATCATTTACAAATTTGTTTAAAAGAATATATATACTTCACCTATTAAGAAAATTTTAATTGTCCTTTCACTCTAAATAAATTTTATATAATTTTTCATAGCAATTTAAACATATTGTCTCTTTTAAAAAATAAGAGATTAATTTTAATATACTAATATTATGAAAGAATTTTATACTCTTATATAATTATGTATTATCATACCAATAAAAATAGTTTTTTTAGGTGAATCAGGATATCTATCATTGGAAGCAACTAATTCTTTAAAATGCAGAGCTCCTATATAAGGGTTTTATCCCTGTCCATGAGTCATTCTCCATATATACGTTAGAAATCGAATCCTGACTAAATGCTTAAGAGAGTTGATTTTCACACTACCAAAATCCGTGATATCGATGGATATTACCAACGGTACGACCGTCTGCAACTACCAACGATATCTTGACGGGTTATTGTATTTTTCTAATTAAAACAAATTTACATAAATACTTGTCGTAAACGATACGCTAAATCTCACCATATGGCGCGCATTATTTCCGACGGGTTTACCGATTGGTGTAGTATTTTGTTTTTTTAATTATATTTTTATCAACTATTACTGACAAGTATATTGATTGGTAGCTTATTTAATTTAATTTTTTTTATTTTGTCATTATATTACCGATGGGTTTACTAACCTGTTGTTATTTAATTTATTTATTTTTATTTAATTGCCAACTACCCAATTGATGGATATTTAATTTGATTTTGTAATTAATTTTTATTAAATATAACCAACGGGTATACGATATGATTAAATTAATTTTTTTATTAAATTACTAACGGGTGTATCGACGTGTATTTAAATTTTGATATGTTGTCACGCAACCTTTGGTGTTCCACACACCTTCGGTAATTATGACAATACAAAATGCACCGTTTCACTTATTCACGTACCTCAGGAAAACCGTTAGTTTTCCGCTTTTCTTGTAGTGTTGTATTCAGTAATTTAAAAATCTCACATATATAACATACATATTATTAAATAACATTCTCTTAGATTATTAATATATCAAAATTAAATCTTGAAATTAAATCCTCAATTATTAATTGTGTTTGATATTAATTTTTCCTTGATTTAAGAATCGTGCAAACATCAAAATATCTATTTCTTAATTTTTAGTATCATTGAACTAATGATAATTGAACAAAGGAAAAGGCTAACATTTTTATAGATAGTAAAACAATCCCAATTTATATTGACTATGCAGTGATTTTCACTAGACAAGAGGTCAGGTCTTTGTTTTTGTTTGGTGAAGGATAATTTGCTCCCACCCATGTTTTGGATCTTATCTTGGTCCTTACTTATATTCATCCAAATTATAAAATTAACCTCTTTTTAGTTATTAATTCCCGCTTATAATTACTCGCCCACTTCCAACATAACTGCCACCGCTCCTCTCGATTTGCGCCATTGCAACCGCTTCCGCCGCCCTATGTTGTTGCCATCACAGACTCAATCTCCTTTTCCACTCATATTCACCACCAGGTAGTTGAGTTTATATGACAAAATCATCCCTTTCTTAGTGACTAATCATCCTTTTTGCGTGTGTCATTCATTTATGACTGGAACTCCTGTTTGTCCTCATCTCCGGCTAACATGGCAGCAACCACAAGTCCTTCCCTTACTGGATGAATGGCACCAAACCCATGAAAAATCTCTCATTTTTACTCCATACAGTTCATGGTTTTAACAGGAACATTGAAAAACAAAAATAATAAAAACTTGAAGAAGAAAACAACATGTCTAGAGAAGAATAAACACAAACCAGAAAACCAATATTTTTGCTTTTGTCCTCAAGGGTTTTGTTTGTGACGGTTGAAAACCCAATTTTTTATTTTGTATTTTATTTTATGCTTTAATTTTGATGTTTTATTGATGTGTATTAAAGATTATTTCTGGGATGGAATGGGTGATTCAGAGAGTTTAGGGGCTAAAGGGTGTGTGCAGCGATGAGGAGGAAGAAGAAGGGTTCGGGTTATTTTGGTACTTTCAACTTTACATTTAGCTTTAATAAATTATTCATATTTTTAATAAATTATTTATAATAAATTTGGTCATCGATTTTAACCATTGATTTAGGTTTTTTAAAAATCTAATGGTTCACAAACTCTAAAACAAGTGGGAATCAAATTATTAGCCACTGTTTCTGTTTATGCACTTAGAATCATCGCTCCAATAGAAAAAGTCTTAGGCTTCAATTTTTTTTTCTAATTCCTAGAATATAACCCTTTTATATAATAATAGTCCTTACGTTTTCAAATTTTCAAAACAAGTCCTTACAAATATTAATTTCTCTATTTGAAGTAATCCTGTTACTATTTCATTCCAAGTATAAAATATGATCCTAGGAGCTAATGAGAAGGAGTTATTGAAAGCTTATTGATAACATTTTAATATCTCATCATTCCATGTTTGCTTAATTATATATTTTGATAACACAGTACCCAATTATCTTTCTCTTTAGTTGATAATAACCCTTCTTTTAGCTGTTAAAATATTTTAATGAATTGTAAAATTTAATTATTGAGACTAAAAAAGGGAGAGAAGAGAAGGAGGTCAGACAACATTTTCATCATCACAAGAAAAAGTGCTAGAGTTGAGTAGTTGAAATCTTTCTCTAAATGGTGCTAGAGCTGAGTAGCTAAAATTTCTTTAAGTAGAGCTATATGGACGGCATCCTTTTTTGCCTTGAACATCCCTTTGCATTCATTAAGCATCCAGCGGAAGGCCCTACAGGCTGAGACATCTTTCTGTTTTGGTGCTTTCTCTCAATTTTTTTTCTTTTTTTTTGGTTGTTCTTTGAATCCAAATGCATCCTTGGAAGTTATGGAGTGGAGGGATGGTGATTTCGTTAAAACTACTAGTCAAGATGAAAGGCCATCAAGGATAAAGAAAGGGTTTGTCTTTGATCTTCCCTAAGGTGTTAGTTAGCTTTTATGTTTAAGTTAGCTTTTTATGTTCAAGGGCGTAACATGGGTTGCTAGTTGGGGGTGTTTTTGATCATGTATATGGATGTGTTTTGTTTTTGTCTTTTTTTTGTTTGCTCCCCTCGAGGTGGAGGGTTTGAGCTCTTAACGGTATATTTATGAATTTGAATTTTGAAATGACAAAGAGAAAGGGAAGGACTTGTAATATAATTTTACACTATAAGTCCTTTCCTCTTCTCCCTTCCACTCTAAAATCTCAAACATACCCTAAAATATTCAAAAATAAAAGTTTTGAATAATCTTGAATCTTTTTTTTTTAATAAAAAATATGAACAATTTTAGGGTGATTTTTAGTTATATACTTTGATCGTGCTTGAATAATTGTTCATTTTGAAAATATAGAAATAATTATCTATTTTAAAAATTTAAGTAGCATTAATTATTTATTTTCAATAATACTCATATTAAATACTATTAGAGGATGAGAGATATAATAGAGTAGGGGACAGAAAGTTGGAATATTAAAGAGAAATAAGAGCAATTCAGTAAATTATTTTTTATTTTTTTTAATTTTAATATTTTCTTAATTATTTCCTTAATTCCATTTGCATTTGAAACTGGATAATTATTCAATGATGAATTGAGTAATATGACTAAATCAATATTCTCTCTAGGGGCATTTGTGTGAAGGTTTGAAATTATATTCTTGTGAATTCATTCCTAGAATATTATATCCAGGAACAATAGAATAATTATTCCTGTTAATTTTGAAATTTTTTTATTTAACATTAAATACTACTGGGATTATTTCTTGAAATTTATTTATATCATAAATTAAAATTTATATTATAGGAATATATATATCATAATTTTTAAAATACTCCTAACATATTTAATAATAATAATATTATTAATTATTATTATTATTAAGGGATATTTTTGAATTTGTACTCAACAATTATCATTCTCAAGTCATGAAAATCTTTTGTTCTTATCCTTCAACATGGGAGATAAAATCTCACTAAGGAATACCTCTTTCCTACAAATAATTAATACTCAAAAATAATTTTAAAAACTTGTAACAAATATAAAAATAAATTATTCTCAAATAATTATTCCCGAAAATGAATTAGTATACATTAAACAAACCACCCCTAACTTTTATCATTTTATCTCCTTTTCTATTATATTACTGGCCAGGTCAGGTGAGAATTTGCACATAAAATTTAGGGAAATTTAGGGTGCGTTTGTTTTAGTTTTTTAAAAAAAGTAATTAAGAAATTTAAATTTTATATATAATTAAAATATGTGAGAATAGATTTTTTTTCTTCGAAAGTTACTCTTTTAACTTAAAAAAAAATAAAATTATTTCCTTTTAAAAGTTCTGCTTTTTAAAAAAAATCCAAAAATATGAAAAGTAAATTTTCGTATTAAAAAGGTGATTTTTACCCAAAATAACCTCATCCAAGACAGCTCAAGAACGAAGATTTTCATATCCAAAATATCCTATATTCGAATAGAAGTTTATTTGTTAAATTCTCGTTGCATAAATATAAATTCCCAAAACATTGAATACTGATCTCCATCACATTTCTTCAAAATTTTCTCTCATAAAAACTCGGAGAAAGAATCGTTTTCAATCTGGCCAAAAATCTCTAAAATTTAATATTAATCCTCAATATGCAGGTATTTACTATATTTAGAAAGCAAGTTTTGTAAATATAGTAATTTAAAACATAATTGTGAGTACCAAAGCCTTCTACGGCAAAGTAAACTCCCAGTTGCATACCAAAAAAAAAAAAAAGTAAACTCCCAGTTCAATCTTAAAATTATAAGCTTTCGTCAGAGAAGTTCTTGATTTTAAGGAATTTATTTTTTGTGTGCTTAATTTTATGAGCTTACTTTTATAGTTAAATTATTCTTTACGTACATACTAACTTTCCCATGAAATACATTATTAGAGATAAAAAGTTGAATTTCCTAAAATTAAAAAGTAATATAAAAGGCATTTCCAATTTTGAGGATAAAAATAATAATTTACTAGCTAATGGTAAATACCTGCATTCACTCCTGATAGTGTCTTCCAAATCTCCTGCTAATCGTGTTTCTTATTTTATACACTTTCTGTTTACAGACTATTGACTGTTTGATTGTAATCTGTATTTATACACTATAATTAGTCATATTCTATGTAATGCAATATGCACTCTCCATACAAACTCTTTATGGTATCAGCTAATAGCCCTTTAGCTTAACTGCCTCTTTTATCCTACCAATGGCTGTCGTGTTTTCCTCCTCTTCCATCCCTTTTGCCACTCTTATTGAAATAAACACTACCAATCTCCCCATTAAACTAAACCTTTCCAACTACTATATCTGATATAAGTGTAACACCCTAACTTTTAACCTAATATGCTAAAGTTGCATTCGGTTAATTATTAGTTGTTATGCTTTTATCTCATAACTTAACTTATTCTTCTTTAAAATACAAATAATGAAAATATAACTAATTTTTTTTTTTTGAACTTTAAGACCAAAATGCGAGCCACATGTGTGCGTAGATACCGATTAGTATACGAATAATAATAGCAATCATATAAACCTCATTATAATATATGTGTCCAACCATAGCATAACATGACACAAACTAGATTAACATATCATAATCATAACATAATAGCAACGGCCTATAAACATAAATGACATCCTAAGATACTAAGCTCACAAATAAAAGTTGAACATACAGTAGTCCAAAGCTAAATATAATTATAGCATAATAAACCAATCACCGGTACATATCCATCAAAAGACTAGGTTACAAAAGGGTATAAAGGATATGACAACCTAAAAGCTAATGAACAAAGGAAAGTTATCTCCATGCTTCTGCGTGACTCCTTGATCCAATTCGTAGCGCAACTCCCATGTCCACGTCTCAAGGAAGACCACGAATAACGTCATCATCCTCGTTTGGAGATGACACAGAAGAAAGGAGAGGGATGAGAAACTTATTCAAGATTCTAAGTAGGGCTTCCCAACTCTAACACAAGTGTCATCATCATCGTTCTCAACCACTTCGGTTTGAAAGAGATGTACATGCATAAGGTTCAGTTTTAAACTTCTTAAAACTATTTATTCAAAATGAGTGTCCTTTAGCATGGGTCTTAATATTATGAATGCAATAGGTAACTCACGTATGCATGGTAATGCCTCAAGTGCATAAGTAAGACATGTAAACAACATAAGCTTACTCACAACATGAGTTCATAGCATTCAAATCTAAAACACAAGATAAGGCTAAGTATATAGGCATGAGATAAGCTAAAGAACTAAAGTCACCAATCACATAAAACACATGATTAAGCACCCTAATAGAGCAATAACATAATATGTATCTTTACTTTACTTTCTTAGGTGACTTGACATTCAAGTTACGTGATTGACTGGCAAGTAAATGAATGAATGATAAGACCAGCATGATGAGTCATACAACATTTAACATGCATGGGAAGGCAAGAGAACCCATGATACTTTACTTTCTCATAAGTTAACTCTCAAGTTCTTTTCTTAACAACCACCTTCTTACATAACTATCCTAAACCAACCATCTAGCTAGATGAGCTAATTAACTAGCTATCGCTAGATTTAATATGGGGTAATAGAGGGGAAAACATTGCTTCCTTGCCTTAACGTAACTTTCTTATCATGAGCATGCAACTTCCTTGGATCACCTCCCTTAACCATTAATTCCTAGAGTTGAAGGATCATTTCCGTTTGTGTTATATCACCTTTGATCTTAACATGTCATTTAGAAAGACAAACATGAGCATATAATCATAGCCAATCATCATAACTTATTACTTAATATTTTCATGCTCACAAACTTCGTAATTTTTCTAAGTTCACAAATTTGGTGGAAATATGGCAGTATAACGGTTGGAACAGAGTTTCTCCAAATTTGCTTCCCGTCATATAACATATCAATCATGCATCTCAATTAATCATCCACAATTTCAACATGCCACACATTATCATATCATTAATCACATAACTATGCATTTCATCTCACATATATCCATATGCATATTATCATCAACATCTCATTAAAAGGTATACATACTCCTACCCAGGATGCCAAAAATCAAGGATCTCAAGCTAATGTACATGCTATGTTCATCAGGATAAATGTAATAGCAATCACATCACTTGCATAATTCAAGAACCAAGCATGCATAGTTATCAATACATAGTTTCACATAATCACTTCAAGTCATATAATTTCCTAACAATTCATGTGAACATAGCTCTCATAACATATCATTCATATAAATATCATCAAGTCCTTGATATTTATACTTTAGCCCAAAAAGGGTCAAAACTGAAATTTCTACAAGTTTATGGGTCAAAGTGTAAATTTCTCATTCAACACTTTTCTCAAAATTAATGATTTTCAAAATTAATTTACACTTTTAAGAGACCCATATCACTTTAGAAACCATTTAAAATCATCATAAAAAACGATTTTGGGCCATTGGTGAATTTTGTTAAATTTTAGGGGTCAAAGTGCAAAGTTCCACTTTTTTACAGTTTGTAAGTGTCAACACTTCTAAAAATCATCCTCAACATCATAAATGGTATTTTTAACACATGGATATATTCAAAATCATCATTGACTCTAATTAAACTCATTTGGCCAAAATTCTCATTTTTGAGAAGTTCAAGGTACAACTTTTCAGATTTTGCAAAACTACCAAACCTAACACTTGTAACTATTCTTTTAGGCACCTAAGATACTAAAAATAATTTTTAAAATAATTATTAACACATGAACAATACCAAACAATGACAAATAGTGGCAAAAATTGAAAACACAAAAAACTTTAGAAATTACATTTTTAACCCTTCTTAGTTACTAGTTTTTCCTAAAAACTATTCTAAGACATTTAAAACACATGAAATCATTTTAACACTTTGAGACATTAAATTTTATCATCCAAATAGTGGCAAAAATTCAAATTTCATTTATAAGGTTCTATTTGCTCAAAAATCATAATTTTGCTCCTTTTGGGTTTTTAACTCTTTCAAAATTTCTTTGTATACTTTAAACACAAGAATCAAGTTTTAAAATAAAATAAAATCAACTTCAAACCCTTTATCCATGCTTGGCCGAAATATATATATTTGTATGTGTGTGTGTGTGTCCATGATCAAAATTTGTATTTAAGACAAAAGAGACAAGTCTTGAGCATTAAAGGCATAGGTGATGACTAGGGTGATAAATATGTCATACAAGCTCATTTTAATCCTTTAAGAGTATAAGGGGATAACTTGGAAATATAAACATGATATGCAAAGCTTGAAATATAAACCTAAGATGCCAGTCCATTTTTAAGCCTTTAAGAATATAAGACGATAACTTGAAATATAAACATTAAATGCAAGGCTTGGAACACAAACATGAAATGCAAGTCCACTTTTAAGCCTTTAAGAATATAAGGTGACAACTTGAAATATAAACATCATATGCAAGGCTTGAAATATAAACATAAGATGCAAGACTTGAAATATAAACATGAATAAAGCATGAATAAAGCCCATTTTTTACATATCATTAGAGCTCAAGAATCCCAAGACATGAAAGAGCGAAACTTTCAACCCCAATAATCTTAACAAAATAAAAGTGAGCTTTAGAGTCCTTCAACTTCATAGTTCAAAAAACCTCATTCTCTTGGACTCGTCATCAAGTTAAAAATAACCAGAAAAAACAAATGAGCATTATTTCTCTCTTTTTTTTTAAAAAAAAAAACAAAGATCAAACATTGAGCTCTAGAGGTCATACACATGATGGTCTCACAACCATCATTAAGGAGACTCATCATCAAGCTATGGCTTTGATCACAACCAAACCAAAAGAAAAAAGTAGAAAAGAAAGGAAAACATAAGAACAAAATCCCTACCAAGTGTACTTCTTAGTTGAAAACGAAAATGCTTGATCCTTTGCAAGGAAAAAGAAGAAAAATATTCTCTTGAAGGAAGGGTACGTTTGACCAAAAAAAAGAAAATAGGGGGAAGGATTTTTGTGGTATTCTTGAGTATGGGGATGAAAGCTTTAGGGGTTAATCTATGGTGGTAGTGTGTTTGTTTAAGGTTTGGAGCTCAGATGTGGAGTAACAATGGTGGTACTTGAAGGTGAAGAAGAAGAAGAAGAAGAAGAAGCTCAAATGGAGAGAGTAAGAGCATTTTTTTGGACACAAGTCTTGGCCAAAAAGGTTGATGGAAAGAAATGAGAGTATGAGTGTGTGAGGCTTTGAAAAATTAAATTATAATAAGGGAAATGGGGCTATTTTGATGGCTGAAATGAGGGGAATAGGTGAGATATATTTGTGTTTTGTGAGTGTTAGGATTAGGATTAAGGGTAGGTTTAATTAGGGGAAGGGTTAGGGTTAGTAATTAGGTGTTTAAGGCATTCAAAACAAGGTTAGAGGGTTATCTTGCATGATTAATGAGGCTAAACGCAATTAATTTAAAATTCAAATACCAACATATCCCTAATCTTAAGGGAAAGTAGAAGAGATAATATACCATTACCATTTGTCCCATACCTTTGCTTTTTAGTCTCATAAAACATTTTTTGTCTCTTTCTTACTAATCTTTGATTAAGAATAAAATTAAGTTTCTCTAATCATTCCTGGCCTTAATTAGCTCAAAATAATTATTTTACCTCAAAATTAATTAATAAAAATAATTAATATTTAATTACAGCCTAATATCGTCTATATGCCTTTAATTACTTTGATTAAGCTTAATTAGTACTAACTAGGGGCAAAATGATAATTTTATCCAGAAACTCCAGACTTATCCATACATTACATATCCCCTCTAATTAATATATCCAACTCTCGGTGATGACTGGGTCTAGTCGTCACTTAATCCTGTGTTAAATTATCTAAGGGCATTTTGGGAAGTTTGTGCATGAGAAAAAAAAATCAAGAATTGTAATTTTCACACCTATTGCCTTCCAAAACATATCTAGTCCCTTCCAAGCATCAAACTAACCCCTTGAGGATAGCTAGACCACCGTCCCTCGATTTTCGTGCAAAAATGACCTAGAGGCATTTTAGTCATTTTACACAAGAAAATTGGATTGATTTTCACACAGATTGTCTCATTAAAACATTAAACTAAACTTTTGAGAATAGTCGAGACTGGCCGTCATCAATTCTTGTGAAAAAATGACTTCAGAAACATTTTAGTCATTTTGCATAAAAGGAAAAATCGGGCATTACAATAAGCATCTCATCCTCACCCTCGGCCAACAAACTTCATGGCTATATTGATAGCACAACCAAATGTTCGTTTGCAATGCTTGGCGTTGGTAGCGTGGATGACAACCCTGCTCTCTATTGGGAACATCAAGATAATTATGTCTTTCTTGTTATCCTTATAGGGTTGGCAATGGGTATCCATGGGGAGAGACATGCCCCCACCCCAGTCCCTGTTTATTTTGCCCTCCATCTCCATCATCGTCATAGGTCCCCATTCTCCGTGTTCCATGGGATTTGAATCCCCACGTTTATCTACAGTTTATTAAAAAATTTTAAAAAATTCTAAATGGAGAAAAATCATGAAAGTACTTTGAAATTCTAAACACAATCCTAAATAACAAATACCACTAATACAACATACAACAACAACAATAACTAAGCCTTGTCACACTAAGTAAGGTCAGCTATATATAGATCAAGCGATACCACATAGCTCTATCATATATCATATTAATGTTAACTATTGACTACTTTATAACATAATCCAAATTAGAAATAAAAATACACACATAATGCAAATTGAATAAAGATAACTTAAAAATGAAGGTGTGCTAAGGCTTTCTTAAAATATATTCATATAGATGGGGAATTAGCTCTTCTCATAGGGAGGGGATATCACTCCTTTTCCCACTCAACTTAATAAATGAGGACTCCATGCCACCCTCGTGGGGACTAAACTCATCCCTATCCCCATTCTTATTGCGGGTAATACCTGGGTATATGCTTTAGCGGGTATTTCCGTCTCGCATGGTTCATGTGGTTCATAGGCTCAAATAGTTATGTCCTCTCCAAACTTCTTCCCATTCACATCTTCTCGAGATTATCGAAGGCTTATACCAATCAATCTCTCTATCTCATCATCTCCCTCAAAGAGTGTCTCGCCTTGATCACTAAAGTTACCTCCGCTTTTGCTAACTACCTATGCTCCATTCGCCTTCTTGCTAACAACCTTGTGCTCATTGGCCACTCGGTAGATGACAATGACCTAGTCTTTGCTGCTCTCAATGGTCTTGGCCCCACTTTTCCTGATTTCAGTGTGATGAACAACAATCTCAACCTTTTACGGCATTAACTCACGGTGAATCAATACTCGATGTCCTCCACAAGAGTAGCATGGGAAGGAGTAGAGAGAATGGATGAGAGAAAAAGTTATTTTTGGCAATTAATTAGAATGATTTAAATTACAATATTAGCCATAACCTAAACTCCAAACTAAAAAGATTAGGTATTTTTTCCAAAAATGAAAATGTGCAGCATGTTAACCTTCACATGAATGTGTAAAGAATAGCAATCCTCATATATATATGGTGGAGATCCATTTACTATAGGAGAAAGTTATGGTATACTTACTCTATCTAATAACTTTTTTTTTTCACATGAAATATCATAAATCTAATTGTTGAATTTAAAATTTCTACCAAGTAGATCAAGTCTATAAAATTTCTTACAATTTGAAAATAATTTGATAGTTTATTATTTTATTTTATCTTAATGGATAACATATTTTTAAAATTATAAGTAAATATTTATTATTATATTGCATGTCTATTGTCCAATTTTTTTTTCTAAAATTCGACATGCTTGATCATTGCTATAATATCATGTAAATCAACGATCAGATTGAATAAATTCAATGTGGATAAAATGTTATTGAATGGAGTAAATGTAGATGACTCACTCTTGGAGTAAATAGATTTTCACTCACGTGCATATATATATATATATGATGCAATGGAGATTTTGTTGTATGATGCTTGATTAAATGACCCTTTTCTATTTTAGATATGTTCATCTAATTGATCAGCGACCTTTAAGTTCCTGGCAATTGAGTCAATGTTAGAGATGTCTCGACAATAATGGATACCAAACTACTCCCATGGTGGTGCCATCAAAGGATACCGGTGGTGCTAGCTATAAGAGAATATCAAGTTGTTATGTTTAGCCTACCATTGGCAACGATGATGATCTAAAGATAGGAATTTAATGATGAGTTCTATCTCTCTCAGTTTTGTATATTATATGGAATTTATGATTTGGGAACTCAGATCTCGGATACGCGGATAAGGGGTTTACACCTGAGCCCAGGTGCCTAACTTAAAGACTCTAGATGGATAACAACTGCCAAAGTTGCCAAGTAATACCTACAAAGGACCCCCAAGCTTGCTCATCTGATAAGACCCAGAGCACCTCGTGGACATAGGAAGGATAATATCTTTTTGAAGTCAGTCGAGGAACTTACCTGGGCAAGATGAAAGGATGTGACCCTAAGAACAAAGAGCACATGGTGAGCGCATAATAAGTGCGATCAGGTACAAACCTAGAGGAGACCAAAAAGGTTAAAGCATCAACGAACCCTGACATCACTCAGGAACAGTACTCCGTACTAAAGGTACATGCTAACTCAACAATGGGATCGCCATTTTTGGACGTATTCAGAGGGTATAAATAGAGAAGGAAAAAGCCTTTCCAGGGTAGGCTATTTATTCTGATCATTCTCTCTCTTACCCCCATGTATAGACTTGGACATCGAGTCCCTTTGTAGGTATCCCCCCTGGCACTCCAAACATTATAGGGAGAAGAGGATCACCCTATGATCCACCATCGAGACGTTATAAGACGTAACTTTACATTACATTGGTGCCGTTATCGGGACTTTATCAGAGATATGCCTTGCAACCTTATTACAACTACAACCTGCTTACCACACTACTATCATCTCATCACCACCTTCCTATATCTTGCCACCGTCTTCCTGCAACCATCATAACCACATTACAACCTCAATATAACACCAATATCCTTGTCCTTGCCCCAACCTTTCATCACCACTAATGGCTCGAATAAAATCCATTGAAGACCTCTTTCTGAAGGAAATGGCGATGCCATCGCTCACTACGCGAACTATCAACCCCAGTGCAGCCATCCCCAGATGGTCTCATGGTGCTCAAATTAGCCTCCACAATCGATGGAAGATAGCTTGGTCAAAAAACAATGCCAAAGAAGTGAACCCCACAACCTCGGGTTACCCCTAGCCTCAACGGCCGAAGTTCTAAAGGCCTCTATATTCCCATATCAAGGTGCTGGAGGTGCTCCATGTTATGGGAACACAACACTAGGATGGCTAATTTGGAGAACAAGCTCAAGCATAGGAGACACAATGATGACAGGCATCGAATGAAGGAAGTAGAGGTCAAAGGCATCGAAAGAAAACTAAGAACAATGGATGAAAAAATCCAAGAGTTGGAGGCAAAATTGCAAGCCACAGAGCGCTCATGAGATGCTTAAGAAGTCCTAACTCTGTCAAGAAAATGAATCTCAGGAAAAGCCATTCAATCACCATGAGGTGTCCTCACCATTACCAGGACATCGAGGCCTATTCTAGTTCTATCCGACATTGGACTCCTACTTAGCATCTCCAGCATACCTGAGCTTGGGATAAGTATGACCAAGAGAATCGAGGCCTCTAGATTTGCAATAACCATAATTGAGGTTGAGGTAACAAATGCATCATGCGATTTTCCATCCTTTTCGATTTCAAGCCGCCTACGAACATGAAATCGTACGATGGAACCATAGACCTTTAAGAGCATCTACACATCTACAAGACAAGGATGCCCCTAGAAAGAACTAGACCCTATCAAGTGCAAAGCTTTTTTCTTCACCCTCTAAAAGTCAGCTTTAACATAGTTTAACCAATTACCACTGAGATCCATCCACCAGTTCTCTTATCTCGTGTAAAATTTCTCGCCTAGTTGACAATTAGCAAAATGAAAGTCAAATCCATCATTAGGCTCCTAGGCAATAGGTACTACAGAATAAGGGATCTCACCCCAAAATTGCCTTGGAAACTTTGATTAGGGGACTCCAACGCGAGACTTCCAAAGGTCGTTACCCAAAAGGGAGTTGAAGACATTAGAGGAGATCTAAATCCAAGTGGAGAAATACATGAACTAGGAGAAAGCTCTAAAGGTAATAGCCAAAAGAAACGATAGGAGGAGATAAGCCCAGAGGTAGGATTGAATTTGGAGAGATAATCGAATTCCCAAAGGGGTCACTGCACCAAATACATTTCGCTTAGGGTTTCCCTAGCCTAAGTCTTCTGAGAAATCAACAACACAAAATGATTGTTGAAGTCAAGACTAGCAAAGGACATGTCCAACACGATAAGACAATGTATTGCAAATACCACCAAAGCTACGAACATCAAATGGAGGACTTCTACGACCTTTTTGACTTTTGTGATTCAAAAGAAGAACTAATAAGAACCAGGAAGTTAGCCCAATACGTGGCGCTAAACAAAGTCCAGAGGGAAGCTGACAAAAGATGATAAAATCTAGCAAGATCACGAAGAAGGGTTAAACTGGAAAAGCCATGGAATGACCCCATAACTAGAATAATCATTATTATCACTAAAGGACTCACGAAAAGAGGGACCTCAGTCCTCCTGCAAATGAGCCCTGGAGGAGATGATGAGAGTGGAGGAAGGAAGACCACAAGGTACTAATAAATCTCCCCAAGTCTCGACCATCACCTTTTTAGAGGAGGGCAACCCCAACGTTGTACCTGGCCATGATGATCCCATGGTGATATCAATTCTAACGATGATCACAAAAGTGAACAGGGTCCTTGTGGATTAAGGGAGCACAATTGACCTCCTTTTCCAAAACGCTTTTGATAAGCTGGGGTTAAAAGATAGGGATTTGAAAACATACCCTGAAAACCTGGTGGGATTCTTAGGAGTATGAGTAAGACCCAATGTATAATATCTGTCACATCTAGGTGCCTTATGTATCATTGTTCCCAGTGTGAGAGTAACATCTGGCATGTAGAATTGTCTGCTTTGAGGTCTAACTAGACATCCCTCACAAATTGCTCTTCCCTCTCAAAGAGAAAACGTGTCTACATGGGGGGGTATCCACACCCTTATAAGGCATGCTTCGCTCCCCTCCTAATGGTTATGGGACTAGTTCTACCCCTCTCTCAAGGAGCCCAGTCCTTGCTGGTACATTGATCCTAGGGCCTACTCTAATATTATGTGTAACATCTGTCACATTTGGAAGTTACGTATTGCCATGTGAGTGTAACACTCAACATGCAGATATTGTCAACTTTATGGCCTAAATGGGCCTCTCTCAGATTTGCTCTTCCCCTTCTCAAGGGGAAAACATGTCTACATGGGGAGGTATCCAAATCCTTTTAAGGAATGCTTCGTTCCCCTTCCAACCGATGTAGGACTAGTTCCACCCTCCTAGTAGGGGCCTAGCGTCCTCACTAGCTGGCACACTTATTAGGATCGCTCTGATACCATCTATAACATCAGTCACATCTGGGTGCGCTACGTATCGCGTCCCTAGTGTAAATGCAATACCTAGCATGCATATATATATATTGTCCGCTTTGGGGCTTAACTAGGCCCCTCACGAATTTGCAGTTCCACCCTTCAAGGGGAAAACGTGTCTACAGGAAGTATCCACACCTTTATAAAGCATGCTTCGTTCCCTCCCAAATCGTTGTGGGACTAGTTCCACCCCTCTCAAGGATGCCAACGTCCTCTCTGGTGCACCATCCTGGGACCAGCTCTGATACCATTTATAACATCTGTTATATTTGGGCATTACGTATCACCATCCCGTGTAAGTGTAACACCTGGCATGCAGATATTGTCCGCTTTGGGGCATAACTCATCATACCTCAGGGATTTGCTCGAAATTAGTCCTATAACGGTTGGGGAGAGGAATGAAGCATGCCTTATAAGAGTGTGGATACCTCCTCCATGTAGACACGTTTTCTCCTTGAAAATAGGGAAGAGCAAATCCGTGAGAGGCACCTAGATAAGCCCCAAAGTGAACAATAGTTATATGTCGGGTGTTACACTCATATTAGGGACAACGATACGCAACGCCCAAATGTGACAGATGTTACAAATGGTATCAGAGCCGTCCGAGATCAGTGTGCCAGCAAGGACATTGGGCTCCTTGAGAAGGGGTGCAACTAATCCCACAACGATTGGGGGGGAACGAAGTATGCCTTATAAGGGTGTGGATACCTCCTCCATGCGACGCGTTTTCCCCTTGAGAGGGGGAAGATCAAATCCTGAAGGGCATCTAGTTAGGCTTCAAAGCAGACAATATCCGCATGCCAGGTATAATACTCACACTGGGGATGGCGATATGTAGCGTGCCTATATGTGATAGATGTTACAGATGGTATCAAGCTGGTCCCAAGATCAGTGTATGAGCGAAGACGCTGAGCTCTTTGAGAAGGGGTAGAACTAGTCCCACAACCATTAGAGAAGGGAATGAAACATGCCTAAGGGTGTAGATACCTCCCACATGCAGACACATTTTTCCCTTGAGAAGGGGGAAGAGTAAATCCTGAGGTGCACCCAGTTAGGCTCCAAAGCGGACAAGATTGCAGGGTGTTACACTCACACTGGGGATAGTGATATGTAGTGCGGCTAGATGTGACAGATGTTACATGATAGCCACATCACCTTGTTCACCACGACAGGAGCTCCCCACTAGCTAAAACAGTGCTAGTAGACTTCTTGGTCATCCAATGCCTATCTCCTATAGTGTTATCATAGGAAGGCCAACATTAACAAGCTAGGAGCAATAGTATCAACTAGCCACCTTGTGAAGTTCCATTTCAAGGAAGGATGTATTGTGGTTGAGTGAAGCTAGGAGATGGCAAGACGATGCTACAATGCCATCCTAGAAGTTAGGAGAGTCTAAGCACAAAAGGATACCTAAAAAGGCGTCGCCTGGACCTCAAAGTCAAGAACCAGAGATACAATGATGAACCCAAACTAGTGGGCGAGCTAGAGAAAGCCGCATTTGTGATGAAGAACATAACATCACTCGGATAAATAAAGGGCTGTCGAAGGAAAGAAAGAAGAGTTACTCAGATTTCTCCGAACAAACACCTATGTGTTTGCATGGACAACGTAGACAAGCTTGGTGTCAATCCAAGGACCATGTGTCACCAGTTCTCTGTCCACTTTCAGGATTAGCCAGTCAACAAAGATGGAAGATGGCCTTGATAAGGAACAAGAAGTGATAAGTCAGACTGAAGAGCTGTAAAGGTCACATGCATCAGGAAATATAGTATCTAGCTTGGCTTTCCAACATCATGATGGTCTTAAAAGAAAATAGGAAAATGCAAATGTGTGTGTTGACTACAACAACCTGAACAAGGTGTGCCCCAAGGACCCATGGTCTCTTCCAAGTATAGACGGTTTGGTAGATTTAGCTCCAGGTTTCATATTCTTGCTCCTTCATAGATGCTTACTCAGGATACAACTTGATCCCCATGCACCTTGAAGATGAAGAGAAAACAACATTTATAATGCTAAGGGTATGTTTGGTTAAGGGTAAAAATAGGAGGTAAATTTTTATGAATGAGCTATATGTGTAAAATTACACATAAACCTCATTCATAGAAAGTTTACCTTTATTTTTAATCCCCAACCAAATATACCCTAAGGTAAACTATTACCTGTAAAGTAATGGCCTTATGATTGAAGAATGCAGGCTCTACTTACTAGCGGCTTATGAATAGGGTTTTTGAAAAGCACCTTGAAAAGACTTTGGAGGCATACATTGATGATAATCTGGTCAAGATCGCCATAGCATTGTGCCTCTACCTGACCTGGAAATCATCTTCTCATGGCTTTAGGATCATTAGATGTAGCTTAACTCGATCAATTGTACCTTTGCCATCAATATAGGAAGATTCCTTGGCTTCATGCTTACACATGGAGTCATAAAAGCTAACCCGGACAAAAGGACGTGATTTAAGAACTCGTATACTTCACCAGCAAGACTATCCATGGACTTGAGCTTGATCGCTCCTAAGAGGAGAGTGAGGAGCAAGTATACTAGGTCGTCAAGTGATTTTAGTTAACTAGATAACAAGTTAACTAGATAACAATTTAAACAATTGAGATGATATCAAAAGGAATTTAAAGGCTAAAGTGCTAAAATAATGTAAAAATGATATAAGAATTTATGGAATTAAATGCTAGGGTGATTTACTTTAACTATGTGTGAACAATATGCAACATGAATATCAATATGCCTTGTCCAAATTCAATTAAGTGATGGTAGGATCATCATGTCATTAAAGTCTTTCTCAAGATCATCTAATACCACTCAAGTAGAGTTAAGCACCTAATCTCTTAGCATACTTAAGTCTACAAGTAGTTCTCAAACCCTTTAATATCACTTGAATCATGTTTGTCTATATCTAGGTGTCATTCAACTCATGGCATTGCATACATAGGCATGGCTCTTACTCCTTTTCTCAAATTTGTAAAAGCCCCTACAATCCTAAATTGGTGATCAAATAATTCAAGATAAATAAACTCAAATACAATGCTCACTATCAAATAAGAACAAGACATAAATTCATTCACATTAGCATAATGGCAAACACACAGTCTCCATAAATCACCCTTGGCAAAAGGTTTAATTACACATCATGGAAAATGAAATAAAAACAATAAAAATGAAAGAAAGATAAAAAAGAAGCCATGAACAAAGAAAAATACACAAGAAGTTGAAGACCAAACCAAGAAGAGTCTCCTCTTCAAGTTCTTAAAGCTCCAATCCCTTTATGCTCTCCAAGCTCTAGTCTTCTTTTTTTCGAATTGGTATTCTAATGTCTAACCCCCTTTTCAACATGTTTGCCTAGGTTTTTGTGCCAATCATGGGTTTCCAGTCAGCATAAAGGCCCAGTCCACATGTTAAATTCGTGCATCCACATTGTAGCATGGCTACGGCCATGCCTGAGCATAGCTCAAGTAAAATGATGAGAATTTTGATAACAACTTACACTATGTGGGTCCCTATGCTTTAGCGTGGCTTCAGTTTCAAGACCCATGCTCCAGCATGGATTTCTAACATCATTTCAACTCCAATTCTTGCTCCTTTGCATTCCTAGCTCAAATACTAGCCTAATTCTTCTTCCAAAAAGCTACAAAACCAATGGAAAACATAACTATAATGCAAGGTTAAATGTGAGTGTAATCATGCAAGAATTTAGATCAAATGCTGTAAAAAAGGCAACTAAGAAAACTAAAACTAACCAACACCAAACTAAATGTCTCAAGAAAACTAAAGAAAAACATAACTCTTAAAGGAGTTATCAGAGCTACACTACCAAAGACTTAAAAAGGCAACCTAAGCCCTAGTTCTGTAGCACGAAGGTTGAGGTAGGACTTTAAAGATCACCTCATCTTGGTCCAAACTAAAGCCGATACAACAAAAACTACAAAAGGCAGACCTCATAAGAAGGATGATCTCCTAGCCTATTAAGCTTTCCGAGTTTGATATCCACTACGAGCCTCGAATTGCCATCAAAGCTCAAGCACTAGCAGCCTTCATCCAAGAATAGGTTGACGAGGGATCACTAGAAGAAAAAGAGGAAGAATGACTGCTCATGGATAGATTGCCTAATCCGAAAAGAAATAGCATTAGTGTAACATTGGAGAAGAAGAATGAGACCATGATCGAGATGTCTATTTGTTTCAAATTCCAAAATTCAAATAAATAAGCTGAATACAAGGCGGTGGTAGCAGAACTAAACTTGGTGAAGGACTTGGGCATCAAAAAGCTAGTTGTATGTACCGATCCTAGATCATGGCATCTCATATCTCCAAGGAGTACACTATCAAATAGCCAAGACTCCATAAATACTTGGAGAACATGAAAGGCTAATGGTAGAAATCAAAGGATTGAGGGTAAACCATATTCCACAACATTAGAACTTCCAAGCTGATGTCTTGTCGAAGCTCGCCAGGATGAAGTCGGAAGCAACAATGAGAGTTTGATCTTGAAGAAGCCAAAAATCAATGAACAATCAGAGAAGCAAGTAGCAATTACCAAGGTATCCTCGAGTTGGGTCTTTGGGCTCAAATGCTTCATAGAACTTGGAACCCTTTTTAAAGACTTAGCCAAGGCAAACAAGGTTCAGAAGATTGCTTCCTTTTAGACCTTAATGGATGGGATCCTCTATAAGAAGCTCTTCCCAGCCAATGTTGAAGTGCCTCAATCCCTAGCAAGTTTGCTACATGCTCAATCCACAAAGGGTGGGAGGACATCACCTCAGAAGGCAATCATTAGCCCTGAAAGCCTTACGAGTAGGGCATAATTCTCCCTAAAATTTGCAAGAAAATGCAACGGGTGCTAGAGGAATGCCTGATTCCATACAGCGCCCGCAAAAAAGATTATGGTCATCACTACATCTTGGCCTCTTCACCAATAAGGGCTTGACTTCCTCGAACCATTCCTTCTTGCTCAGGGAGGTTAAGTACTTTATAGTGGGAGTCAACTCTTTCACCAAGTGGGTAGAGGCAGAATAGTCAAAACCTGCAGCAAGCAAGTGACAATGCTATTTTTCCTTTTCTAGTTTTGTCCCACTGTGTTTTCCTGGAAGGTTTTAACAAGCCTTACCCGTGGGCTAGATCAGGTAAATAGCCACTTTTTTATGAATTAATGAAAATAGTCATTTTGAAAAGTTTTAAGCCTAGAGAAGCATGTTCAATGGAAGCCACAATGAGCTACATTTGAACTCATCTTGCTTAGCTAATGAGAGTCACACTCGAACTCCATTTAGGCTACATGCATAATCCTGATGAGAACTACACCCGAGCTATATCTAGACCTCAAGCGAATGTTCAATGGAAGCCATGTCGAGCTTCATACTCATCTTGTTTAGCCGATGAGAGCCACATTTGAACTCCATCCCTTCAAGCATAAGTCTAAATAGAGTTGCACCTGAGCTCCATCTAAACCTCAAGTGAACGTTTGATGGAAGCCGTA
The DNA here is from genome assembly GCA_030441495.1 of Dalbergia oliveri. Lineage (NCBI taxonomy): Eukaryota > Viridiplantae > Streptophyta > Magnoliopsida > Fabales > Fabaceae > Dalbergia > Dalbergia oliveri. The sequence goes on from JAMLFY010000009.1 coordinate 13,730,193, forward strand.
CTCGAGCTCTATTCAACCTCATCTTGCTTAGCCAATGAGAGTAGCACCCGAACTCCATTCAGCTTTAAGCACAAGTCCAATGAGAGCCGTACCCAAGCTTGATCTAGACCTCAAGCGAACGATCGATGGAAGCTATACCTGAGCTTCATCTGAACTTATCTTGCTTAGCCGATAAGAGTCACACCTGAATTTCATATGACTTTAATCATAATTCAGATAAGAGTTGCACCCAAGCTTCATCTAGAACCCAAGCGGATATTCGATTGAAGCCATATCCAAGCTCTTCAAACTTATCTTATGAATTTTAGAATACATAAAAAGATTAAATATCAAATTCAAATAAAAATTGAATATCTACATAGAGAAAGATTCATGTTTACTTTCATACAATTTTAAATTAAAGATTCATATTTATTCTTTTTTTTTCTTTAATTTATAATGAAAATATTCATCTTTATTCATGTTTACATGTTTACTTCTCCTTAGCTTAGTCATGACCTTTATAAATACATCCACTTATGGAATATTACATCTAACCCCCTTAAAAAAAATTGGTCCCTAAATTTAGTCTTACGTATCCCAGGAATAACACGTGCATGGTTGTTGATGACATAGTTTTCACATGAGAATAGGAACTTGGATTTAGGAAAAGAATGCCAAAAAGACATTGACTTTCTAATGAACCTCAACATGACTGACACTCCTAAAGGCCTCAAATAACCTTATGTTCACACATATGGGCTCACTTCCATTTACATAAAGATTATGCTATTTGTAAACACTTGCTTTAGTAATGTGAAGGGAAACCTATGGCTTTGATATCATCTTGTCACGATCCAAAAATCGTGACAAGCACATAAAGGATACTATCCTTTATAAAAGCATTTTGGAATTAAGTTCATGCAATCATGTGTAGTAAATTATTAATTTAATGCTCATTATAAATCATAAAAATACATAAATAACTAAATAAACAAATAAACAAAACTTATTGAAAATTTTATTCATAAAATATATTAATTCTTCCAATTTGTTCCAAAATCCACAACTCAAATAGACAATATAAAATTATGTTTCAGAAAGAGATTACATAAAGTATCATAACAATAAAATAAGATAACTTTAAAATAACCATATATGCTAAATGATTTACAAGGACCATGCTTGCTACCTACATATTACTGGAGCACTCTATTCTATCATGATCCTAATATAAACTTCACCACAAAGCAAAACTCACCACTAGAGTAGCTGCAAGGCTATTGAGGATGAGTTTGAATAATAACTATCTGAACTTAATTGTAATGGGGAGGAAAAGGAAAGGTGGGTTCATCAAAACTTAGTAAGTAGATAATCACCCACAACTCACATGGGACAAACAAAGGATAAATATATAAACTATGCACAAATGCATCACAAGCATTAAGTACATATAAATATCATCACACATGCATCAAATAGAAGCAATCATACTTAAACCATCATGGAACTAAAAGTAACTAGAATTACATGAATTGATGAGCTGAAATGATCATTTTTATTGGATTCTAAGCCATTTCCTAGTGGTGGCCTAATACTTCTCTTGCATTCGTATTGTCCTAATTCACTACTTGGTGGAGCTCGATGCTTTCCTCATGTCTACATTCCCCTAACATACTATTGGGTGAGGGCCCAATACTTCTCTCATATCATGTCGTCCTGGCTCATTACTTGGTGACAACCTAATGCTTCCCTTAGGTTAGTATCGTATTCACTCCCGATGATGGCTTGACATGTTAGCATTCTTGGTAACTATTACTATGGATGATAACTTGCGACTAAGTGCTCTGGAACTGCTGGTATACCACGATGGCAATTACTCTATTGTAATTTGCTACTCTACTTAAACTAATCTTCAAACATACATAATTCAACTGAATAGACAATAAATTCTAACATCACTAAATCTTATTCTTAATATCTTCATTGTTGTTTACATGAAAACAATTTAAATAATAAATATTATGTCATAGAAACCTTTTTTCTACAAGCATTATGTCATAGAAACTCTGTGTTATATTGTCTAATAATACTTTAATACTAATAATAATAATAAATCAATGATGGTGATTATATTATGAATCTTTAAAAATTGTTTTACTATTTTAATAATGCTAAAAGGTTGGGTTATCTCATACTATATACATAAATTAATCTTAGAAATTAATAATAATTAATAAATATCAATAAGACTAAAATTAATCATGTTGTGAGGAATACTACTTATACCTTAATAATTAGTTTGTAATCTAATTGTAAAGGCTGAATCGATATTACTTAATTTTTATTAATTGACTTGAGTCCTATCATGCATGTTACATAATAATAATAATACTTAATTGACTAATTAGAAGACTACACTAATTGTCTAGCTAGATTACGTGAGTTCTATCATGAATAATTATTAATTAAAAATTTAATAAATACTACGACTATTCTTGTCATTCGGACTACTACCCACATAATAACATCTATATAATATTTTTTTTGTGAAAACCAACAATAGTTGTTAACTAATTTCTATTAATTGGATGAATATTATAATGCTACCATAATAATTGATCTTAATGAGAATTGTGTTAGCTAGTTAACTAAGTTCTAACACTTGGGTTGTGTTCTACTTGTAATTAAAATATACATGATGTTATAACTATTCTTACTATCTTGACGTTGTTCATATGGTAACTACTAAGTACCTATAAACTTTTTCTATATGCTTAACTATTTTTTTGGTAACTAATTGGGTCGTTTTATGCAAAATATATAATAATATTATTTTTAAGATTCACACTAAATTGTTTTATGATATTTTGTCTGCTATTTGCATTCTAATAAAATTTATTTAATTATAGTCATGATAACTATCAACTTAATTCTTGATAAAAGTGATTCATATCATGCCAAATAAAATTAACATATTTCTAAAATATAAGATAACTTTAACTGACACCTTCTGCCACATGTAATAAACAATGGCCCCATGAGTTTTCAAAAAATAATGGTTTTCATGATAATGGAACAAACTATAGTTATATCTTAGATTTTCTCAACTTAAAATCATGTATACATTTCATATAATAATTTTTAAAATACTGTTAATGGTGAGCAACTACCCACTCACGTGTGTTGCAAGGAGCGCATTGCCACTACTCAGGATTCTAGGGAATTGCATTGGTGTCCCCAACTGACAAGGAACCATAAAGATGGATTAGATATGACATGGAAGAAAATGAAAGGGAAACCTCACCACATTAATTGAAAGAATAACTAAAACCATGACACATAAACACTAGGAGATTCACATGCTCCATGGATAACTTCAGCTAAATCTTTCTAAGCTCTTTCTCCATTGTTGCTTAGCCTGATGCCTCCTAGAGCCTAGAGAAGCTATGCCCGTCTTGTTGCGCCAAATAAGTTGTGTGTACCTGCTACAACTTCTGATTAAGGGCATGCACACGTCATCTAGGGCATCATCCCCAATACCTAATGGTGGAGAATAGGGACCTACTATTGTGGTAGTACCCTCATCCCACAAATTTGACCTTTGTAAGGGCCGTCAACAACCGGGCCTAAATATCTTCCTTATTTGGAGGAGGGATGTTAGCATCAGGCCACTCTCCAGCTGGGTCTAGTACTAGGTCTATGCTTGCTCCCATAGCTATATTTAGGCTATAGAGAAAAAAAATAAAAAAAATATTATAAGTAATAATTATGACATAAATGAAGAAGTAATGAAAGTTAAATCCTAAGAGGTTTGATTTCATACTTACATATATGGTCTCTGAGCGAGGGTTGACCCACACCTCTCCCTTTCCGCTTCACCCTTTTGATATGGGTCTCTCAAACAACTCCCTCTAGTTCAAAGGACAATTTAACTCCTGGCCTACACAAAAATTTACATTAAAATCATAATAACACACAGTTAAATACATTCAAATGTAGTAAGTTAATAATATATTAAATATAAAAATATTAAAGTTATTAACCGCTTTGGGTCCCCTCTGGGTGCTTGACCTACCAATGTGCAACGACCCGCCGTTCACTTAGGCCCGGTTTGTCTGCCCTTATCGGACCTTGAAGGTCGAGTCAAAGGCCCAATGGCGTTGTAGCTCGTGAAGGGTGACATCATTTAGCCAAGGGCTACTCATGTGCCCCTTACGGACATCGTGGAACATGTGCCATAAGTTCTTAGAGAATCAAATCTCCCAAGCCCTCTTGATAGTAGCTTCATGCTTTGGAGGACGTAAAATGACCTTTTGTAACATCTCCTGCTACTTTATACATTAACAACTTTTCCCCACAAATCAACACAGGTCTTTTCAACTTGCTTTATCTTTACTCACATGCTTTCCTGAAACTTCCCAGGAGGTCACCCATCCCAAAATTACTCCAAGTCAAGCACGCTTAACCATGAAGTTCTTTCGTGATAAGCTATTGAAAAGAAGATGTATGTTTGTTGACATAGGTAGTACCAATCAATTCATATAAGCCATCCTCAACTATATAGTCCCATACCTATACAGCCTCAGGATCCTCTTATTCTGGTGTGTAATCGGTTCATTCATGTACCCCTCCGCTTAGAGGCCTTGTCAGGAATGGCTCCTTGTCCGTGCCTCCTTGCATCGCGATTATTCCCGCCTCGTCATCTGGGTGTTACACCTTTGCATATACAAAAGTTACAACATATAAATAATCATAATCATATAGACAATATAAAAATGATTTTAACATAATCAAATAAATTATAGCATTACCTTCCACTATTGCGATCACATGTTCTTGACATCTTTTGGGATGTTAATCCAGGTGGGCCATGGGTGGTTATACTTGCTCTGGATAATCCCCATAATTTGGTGGTGACCCATAGCAAAAGGATCAAAGTTATTACATAGATAAACTAAGTTAAATATAATGACAATATTTTAAATATCACACACAATCTAAAATTAAAATATGTAATAGAAAACATGTTTAAACTTACCAGTCTTTATCGTCCAGTTTAATTTGGTAGAGTAGTCTACCATCGGGGCCGAATGGCCTACCATTTGGGCAGAGTAGCCTTTCATTTAGGTCTAGTGTTTATGACCCACCTAAGGAATCAAGGGTCTATAAGAAGTGGGGCTAGAAGTTAGCCAAGTGGTAAGGCTAGGGTTAGTGTCATGTTGTAGATGGGTTGTGACTAGGAATAGGGCGAGGTGGAGGGCCAACATACTTGGGAGTGGGCATCATCTAGAAGGAAAGGTTGGTGGTGGTAGGGACGGTAGTATAGGTAATGGTAGGGGAGGCAGTGGAGGTGGTGGAGGTGGTGGTGGTGGGGAAACCGATCTTTCTAGGTTAGTCTTCCTTTACCAATCAAACTAAAACAATTACATAATCCATAATAAAAAATATAATTACGTATTTAAATTTAGAGTTATTTCAAAACATTATTACATATAATATTTAAAACCTTAGTCAATCTGAAAGTTTAGGGCTATTTTAATCATCACTTCATGTTGAACATTATCTACATTATCATCACTATTATCATTTATTTCATCTTCATGATTTCTCATTGGGTGGTGACTTGTGCATTCAATTATATCAACTTTCCTAGTAGTAAATGGAAGAGGACTTTTAGGATTGTCTATCCATTACTCCCTTGAAAGGGCTAGATTATCCACTTGATAAGCATCTTCAACAGTATCTTCATCTCTTCAATCCTACCTCTTGCTTTTGTCTTGTGTACAACCCTCCAGTTTATATACTTTTCCCAAGATAAGACATATAATAAACTTGTCTATCATTTTGGACAATAATAAATGGATCAAACTTGCGTATCTTCCTTGTTATTAATTTCAATGATTTTGTAACTGTTGTGTTGTTGTGTCCTAGTTAATCATGTAGGATCATACTATTCACATTTGAATAGCACACATTTTTTTGTGGGTTCATCAATGTACTCAAACTCAAAAATTTCCTTAACAACACCATACCAATCATATTCTCCATCCTCAACATCACTTTTACACAAATACTAGTGTTGTTGATTTTTTCTACACCCCAAGCGACTACGTGGAACTTGTACCCATTAACAAAGTACATTGGCGAACTTATAGCTTGACTTTTGGGCCCCAAGCTAAATTAAACAAATAGGGACATGTTGCTACGATTATTTTTGTTATGCTCCTACATATATGAAGTTTGAAATATCAAATTGACTTGTGTCAAACAAAAATAACTAACAATAATGTATTAGGCTACATAATTTAACAAAATGGACTTACATGTAATCTAATCATCTGGAAATGTTGAAGAGAATCTTGACCATGCAGTTGTTCAAAGTATCTGTTATTAAAAATATCTTTTAGATCATTTTAAGGATGCATAATATCACAATTTTTCATGGAGAAAAAGAGTTATTGACTTACATTCTAAATGGTTGCACTTCATCACAATTTATCAAAATATATAAGTGTACAAAATTCCATTTTTGAAAGTCAACCATTGGAGCTGGCTCTTTCCAACAACACAACCAGGTTGGTTGAAAGTGGACAATGTTGGTGTAATAGAGTATTCATTTCCATCATCATTATGACTAACCCGAGTTATCCTATATTAAACATGTTACTAAAAGTAAAATGAGCAAAATTTGAAGTCTCTTTTGATAGATATGCTTGACATATTAATCCTTCCACTTGAGACCTATTCTTCACCCTTTTAAATCCTCCTATTTCCTTTTTAAATGGATACATCTACCTATCAACTAGTCAACAAACTCATGCTTTATATGCCAAATATACGGGTAAATGTTCTATTGAGTTAAAGAATTTGGAAGGAAATATTCTCTCTAATTTGCACAAAATTAGGGGAATGATTTTTTTCATGACAAGCAGATCATCAACCCTAAGAGTAGAAGAATATAAATCCCTGAAATACTAACTCTGTTGATTAGGGGCTTCCAAATAACATTAGGTAGCTCTCTAAATGTAATGAGAAGCAAACACTCCATGAAGACATGACAATTTCGCTTTTCATACCAACAAGCTTGCATTGTGCAACAATGACGCACCTACGTAAGTTAGAAGCATAACCATCAGGCATTCTCAACTCGAAGCCACCTATATGCAACTTGGTTTTGAGTGGAATTCCAAGCATATTTGACCTTTAGATTATAGAAACAACCATATCTTAATTATTCTAAATATAAATGAAGTCGTGTACAATACTCAACTAGATCATGTCTTGCCTTGTCATTGTATTTGGTTTGATCTATATCTATTATAGTATTCATAATATTGTGGAACACATTTTTATCAATATGCATGATATGTAAACAATAACACGCTAAATTATCCTTCCAATAAGGCAACTTCCAAAGGATACTTTGTTTTGTACAATTTTGGTATACCACATAGCCTTGCAAGTACACCTTTCCGATTTCTATTATTTTTGAGAAATCCTTAACTCGATCCCACATTTGGTGACCACTTAGTCTAACTGAAGGCTCATTGTATTTAACACAATTACTTTTAAAGTCATATCTACTTTGCCTATATGGATGATTAGCATCTAACAACCTCTTATGACAATTAAACTAAGAATTTTTTCCCCTATGTTTCAAAGTGAATGCCTTAGTATCCTCCATGCATATTTGGCATGCTAAATTCCCTTGTGTCATCTAACCAAATAACATTCCTTAAGTTGGAAAGTCATTGATGGTCCACATTAATGTTGCCCTCATCATGAAATTCTATTTTGTTAAAATGCCATAAGCAAGAACACTCTTGCCCTGCAACTCATTCAATTCATCAATTATGGGTTGAAGATACACATTAATCTTAGCTTTGGATCATCAGGGCTATAGATTACATATGTTAAGAATAGATAAGGGTATTTCATACACATTTCAGGAGGGACATTGTATGGCATAACAACTATGAGCCAACACGAATAGGGTTTACTAAATTGGTTATTTGGAATAAATTCATCGAAACAGAGTCCAAATATAACATTTTCAAGGTCAAAGGCAAACTCAAGATTTGTTCGATAGAAATCCTTTGATCCCTCTTGCACCTTGGTAGGTCCTCTATTTGGATGTTGGAACCTCGAGCCTATGCTTTGCGCCATTCTCGACATTTGAGAAAAAAGAAACTCTTTATTCCTGCATCCTCTCATTAATTTGACTAGACAGATCACCTCGATCAAAAATTGCTCAACAAGGTCGAGTTTAGACAATCTGAGACTACTAACTTGTCAGCCATTTACCTTCAAAAGGAATCACCTAATAAAGTGCCTAAGATAAAGGTCGAAAACAAATAACTAAGCGTGAAAATTCAAAAAACCTAACCTAAGGTGGTTCCCCCAATGCAAGAGGCGAGGACACCCCTAGAACTGCCATAGCTAGCGGCAAAGTCGCCTTAGCCAGTGGCATGTCACCCTATAAAAAGCTCTCAGCCCATAGGAAAGGGAAGAAAAAGCAAAAATATGCAAAACCCCTACCTAAAAATAAAGAGGAGAAAAGAAAACTCACGAGAAAAAGGATGAAGAGTAAGAAAGGCAAGAAGGAACGTGGTCCATGACGGAGCACGACAAGGATCACGAATAGACATGGAGGAGCACGCGATGGAGATACGATCACATAATTGAAATAAAGCAAGAGAAGAAAAAGTGAGAAATGGAAGAGGAAAAGGGTTCATATAAGGATCAGAGTCAAGGGCATAACTTTCCAAGGGGTGGCATTACAATGGCACTGGATGCTTCGGTAACCACGCTCGCCACACCCATTAGACGAAAGGATGTTCCATTGAGTGAAGCAATTGAAAACCCTCAAGGGTGTCAAAATGGAAATGACCTCGAATGGAGCGTGAAACCACCCCTGCCAGGAAGACTATGAAATGTTCACAAACAAAAAGCAAACCAGACCCAATTAGAGCGCGGGAAGGTCTCCAAAGTGACACCAAAAAAGGTAAAACATGACCTCGGCTCGAAGGCAATGTAGATGGAAAGTGTAAGGTGAACTTGACAATCGATGTAGTCACCCTAGTAGTCGAGTTGAGGGCAACTTTCTGATCAAAGAACTTGGATCTCATGCACCCATAAAGGGTCAGACACCTTGAGCTCAGGTGCCTGGCTTAAGACTCTAGATGGATAACCACCAAAGTTTCCAAGTAATATACCCTAAAGGACCCCTAAGGAGTGCTCATCTAAATAGAACCCAGAACACCCGAGGACATAGGAAGGATAATCTCCTATTCCCAAATTCTGGTCTGAGGACCTCACCCCAGGAAAGATGAAAGGTTGTGACCCTAGGACGGGAAGAACACATGGTGAGCACATAACAAGTGTGGTCAACGGTATGAACCTAGGAGGAGACCAAAAAGGGTAAAGCACCAACAAGCCCTAACATCACCCAGTAACAGTACTCTATACTAAGGGTATACACCAACTTAGCCCTAGGATTCCCATTTTTGGACATATTCGGAGGGTATAAATAGAGAGGAAAATCCTTCCCAAGTAAGCTATTCATTCTGATCATTCTCTCTCACTCCTACATACTGACTTGGGCGTTGGAGTTCATTTGCAAGTATCCACCACTAGCGCTCTAACCACCGTCCGTATGTCAAAAGGTAAAATAACATAAAGAACATGATTGAAAATTTTTATACAATGTCGGATTTAATTGAAAACTTTTGTACAATATAGAGATCTAATTAAAAACTTTATAAACTTATAGGTAACTTATTGAAATAAAATGAAATTTATACAATATAGGGACTTATTACAAACTTTTAAACTATAGATACCTAATTAAAAATTGAACGAAATTATAGGATCTCTATAGCAATTAAACCTATTTTAAAAATATTATTAAATGTGGTTTTAAAATGAATAAACTTTATCTGCATAACACTTTAACATAAAGTATTCTATTTTAGAATCAAGCAGAAAAAGTTGTTGCTTTTAAAATATATTTAATTATATTTTAAATTTGAAGTGACATATTTTATAATTATATCTTTTTTTTTAGTTTCCTAGGATATCCAAAACTTTTATGATCTTTTTATGTATTGTTGGTCCATCAAAAGGGATAAACATTATTCATCGAGTTTTTAAAGCTACTTCATTCTCAATGAGAAATTAACTAAATAAAATCTGGTGACCTTTAGTCATATTTATGAAATCTAGCTAAATAAAAAAAACAATTATAATGTATTACAAATAATTTGATATCGATACACCTTATAAACTTTACAGTCAAATCATTAATGTATTACAAATAATTTGATATCAATACACCTTATAAACTTTACAGTCAAATCATGCATTGCGTCATATACGATACTGTAGATGTTGCATGACAGAACTTGCCCAATTTCACTATTTGTCGCTCTCCCTTTACGTGACTTGATCATCTGCTAAGAAAGAAACATGAAGGCATATATATTTCCATTATAGTGCATATATATATATATATATATATATATATATATATATATATATAATATTTAAGGATATCTTTTCGATGAAAATCTTCCAGTTAAAACATTAACTCTCTGTTTTAGAGGAAAATGTGAAGATGGAAAAATGAAGGAAAGAATTGGGTGGAAAACTCCATTTTCCATTGTTTGGAAGAGGCTTAAAAATAGTGGGGAAGGAAAATAATTGTTGAGGCCCACATGAATTGTTTTCTTCCCTATGATACGTGGAAAACTAGAGGTATGAGTAGAAAAGTAGTGATATTACGATAATGACCTTTAAAAAGTGATGCCATATGTAAAAAGATAAAATGGAAAAAGTCAAAGAAAAATAATATATGTTTATATTTTCTTACATGAGGGTCATGCGCAGAAAACTAGAAGCATGAGTAGAAAAGTAGTGATACTACAATAATGTCCTTTAAAAAGTGACACCATGTAAAAAGATAAAATGGAAAAGTTAAAGAAAAATAATGTATGTTTATATTTTCTTACAATAATGTATGTTAGAGAAAATAATGTATGTTTTCATCCCTATGATGAGCAGAAAACTAGAAGCATGAGTAGAAAAATGGTGGTAGTACAATAATGTCCTTTAAAAATTGACACCATGTAAAAAGATAAAATGGAAAAAGTTAAAGAAAAATAATGTATGATTACATTTTCTTATATGAAGGTCATTTATGTTATTTTATCTAGTTATTCTTTATATTTTCAATATTTTAATTCAACTCTTATTTTCGTTTAACTCATTTTCTTTTCATCCAAACACATAAAGAAATAATACACTTTTCTTTTCATTTTATTTCCTTCCATTTTCTTTCTCCTCATTTTCTCTTTACATCCAAACAAATCATAAAAGTAAAAGTACAGTGTAATTTTAATTTAATTAGACATCCTAACTATTTTGGTACACAAAAAAAATCCTAAACTTTTAATGTATCAAATTTAATGTTATACTTTTTATTTGATAGAATTTTATTTTTATTATTTCACTTTTTAAGACATTTTTTATTATAATTTTATTCTAAATCCTCTTAACTAATCTTCCTAATAATTTTATGGATTTAATTGACATGTACTAATAGTGTAAAAAAATTTACACATCATCTAATCATGTATTATAACATAAGTCATGATAGTTGACTTTTATACCTATTACCTGAAAAATCGTCAAACTAAATATTTTATTGTATGATGTAAAACTATTTTACATCAGCTGCCTCAAAATTTGACTCTAATTTTATTATCAAATAAAAATATATTATTGTCTGTTTTTAAATGTCAAATATATATTTATTTAATGTTTTAAGTATTATAATTCTAATGAATGTTACATTTTATGAATATATAACAAAATTCAATATATAAAATATTGTCTTTACTTTTTATCTTTGATACATGGAATTTTAAGCCAAAGTTAGTTGAGAACTTAAAATTAGTTATATTTTATTTTAAACGCCAAAGTGATCTGGAAATTTCAAAATGGATGAACTAGCTATATTAAATAAGAACAATTATGTAAGGACAAAAACAATGACTTTATAAGAACTAAAATTGTATTTTGAGTCCACATGTAATTTTAGTGGCCATAACAATGATAATTACTTTTCTCGTATTTCTTGTTTCCTTATGCACATTTCTTTTTTGTTTGTATTGGTTGTTGGCTGCCATTGAATTTTGACAAGGCTCAAGTACGGTTCAACAAATAAATATAGAAAAGAGTTTGTAAAATTGAGAATTATACCTTTGAATTTAATTTTGATGTAATCCAATAATATATTGTCATATGAATGGATATGGTTAACTTTTATATACACTACTTAAATAATTATGTAAATAAAAGAATTTGATTTACAAATGTAAAAATTTTACACGATCAATATATCAAAAGTAAACTATATAACTTTTGCTTTGCTAATAAAAACTCGATCTTCCAAATAATATCAAGAGTAAATCCTCAAATCAGTCATTGACAATGTTAACTATAGATAGTATGGTCCCTGATAAAAATAAATTAGTCTCAAGATCCTCATAATTGCAACATATGATCATATTAGGTGAGAATGAGAGTGAGGAGGGTTGTGATCATGATTACCGATTAATTTAGAAGTTATAAATAATTAGGGACTAATATATATATGTTCATATATTGCAATTGTGCAAGACCTAGAAATTAATTTATTTTTGTCAGGAAAAAAGTTGTCTATAGGTAATATTGTTGGAGGCAATTTGGGGTTAACTCTAATATCAAAGTCTCTAAACTATGATCCTTAGAAGGCATGTATGTTGTAATTTGCAAATAATACCAAAGTCTCTAAACTATGATCCTCGAAAGGCATGTGTGTTGTGAATTTGGTACGATCCTCACAAAATGTGTGAAATGCTCTCCCACTCGTTGAGCTCTTGAATTATTATTATAAAAAAAATTAATTAGCAAGTTAAGGATTATTACGGTTCTGATGTGTGGGTTGAGGACTGCCGGATTCATTGGTCCCTTTCCTTCACATGGATTCTTCGTTTCAATAAAGTTCGGAACCTTCATAAAAAAAAATATCAAAGGCTTAAATTTGACTGTTCTCCCTTTCTTCACGATTTTTGGCAGCACCTAGTCCTCACGCAAAGCTAACCAAGATCACAAAGATGAACTAAAGAAAAATTTGGGGTGGGCAAATTTAATTTTAAATAAGAGTAAATAACTCATATAGTCTCTTAAGAAATTTTGTAAGACTATTTAGTCCCTCAAAAACTAAAATTAAATCATGTCCTAGATTTTAATAATAAGACATATTAGTCCTATGTATGTATTTGATTCTTTAAATACTAATAGAATTATATATTGATCTACTAATATGATATTAAGTGATGTATATGTCATTTAAAGCTGAATAGAGTTTAAAGTGACTCATTTTGAAGGTTGAAATTCACATAATGAGTCATTTAAATCTCTATAATAGTCATAAAATGATTCATTTTGTATAATTTTATACACCAAAATGAGTATAATACCTAAAATAATTTTATTTAGCTTGACTCTAACATTTAATAACACATCATCATTATATTGTGTCATATGTATAAGTTCACTAATGACAAGCTAACAAATGACTAATGTTCATCATTTTGAATCTTTGAGAAACAAATTAATTTTTTCTTAAAGGATGAAATTGTCCTACATAAAAATGTTGAGGGATCAAATAGGATTTTCATTATTTAAATAATGACAAAAGGCAGTTCAAATTCAAGCATTAAACGGATATCAATTATTGTAGAAATATATATAGTACAGAAAAGCCAAATTGAATCTATGCATGGGGATGAATTTTTGCACTCCCCTTTCCCAGTATATTTAGGACTCCAGGACGTCTTCAAAATTGGCCGTTAAACTAACTTTCCCATAGTAGTCTTTGAAAGTTTGTTGCATTGCACAGGACTCCCATGTCTCAATCACAGCCTTTAGCCGTTCGAGTGACAACGCCTTAGAAGTCCAAATTATTTTAAATCATTCGTACCATGATTTTGCAATGACACATTCAGGTTAAAGGACGTGTGTCCGTCCGTGTCGCTCTCACAAATTTAATTCCTCTAACCTTTTCTTTCCATTATTTTAGTACGTCTTGCTGAGGTGTGCGCTAGATATTGTCATATTTTGTCAGCCTCTACTGACTTTAGTGGTCGTTTTGGTCAATTATACAGTGAAACACCACCACGCATTCGAGAGTTGTGAAATGGAGTTTATGCTGAATCTTAGAAAACAACGTGACACTCATCTCGGTACTCCCATCAGGAGGAGTATGCTACAATAATGTTGTTTGCAAGTTATTCTTTACCACACAAGGGTGAAAAATGGGACCGGAGATTAGATTAGGTATAAGGTGGCTACTCCCCAATAGTTGCAAGACAACACAGTCGATGCAATTTTCCCTAGCATTCAATGAAATGACATCTTTTTCATTTGTAGAGCCCACAATAGCATACCGCTGGCCGTGGAGTAGATGTGTTCCATCATCAATGCCATGTATGACTCGGTTAATTCTGTAGAATCCATCGTGCTACATTGCTACCATAGCATGAATGATGTGACCGATGGTAGTGTACGTCTGGAACGGCTATTGTGCCATTATAAAGGAAAGATATATGCTTCTTCGATTTTTTAATTTTTAATTAAAATTATGTATGAAAATTTAAAATAACTACATAAGTATTTTCATTAGGAAAGTTAAAAATAAAGTTGGTTATATTTTCATAATATGAAAAATATAATATCTATTAGAAATTAATAAATTATATCATAATTTTTTCAAGTTTAAATAAATACATTGAATAAAAGAGTATTTGTGGATACGTTTTACTTTTTTTTTTTTGCCTTTATATCACCCTATTTTTAATTATTAGTTCAAGGGTAATCTCTTAGTAAGAAAAAAAGTGTGTATATAAAGTACCATTTATTTGTGACTTTGTAGTATCCATATATTTTATATTGTGTAAAAATTTATTTTTTTTAAAATAATTTTGTATTATATGATAATCATTTTATTTTGGATCAAACCATCAACAACCCTTCGACAAGTATACCGAATTGCTTAGTTGTAACCACAATGAATGACTATTGGCCCATGAGGATTAATGCTATTGAATAATAATTCATTAGTTTTATTTTTAATTAAACTATGATTAACAAAATACTATTTGGATTGAAGATAGCTCTAATGGTAAAATTAGTAAATCAGGAGTAAAATATGACTATCAAAATCATAGTTAAAATGTTGAGTGATGATAGCATAGTCTCAAATTCAAGATGAATCCTACATATGACAACATATCAATAATTCAAAACATAATTTAAAGTTTAACTTTAAAATATATAAATATTATAAAAGTGCTAGTTGAGATCATGCCACGTGAAAGATTTATCATCATAAACTCAAGTCTATATTATCATTTTTCAAAAACGTTAGAGATTCTGGGTTGTCTAATTTTCTTAGTAAAAGAACAACTTATGAACTTTGAATTGAGAATTGATAACTTGCTGAAAGGATTATAGTTAATTGACTCTCAATTTTTTGATAAGACAATTCTTCTCTTTTCACATTAAAATTTAATTCCTTAATCATGCTTCTACAAAAAAAGAGATGAAGTGCAAATTCTAATCTAGAATTCACACAATTCTACAATTTTATTTCTAACATTGAGAATCATGAGATTTATCTAGAGCTAGTTTATACACACATTTCTCAATTCATACATAAACCCTAACATATAGTTCATGAGAATTACACAAATTCACACAATAAAACAATAGATAAACCTTTAAATTATCAATTCCAACACCAAAGTATCAAGAATACATTCATATTAGACATAACCTCTACACCTAACTAGGAAAGAACAAAAGAAGAGTACTAAAAAGAAGAAGCCATGAAACCCAAGTCTTGAACTGATGAAATCCTAATCTCTTTCCCTCTTGGTTATTTCTCTTCTTTCCAAGCATAGACATGCCTCCTCTTGTATATTTGTTATGACCCAACAAAACCCTAATAAAACACCCCCATTTTTTGTTTGGAATATGAAAGAATAGAAGATATTGTGCTATAGCTAGGATTGAGTATCGAGGCATCAGAACTCTATACCCAAATTTCCTCTCAAACTTATAGGCACTAGGCATCAAACACTTAGCCATATGTTCCTAATTTTTGCCATGAAACTGAAAATATAACCAAAAAAATATGTTGAAACCAAAATAATTACAAAAGATACTAAATTATCTTGCATTACACACTAAAACAGCTTTAACAAAAGACATTCACCAAAGGTTAGTTTGGATGTTCAAAACTCTTCAAATATCAATAAATTGATGGAACTTCAAATATAAGCACATTATTATCAAATTTTTACTTTAATTTTAATGCATTAACAATGTTAAAGTTTTACACACTTTCATAAATTCAAGTCTTACCATATGTATGATTTTTTAAGTGGTACATGTGAATCAACCCTAATTGCTCACATGAGAATATATAATAGGATGATAGGATGATAGTATAATATTTTTTTAAACTAATATCATCAAGATTAAATCCCAATTATATAAATATTTTATACTTTTAAATTTTATACATTAAAATCTAAAATGTATATTGTATAGTAAATCACGATTAATATTAACTATTTTTTTATAGATTTTATATGCTAGAATATATATATATACACACACACACACTAAAATATAATTTTTACCTAAATACATTTGAAGAGCATACCATGAAAATAAAGGCAAAAATTGGTTTACTGTATATATAGTTAATATTTTTATATAAAAAATATATAATATAAAATGCTTGTACAATTGAGGATATAATTTTGATACATTGTTAGTTTCAAAGAGTATTACACTATTATTTAATTATATATTATCACGTGAAGTTATGATTGATTATGATACCTACTACTTGAAAGGCCATATGTATGATAAGATTTGAATTGATTACAGTGTAATATTCTTTTGCATTGTTAGTGCATTAAAATTAAACTCATAATTTGATAGTAAAGTGCATGTATTTTTATTTAAAATAACATGATTTCTATATAATATAAAACTAATTATTTTAAAAATATATAATTTCTACACAATATAAAATATTTTTTATTAATAAAATGTGTTCATTAGGAATGAATGATACATATAAGAAGATAATATAAATTGAGTTACATAATTTAAAATGCGACAATAAAAGCTATTTTACATTTTTTAAGAATATAAAGTAACCATTATATTGCAATCTTATTTGATAATGAGAAGATATTTAAAATAAAATAATAATTCGTATGAAAATATATATTGAGTGATCAAATTTGTCAATTAAGATGACATATTTGATAAAAATTTATATTTATTCAAGAAAATTAAATCAAGTTTTTAGTATATTATATTACTGTGTGTAGTATAGGTAAAAAGTTAATTATTTATATTTATCATATCTTTTCACACAAATGTTTATTATTATGCTTAAAATATAATGTGAACCATGGACATATTTATTTTACCTTGCAAAGAAATTTTGTTTTTCATCTAAAAGAATAAAGGATTACAATAATTGAACTCCAAATTATTTGGTTTCAAATACTCTATAACATATCATAAGTTATCCCCCAAAACTTAGATTGTTTTGAAAGATTATTTATAAAAAAAAATCATTTTGATTAAATATTTGCTCATTCTACTAATATTTTTTTTTCTAATCTAGGATATTCATTGTCGATAGAAATGACTAATCTTATTAAGGAATAGAGCTTATAGACGTAAACTATAATAAATAAAGCATATATTTAGTTTTGATGTATTGACAATGTAAACCTTTTTTAATTGGATAATTGTATAAATAAATTTTTATATTGTTAGTCTATCAAAATTAAACTCTATATATAATCATTTATAAAAGTCTAATTTTTTTCCATACAAAAATAAAATATTCTATTAATAATGATAAGATATATATATTTTTAAGAAAAAACTGCATTTTTATCCCTAAAGAATAAGACTTATGTACTTTATTCCTGAAATTTTAAAAGTGTGTAAAATGACCCCTAATATCTTTTAACTGTGAAAATCAACCTTTTTATTAATATTTTCATCTATTGTTAACATATAAAACATATATTCAAGAAAGTTCTACTACACAATTGCAACAATTTCAATCTTACCAATAAAAGAGATATTGCTAAATGCTAAGTACAGTAAGAATATCACATTCTTTTACTTGATATTCTTTTGGAAGAGTATTTAAAAGGTCTTTTATATTGTCTGTTTGCAGAAGATCTTAAAAAATAGTTTATATTTAGACATTAAATTAATTTATTTTTAATCTAATATTAAAAAATCTTCTTTATCTTCAATTAAAATTTTATATCATAAAAAATTTATTTTTACTTTTCGTAAAACATATCTACCCAAACTTTAAGAAAACGCTTAATTAATACTTGTTTAGATTGAATTCTATATTTTCTTTTATATAATCTTGCAATTGTGTATTGTCAGTTTGTCATAAAAGTAAATATACCTCACTCCCATATTAACTACTTGAAAAATCATATAAATGTAAAGATTAAATTGCAGTATAAGAAATTTTTTATACTGTGATTGCATTAAAAATAAACTCTACTTATTTTGTATAAAAAAAATAATTCAAAATATCATATCTAAACTATCTCATCATTAAATAGTTAGCTATAACTTAAATAATGTAACTACAGTAAACCCTCTGACAAAGAAAAACATACAGTAAACCCACACCCAACCAAAGAAATTCACCGCAATGAATAATCAATTCAAAGATTCATCCAATTGACCTTATTTTTTGGTCTTGAACCAATTTACTTGAAACCAGAATAATAGGCCAAAATGAATTGGCAAAAAGAATACAAAACAAAAGGACCGAATCTCGTTATTTCAGCTGTGTTTCATCATGAGAAAGGATATGCTAACTTTTTTTTTTGTTTTTCTCATTGTTGCCAACTTATATGTAGCATCCAAAGATTATGTTGAGAACCGCACTATCAGAATACGAATTACCGATGCAAATAACCGACGGGTACGCAACCGTCGAAAATAACCAACGGTATTTCTGACTGGTAGCGCGCTTTCGAAATAATTACGAGTGCTATTAATACCGTCAGGAAATAACTCGGTAAATTTTGGAAAAGTATATTATCCGATGGGTATAACAAGTTAACCAACGGGTAACTCTTATATTTAACGATTTATATATTAAATCTTTTACCGATAGGATTACGACGGTATTTCAAATTTAATTATTTATTAATTAAATTACCGATTAACTTACTGAGAGGTACTTATGATTTTTAAAATTAATTATTTACGAATTAAATTACCGACGTTAACCAATGGCAAGAAGAATATCCAATTTAGGGAATTTCTTAAATAAATTACGACGCCTTACCACAGGTATTAAAGATTTTTATTATTTATTATTTATGAAATAAATTACCAACAGGTTACGACGGGTTTAAGTTTTTTTAATTTATTTATTAAATTACTGACGTGTAATCGATGGGTAATTTGAAATTTTATTTACAGTGCAAAACGTTTCATATGGCCGTCACCCGATGAGATGAGGAATTACTAATTAGTGATATGCACCGTTTCATTATCGGTACCCGTAAAACCGTCGGAATCCCGATAATTACCTCACGAGGCCCTCCTTCCTCCTCACTCTAAACTTCTCTCTCTCTCAAACCCCTCTCTCTCTCGTGTCACGCCATGATTTTTTTGCTCGTCGCAACCGAGCTTCGTTTGAGAAACCAGGTGACCATTACGATCCTGAGGCTTTGGTAAGCATTTTAATTAGTTTAGTTTTTTGATTTGATTTACTTTTTCCGTTCATTTATTAGTGCCCATAGTGTTGTGTGTGTGTTGCATTGGGGATTAATTGTTGTTATTAATTTATTAATGTAGGAGTTTTGCTTACGTTACTCGATTATTAATGTTGGAATCGGTTTGCCCATGTTTTTATATATGTTAGTCTTTTTTTGTGTGTATATAATTGTAGTGATTGAAATTTATAATGTTGGATTTTCAGGATTGGATTTGGTTGAACGTTGGAAGCTTATATTTCGATTTTTTTCTTTGCTATAGAGGTTAGTAGCTCATTCCTTATTATTTATTTCGTTTAATGATTTAATATATATGTATGATATATAGAGACTTATATTTTATAGGATAGAGTTGTAGGAAATGGGATTGCATGATTGGGGGAAGGACGTAGAGGTCCTTCCTGAACTTGTTTGATTTGTTTGCTATGAGATTCTTTGTATTTGGGAGATTGTAGGATGCATGTTGTGGAGTTATAAGGGGATGCGCAATAGAACGGTTTTCAGGATTATGTGAATTGTATGTAATTATTAACATGTAACTATTTAACTATTCCTATTCTATTGTTGATTTTTATAATAATATCTATAATTGTTGAATTGACCAAATATTGATATGAAGCTCCTACTTTAAAGGGAGATGCCTCAAAATTTTGTTAAAATATTTTTAGGGATAAAAGATTAAAATTAATGGTATTTAAAAAAACTTAAAGTCTAATTTTTCAACGGCACTCAAATTACTATTTCACCATATTTATTCTATTGCTGATGATCTTTATAATAATATTTATAATTATTGTATTAACTGAAATATGTAACGATGGAAGCTCATAATTTAAGAGGAGATCCTATCGAAATTTTGTTAATTTTTTTTTTATGAGTAGCAAATTAAATAAAAGTAACTATGTTTAAAAAAACTTAAAATCCAATCAAAGAAATATGTGATGACGGGAACTTCTAATGTAAACGAGATGCTGCGAAGATTTTTTTCATCGTATTTATTGAGAGAAGAAGATTAAAGTAGTTGGACTTAAAATTTAAATAGAAATTGAATTTGTTTTTTAAAGTAATAACTTTCTATCTTTACAAAATTGTAGGGTTTAGAGTTAATCACAAGCTCAATGTTACCTTCAAATCGATCATGGATGTATGATGGATTGCATCCTAATAGAGGAGGGTTAAGTTGGACTTTTATAATGGTGTTGAAGAATTTATGAGTGTGACATGTAAAATACAACAGTTCATTAACGAAGCAAAAGTTAGGTGTCCATGTAATAGGTTCACATGTAGGAAGTATCTGAATGATGATACAATAAGGGTTCATTTGTACAAGTGGGGATTCATACCTGACTATTGGGTTTGGACGAGCATGGGAGAGGTAGTTAACACATGGAACCAAGTGGGTATGTATGAAACTAGAAGTAGTTCTGGTGGGATCCATATAACTAGCATTAATGTGGATAATGTGCTGGGAGGATAACCTAGCTAAGCATCATGAGATGGTGTTTGATGTTGCTAGTCCTGAATTGCTGCTCGTTATTGCAACCTTCAGCAAGGAGCCCAACCAAGATGCCGCTCGATTTTATAGTCTACTAGAAGCCGCCAATCAACCTTTATGGGAGAATTGTATGCACTTTGAATTGTCATTAGTAGTTTGAATGTTGACCATTAAGTCCAAGGAATCAAAGCCAAAGTTCTTTTGATCAGTGGGCTCATCTGATCAGTGAGCTAAGTCCGAACCCCGATATAATTCCAAAAGATTTCTATCAAGCTAAAAAATTAGTTTCTAAACTTGGGTTGAAGGAAATAAAGATTGATTGCTGCTTGAAAGGTTATATGCTTTATTATAAAGATGATAATTCATTAATGAGTGTAAATTCTGCCAAGAGCCTAGGTTTAAACCTAAGAGACGTGGAATTGGGAGGTATAAGGATGTCCCTCATAAAAGAATGCACTATATGCCCTTAATCCCTAGGCTCACAAGACTCTACGCATCAATGAGTTCGACTCCTCATATGAGGTGGCACAGTGAAAATCAAAGGGATGATGGTGTGATGACGCATCCATCACATGGTGAAGCATGGAAAAAGTTCGATCAACGATATCCTGATTTTCTTGTGACCCACAAAATGTTAGATTGGGACTCTGAGATGGATTCACTCAAATAACCAATTTAGCAAACCCTATTCCTGGCCCGTAGTAGTTAAGCCCTATTTGTTTACATTATTTAATTATATGCTTGATATACAATCATTAATGTATTGTGAATTTGTTTATGCAGAAAACATTCTACATTGACCCGAGCACAGCCCGCAGTGAAGAGGGCTTGGAGGATTAGGTCCTCCAAGCGAATGCGGGATATGTTTCATGATGTCCTAGGGACACATGAACAGCTCGTGGTTGAACGACGCCACCCTGGCTGAGTTGCAACACCATTGGGCTAACGACCGACCTTCAAGGATAGGTTGGGCAAGGGAAAGACAAACCGAGCCTCAGGGAGAAGGCGCGTCGCTACACGGGTGGGTCGAGCACCTAGGAGGGACCCGAAAGCGCTTGGTAATTCTTTACCCTTTACGTTTTATCATAACATTTGCTATATTTGAATTATGACAAATACTATATTTTGATGACTTTATTGTGCTTATTTATGCAGGCGAGGAGTGAGCCGCCCTCAACACAGGGCGAGCTATTTCAGGAGACTCACACCTAAACGGTGAGTAGGGGCACCCGGAGAGGTCTGGGTAGACTCTCGCTCAGAGCGACCTATGTAAGTTTAAATTTAAACATATCTTTACTTAATTTCTATTATTATTTTCATTTATGTCATAATCATTACTTACAACTTGTTTTTTCTTTTTCCTTTAGGATTAGTTTACAGACCTCTGGAGAGGCCCGACCCAGGATCAAACCCAGATGGTCAGGCTGGGCCCGATGCTCACATCCTCCTCCTCCTAATGAGGAGGATGTGTGGGCCCAGGTGGTTGGGCCTGACAAGGGCGTATATGGGATGGGATACCATCCTGAGAGTATGTCCCCATCTTCCGCCACTGGGTCAGCTGATGGGGATGATGCCTTGAGGGAGCGTGTCCATGCCCTCAACCATGAGCTGCAGCAGGCCCAGTTGATCCAGGAGCAGGAGGCACTGCTCCTTCAGGCTTCAAGAGCGGCAGGGCGAGCCGCCTGTGTGGAGGAGCTGAGATAGATTCGAGAGCTTAAGCTCTCCTAGGAGTGGAGGAGGAGAACGCAAAGAAGGAACAAGAGAAAGCAAAGAAGGCGAAGGCTGAGCTCCAAAGGATGCGGCAAAAGATCACTCAGATGTCATGACATTCTTCCGGACATGCAGGCTTCAGGATCCTCCAGCTCTGAAGACACCCCATATCCCACTCCCCTCCATCTCGGGCCAATCACAGTGGATAGGACGATACGATGATGGTGCAGATGATGATGGTTGATGCCTCGACGATGCTAATCTAGGACTTTAGCTTGTTTTTATCTAGCTTTTTCATTTCTACTTTCGGGATATTTTTTACATTTATTGTAATTTGTATATATTTTATTGTTATAATTTACTATGATATTTATTCAATATAATTTATTCATTTTATTATTTTTCTTATTTAAGATCAGTTTGATTGATAATTAGGTTATTATACAAATAAAGAAATAAATAATAAATAGTTATAAAATAATTTTTTAACTATTTATTATTTATAAATAAAGAAATTAAAAAATATTTAAATAGTTCTTATCGACGGGTTAATAGTCGTAATAACCAATAGCAATAAAATAAAATAAGTCGTCAGTAATATCATCGGTACAAACATATTTTATTTATTAAAAAACCTTGGTAAAAAATAAAAAAACCGTTGGTAAAATATATATCTGACAGCTCCTACGCCTTTCCATATAATTCTACCTACTGCTAATTATTTTATTATCCGTCGGTACATGAGTCGATAATTACCGACTGGTTTTGTTTATCGTCGGAATACTCATCGACGGCCGGAAACCAATGCCCCGTGATTGTCGGTATACCCATCGGTATAATATCTACCCGTCGAAAAATCCATCGGGAAGGAGTCGGTATCCCATGCTTTCCTAGTAGTGCCGGTAAATCAGCAAATATCAGATAACTACTGTGCCATTTTCGCATCCACGGCACTTTTAGAGGATGAGCATAAGGAATGATTGACAATGATATGAATGCATTGGGATCTATAAAGAACACTGAAAAATCATCTATGACAGCTGCAGTTTGTCCAAGTCCATATAGGTGTGCGTGAATTAAGCTTTTACTTGTGACCAAGAGTGGCACTTGAGTGAAATATCATAGATTTATCCACGGGGTGATACAAAATCGCTCAAGTTCTAATGTCTCATTTAAAAGCTGTGTAGCTTGTATTATTAGTAATTGTAGGCTTAGCTTGCAATACGAAGTATTGGTCTGTGTCTGTAGTCAGACAATTGTCTTCAATTATGAAAAATGAATTTTTGTTGATCAAAAGAGAAAAATAACAATAATTGTGCTTTGTCAATGTCTATAGTGTAGTGACAAGATTCCTTGCCTTAAGTAACCATATATTGGGTAGGGAGAGTGTGGGCTTGATCCTGTAGAAATGGTTACAAACCACTTCCTCCCTCCCCTGAGTGCATACACGACAAAAAATCAATAATAATAATTGTGCACATTGCCTACGTATGTAGTGTATATATAGTAAACTTATCAATTAGACATGTTATATGTACGTAGCAAATCAATGCATTAGTCGAAATCCTTAAGCAACTTGTGAACACCATATTTTTTCTTCAATTTATTTATTTACTTTTTCTTTTTCTTTTTGTGTGTGTTTGAATTTAAATTTAATCTTAGCTAACCAAAAAAAAATCAAATCAAAATCAGAATCAAATCAAAATCTTAACAGACTCAACAAAAATAAAATCAGATCAAAATCTTAACTGACTTAACCCTAACTGACTCCCAAAATCTCTTTACTCTTCTCTCTATATAATAATCATTCCCATCAAGAAAAAAAGGAGAGAAGACGGTAACAAAAGAAGCACGAAACACTATATAATTCCCTCTTTCATTACCTTGATCACCACCATCATCACCCTCTGTATTGTCACCGTCCTTGTTTTTATTTGCTTCTATTTTATATCAATTTGTTAGTAAACCAGATTGGTTTCCATCTTATGTTTTCTTTTAATATTTTTTTATTTCTTTTTCATTTGGTCAAATCTCGTTTCACTTTTTTGGTTATCATTACCTTTTTTGTTTTTCGTTTTTTTTTGTGTCCATTCTTTTTGCTTTACGGGTTACATCTTCTTTTCATTTTATTTCATTTAAATGTTTTAATTTGGGGACTCAGGCTTTGTTATTCATATATGGGATGTTTTGACTTATTTTTAGCATAGGCTATTTAGATTTTTTTTAACAAAACAATAGTCTAATTATTTTAGGAGTTTTGGGGTCAAATATTCATTCCATGTAACAACTTGTAATATTGATGTGTGATTTATCATCCTCAAGTTTTATAAAAATGTAAGGGTTTATTGTGTAGTTTATGCTATCCTTAACCCTGCAAAAGTAAAATTTTTATTTTACTTTTAATAAAATCAACCCAACACATACTTATTTTCTACAGGAACGACATGGCTTTGAGTTCCTCATGCACCAGAGGATATGTCCATAGCCAACAACTATCAAGCCAAAATTAATTTTCCTTTAAATTTTGTTCTCCCCTTTTATTCTTTTTTTATCTATTTATTTATTTATTTTGTATATACTTGTAACTTTTAAAAGGGAAAATAAATATCATCAAGTTATAAGATAATTTGCATAATGAACTCTAAGATAACCATATTTATACGAATGTATTAGGGTGCAGTGGAATTAAATTTTTACCCTTCCCTAATCATAATTAAACTCCTAACTCAAATCTTTTCAAAAAAGCCAGTTTTAAAATTAAAGGTTTTCCAATTTTTGCCAAAATTAAAATTCGTGGCGACTCTATTTTAAAATTTATTTCTTTTAGGAATAATTTTATTTGTTGTCATTTTGTTATGGTGCCCTCTTGGACGTTGTAACCTGGCGACTCACTGGGAGTTCAGAGAGTCAAACCCATTAGAGTTCATTATGAAAATAATTATAACTTTATAATATTTATTTTTCCTTCATAACACCTTTGTTTTATTTTTGTAAATAATTGTCTTTCTTTTTTTAAAACAATTTTGTTTTTATTATTTGTAAATATTTGTTATTCCAACCTTAGGGTAGAGGACTTCTTTTATTTTATTTTAATTTTCTTTTTTTGATATTCTTTGGATCTTTTTGTGTAGTTTTAGGACTTTCACTTTGTATGCTCCTCACACATAACGCACAATCACTTATCTCATACATATTTTTGGGCTCTACACCTGGGCCTTGGAAATCCATAGGGCTAGAAGAGGTTTTGACATTGTTATTGTGAGACTTATATTTCCCTATTGAGTCGTTGATTCTTCCGCTCGAATTGTTACCAATTCCGAGCCACCATATTGTGACTTTTATGTCCCTGGTTGGGCTCAGAGTTGGGTCCTTATCCTATCAATAAGGGCAATCTAGGAACTTTGACTTTAGGGACATAGATCTAATCCAAAAATCATGCACTAATAGATTGAGCCTAGCAACTATCTAAATTAGGGTCTTAATCTTAGAGGTACTCAATCATTAAGTACCACCCTTTTAGGACACAAAGGAGCATCTTTTTCCTTCTTATCTTACTCATTCATTGTATATATCGCCAACATACATGCATTTTTTCCTTTAAAAAAAAATTTCTTGTAAACATGTCATGCATAGGTCATTCATGCATACTCATATCACATTGACCATATCCATATGCCAAAAAAGATCATTTCACATGCATTTTCATGCATTCAAAAATATAGCATACATTCATTCATACACTTTCTTTCACACATAGCCCACACCCATAGAAAAAAATTGGCATACACTCATATATACATTTTCTTTCAAGAATAGTTCACATACATAAAAAGAAAAATGACATGCATTCATAGCATACATAAGTAAAAAAAAAAATCCAATTAGCATGCATTTTTCCAAACACTCACTACATGACATTTTCTCTTACAAACCAGAAAAGTTTGACATGTCCATGCATACATGCATTCATGCATTTTTCGATGCCTTTTCATATTTTTTATTTTCTTCCTTTTTCTTGTGGTTAATTTGTTCTATTTTCAATTACAATTAAAAGGCTTGTTGTTCCCAAGCATTGCTATCTTCTAGAAAACTTTGTCTGACTTAGCAAAGAGAAGGGTGAAAAGGAAAAAGGGATCATGGCTGCTAGAGGAAGAAATCTGAGCCAAGAGATTGACGACTTGAAGACTATGATGCTTGAACAGGGGGTCATGTTCAAAGAAGCTTTTAAGAATATAAAGAAATCCAAGGAAGGTGCTGGAATTAACAATGATGATGCAAACAATAGCAATGCAGTATCGAGAATAAGGAAGGGAACAGATGCAAGATCACAAGGGAGATGGAACGATTGAAACTTAGGGAAGAATTGGAAGAAAGCATGCATGAGCAGTTTCGAATGTTGCGATGGCCTAACCCTTATGGCCCCATGAGTATCGATGACCTATGCCTAGCTCCAAATGCCACCATTCCCAAGGATTTCAAGATGCCTGAATTAATCAAATTCGATGGTAGCACCAATTCTATCATGCACCTCCAAATATTACCAAAATGGGAATAAGGTCCAAAGATGAGAATTTCCTAATTAGCTTTTTCCCTGAAAGTTTGGAGGGGCTCATGGGAGTGGTACATACAGATGGATCGAACACAAATTGGATGTTGGGAAGACTTGGCTCAAACTTTCGCCAATCAATACAAGTTCAATTTGAATGTCGCACCCACTAGGGATCAACTGAAAGGGTTGAAAAAGAAAGAGAGTGAGACATTCAAAAGTATGCTCAAAGGTGGAAAGCTATGGCCTAAAGTTGTTTCACCAATATTAGAGCAAGAGATGTGCTCTTATTTCATTCACACACTAGAGGGTCCATTCTTCAAGAATATGTTAGGGACCCATATCAAGGAATTCGTGGACTTGGTGGAAATTGGAGAAAGAATTGAAGCAAATATCTAGAGAGGAAGGTGGAGTTAATAGAAGACGAGTCAAATAAGCCACAATCCAAGCAAAGTTCGTTGTGTAAGAGGAAGAAGACACAGTGAACTCCACACAACCACAATAGCCGTCTCAATCCTACAAGCTTATTTTCCACCCAAATCACTGTCCATCCTATCAACACCCACATTACCCATCTTCCACTTATCTATCCCCACTCATTACCTACCTCAGTCATATCAAGTCAATCACATTTCCTCCCTTCAACCATATGCACCCTTCAAACCCATGCCTCACCAGACTATGCCTCCAAATCACCAAAGAACCCCTTTTAACACTGCCAGCCTAGACCACCAAGAAATAGCCGTCCCTTGCCCAACTTCAAAGTAAGCAACTCTGAATTGTTTAAGAGCTTGCGTCACACAAATCTATTAGCTCCATGTCCTGCTAGTGTTGCAACGCCACCATATCCTCATTGGTTTAATCCAAATCATGTCTGAATATCATTCCAACACTCTGACACTCGATTGATGATTGTAAGAGTTTTAGAAATGCTGTGTAGGACCTAATTGATGCCAAAGCTATTAAAGTACAAGATGCAAGAGCAGAAGAAGCCCCTGTTGGAAGTGGTGGCGCCTAAACGCATTCTTGAACATTGTTGCAGCTTTCTAGATTTATCTTTATGAGTTTGCTTATGTCTTGAGACTTGTCCATGATTATGTGTAGTTCCTTTTCAGTCATTATATCATTTATTTTCTTTCTCACCATAGTTGTTCTTTCACCGCATTCTCTTTTTCTTTTCTTTTATCCTTTCTTTAAGATTGAGGCAAAAAATAATTGAGAAGACCCATGAATTGATTCTTGTGTTATAATGAGCTTGAATGATCATGATCATGATCATGATGAAGATCCTAAACTATGTAAATGATTTGTTCAAATATTGAATCTTCTTAAACAAAGTGAATGACAAATCAAAAATCAAAATGTCACCATCAACTAAGGAAATCATGCAGCATGGCCTCGAATATTTAAGTCAAATGACTCAGTCTTGAAGTGTCATACCAAGCAAACAGCCCAGGCAAATATGCAACACTTTTCAAGAAAGCACTTAGTCAAAGCGCACATTCTAAGAAAAGAAAGGAAAAGGCTCGCTGGATTAAAAAGGGTCCAAGCAAAAGTTAGAGCAAAAAAAAAGAGAGAGAGAGAGAGGAAGAAAGAGCTCGCTAGATTGAAGTCTCAAAAGAGAAATTACGATCTAGGAAAAAGTTAGAGCACAAAATACCTATTAGATTGAAAATACAAAAGGGCGACCTAGAAAATGCACCAGTTGGGAAAGTCTACAAACATGGACTTTTGAAAAACAAAAAAGGGCTCAAACTGGGCAATTCGATTTGGTGACGAAGGATCAATGAAGAGGCGTTCAGAAGATCAAAAAAGAACTTTCGCATACAGACTTGTTGGTCGCATAGAAGAGATTGCAGTCTTAATCATGACTTTAGGCTCAACATAACCAAGTCATCAATAAAGTGGGTTAATTCGATTAGATTTGCTCATACCTTACTTTCACCTTCCTTTTCCTTTTTCATCACCATCAAAATGTGTATTCTCTCAAAGAATGCATTTTGCTTTGTCTATCTTTTTCTTGAACCACGCATCATCATACAAAGTCAAAAGGCATTAGCTAACAGAGTTTATGAGCAATCTCGCTAGATCAAAATCTTGAAAAGCGAAAGGTAAAAAAAAAAAGAAAAGGCTCGCTAGATTGAAAATCTAGAAGATGGTTTAGGCAAAAATTAGAGCAAAATCAAGTCAAGCAACATAGGACAGGGGCAAAGTTGAAAATAAAATCCATGAGTAGTCCAAAAGAGAAAGATAAAGTGGATTGTCCACAAGAGAAGTCAACGGAGTGGCCCTTTAAAGAAAATGACTCATTTGGAATTAAGGTTTTCCAAGAAAAGTAGTGTTTGGATGCAGCAAACTTGGCAATTGTTTCTCTCCCTCCATTTCTCTTTGTATAGTTTTCCTAGCATATTAGGCCATTCATCTTCACTTCATTAAATCATCGAAGCATGTAATCATCATTCTCTTAAAAAAAAAAAAGAGGCAGTTTGCTTTCTATTCCTTCCTCGTTCTCCTTTTGTGAAATTTTTGCAACCATCAAGTTCCATCATTCATCATTCATCATATGTAAAGTTTTCAATCATCAAATCATCTAGGATATTCATCATGCTCATACCATCATCATTTTCATGCCCTAAACTTGGGTTTTGAATATTTATCTATCACAGGAGGGCATCATTTACGCTATTAAATCACATAGGCATAGTTATCATAGTCATTACATCATTCATCACACCATCATTTCATAATCATCTCTAGGAACTTGCTTTTCTGCCATGAATCATTGTCTTTTCTAAATATCATGTACCATGAGTAGACATCACATATCACACCATACATAAATCATTTGTTTCCATCCATCATGTCTTTCTCAATGTCTTTACAAATCATTTCCTATGTTCACACTGTCAAGCATTTAATTTTGCATACTTTTACAAACATTCATGTCTTACGACATTTACTTTCACATACTCTATTTAATTTTCTGTCTCAATCACCAGCATTTACTTTCCCGTCTCAATCCTAATCATTTACTTTTCTGTCTACATTCCAATCATTTCCTTTGTCTTGATCCCATTTACATTTCTATCTCGATCACATCATTTATTTATTTTTTTGGCAATCATCACATCAGTTAATTTTTAGCAATCATCACATCAATTATCACATCATTTACTTTTCAACAGTATCACATTATTTACTTTGATTATCACATCATTTACTTTTCAATGATCACTATCAAATTTTTACTTTCACATACTTTCAGGACTTGTCAATTTAATTTCACATACTTTCAACATTGTCAAGCATTTAATTTCACATACTTTCAACACTGTCAATCATTTATTTTCACATACTTTTAATACTTCAATTTAATTTCACATACTTTTAGCACTATTAAGCATTTACTTTCGCATATTTTCAACATTGTCAAACATTTAATTTCACATACTTTCAACACTGTCAATCATTTATTTTCACATACTTTCAATACTATCAATTTAATTTCACATACTTTCAGCACTATCAATCATTTACTTTCACATACTTTCAACACTATTGAGTTTCAACATTGTCAAATCTTTATTTTCACATACTTTCAGGATTATCAATTTAATTTCACATATTTTTAGTATTGTCTTTTACTTTCACATACTTTCACATACTTTCAACATTGTCAAATCTTTATTTTCACATACTTTCAGCATTATCAATTTAATTTTACATACTTTCAGGACCTCCTTTTACTTTCACATACTTTCAGCACTATTCAGATTTACTTTCACATACTTTTGGACTTTAGCTTTTAATTTCAAATACTTTCAACAACATCAAGTTTTAGTTTCACATACTTTCAGCATTATCATGTGTTCAATTTTCACATACTTTTATACTTTCACTTCTCACACACTTTCACATGTAAGTTGAAACAAAAATATATGTTCATATCTTTACTAGTTTCTTACAACGAAAATATCAAAAACTACCATTTTTTTATTATCTAGTAAGAAACTAGCAAAGGGGCAACCTTGAACACCATATTTTTGTCTTCAACTTATTTATTTATTTATTTACTTTTTCTTTTTTTTGTGTGTTTGAATTTAAATTTAATCTCAGTCTGACCAAAAAAAAATCAAATCAAAATCAGAATTAAATCAAAATCTTAACAGATTCAACAAAAATAAAATCAGATCAAAATCTTAACTGACTCAACCTAACTAACTCCCAAAATCTCTTTATATTCTCTCTATATAATAATCATTCCCATCAAGAAAAAAAGAAGACGATAACAAAAGAAGCACAAACACTTATAATTCCCTCTCTTTCATTACCTTTATCACCACCATCATCACGCTCTGCTCACCGTCCTTGTTTTTATTTGCTTCTATTTTATATCAATTTGTTAGTAACCAGGTTGGTTTCCATCTTATGTTTTCTTTTAATATTTTTTTATTTCTTTTTCATTTGGTCAAATCTCATTTCACTTTTCTGTTATCATTACCTTTTTTGTTTTTCGTTTTTTTTTTGTGTCCATTCTTTTTGCTTTATGGGGTTACGTCTCCTTTTCATTTTATTTCATTTAAATGTTTTAATTTGGGGACTCAGGCTTTGTTATTCATATATGGGATGTTTTGATTTATTTTTAGTGTAGGCTATTTAGATTTTTTGTTAGAGAACAATAGTCTAGTTATTTTAGGAGTTTTGGCGTCAAATATTCATTCCATGTAACAACTTGTAATATTGATGTGTGATTTATTATCCTCAAGTTTCATAAAAATGTAAGGGTTTATTATGTAGTTTATGCTATCCTTAACCTTGCAAAAGTGAAATTTTTATTTTACTTTTAATAAAATC
Organism: Dalbergia oliveri; assembly: GCA_030441495.1. Classification (NCBI taxonomy): domain Eukaryota; kingdom Viridiplantae; phylum Streptophyta; class Magnoliopsida; order Fabales; family Fabaceae; genus Dalbergia; species Dalbergia oliveri. Next base: position 13,762,684 of record JAMLFY010000009.1, read on the forward strand.
AACCCAACACATACTTATTTTCTACAAGAACGACATGGCTTTGAGTTTCATTACCAGAGGATATGTCGGTTAGCCAACTATCAAGCCAAAATTAATTTTCCTTTAAATTTTGTTCTCCCCTTTTATTCTTTTATTTTTTTTTATCTATTTATTTTTTTATTTTGTATATACTTGTAACTTTTAAAAGGGAAAAATAAATATTATCAAGTTATAAGTTAATTTGCATAATGAACTCTAAGATAACCATATTTATACGAATGTATTAGGGTGCAGTGGAATTAAATTTTTACCCTTCCTAATCATAATTAGACTTTTTAAACTAGATCTTTTCAAAAAAACAGTTCCATAAAATTAAAGGTTTTCCAATTTTTGCAGAATTAAAATTGGTGGCGACTTATTTTAAAATTTATTTCTTTTAGGAATAATTTTATTTGTTGTCATTTTGTTATGGTGCCTCCTGACATTGTAACACAACTCAAGGTGAAAAGCATTTAAAATTTTTCTTTTTCATTTTTCAAATTGAAATACTCTAAAACCTAACAAGAGAGTGTCAAGTGTCCAATCATTATTCTAACACCCAAAATTGGGTGTCTAAGGAAATACCTACTCTATTATTATTATTGAATGTGATAGATAAGTGAAAATAATGAAATCACCATCACATCCAATAGTGATTGAGTAAATGTCCCACTTAAATACCCACTTTTAGGTATTGAAATAACATGTTCTATGACAAAAATTTGAAGTAATGCTCTATGTCGATTACCCTTGTTAAAAATAGATCACACATACAACCGTTAAGTTTGACTTTGAAGGTAAAATATTTAACTGGCGCCATCTAAACTCAAACTATCTTAGTAAAGTAGTGTAGAGTAAGTAGCATCACCTCTTCAAAAATTTGCTAGTTATGATGGGAATTTTAGCCAAGGACTGCAACTTAACCATCCATGACTCATGGGACTGGCTAACTGGCATTATATAACATCATATATGATATAACTATGACACCAACGTTGACATCAAAAATAAATCACCTCTCCCGCATGATTCATGGAATAAGGAGTATATGGGATACGAAGATTAACCAAACCTTTATGATCAATAGTACACTCCAAAGCAGATTAATAACAATAACAATCAAGAAGATAAATAGCCAAACATAGTACATTAATAACAATAAGAATAATAGCAACAAATGAACACTACTTAGAATGTTTTTAGAGTAAACAACCCTAAAGGCCATGTGATTGATTTTTCACTAGTATAAATGGTCATAAAGATGTAGTTTTTTTTCTAACAAAGATATTAAAGCTAGAAATTTCTCATATAGGATATAGGGGAGGGGGAGGTGGGAATCGGGATCACCCACTTAAAGGCGGACTATAGGCTCAACCACTGTGAAGATATAGTTGTACTCATGAAATTAAAATTAAAACATGATAGTACTTGTCTTATAAAAGTTTAAATTAAGAGAAATTAGTATAGCTTATAAACAAAAGCATAAACCAATGTAATATAAAAAAAAATAAAAAATAAAAAACAATAGAAATGTTTTTGACTAAATCAAATACTCCTGAGTGTTAAATTTTTTGTTTAATCTCTCTCTCTCTCTCTCTCTATTTCCACGCAAGAGAAAGCGGCCTTGAAAGCCTTTTTAATTGTATTTTAATAGAAGTCTCATATGCCACTTAAATTGCCAACGAGGATGAACAATACGTAATCTCTGCTGAAAATTCTTAGAGCAGTTGGGGGTCTTTTCTGATCTAGTGGATATCAATGCTTATCCCTGCCTAAACTTTTTTCCTACCATAAAAAATATGCCACTTAAACTAAGTTATTTTTAAGGCTTAGCGAAGAAGTGAATGAACCTTCATCCAGCCATTGGAGCTAGTTCAAGGAATCTTGCTTTACCAACCTAGTAAAATATAAAGTTTTGTTAACCACCTACCATAATAATAATAATAAATAATGACAACAAAAAGAAGGCCTAAGAAAAATCTTTCAAATCTTACGACGGTGTAACTTTTTCACGTAAGTGTTCTTTGACAAAGAAGGACTCAATAATCGAGGAGAGGATCTTGAAATAAAAATTTGTAAGTTTTCTAATAAAACATTTAAGTTTGTTAATCAACAGTCAAACACCACAAGCACACAAGTTCGTTAATCGCCAGAAAACTAAAAACTTCATTCTGCTGACTTCTCCGATGTTGATTGTATTAGGTGATAACACGGGAAACTTTATATAGTCAGCACACACCCTTCCTCACTCGATTTTGACTGTTGTAGAAATGGCGAGTTCCGAGAAGAAGAAAGAGCTTAGGAAATAGGGTCAGCATCACCTCGTTAACTAATACTAGAACAAACGAAATTAAAGCTTGACTTCCATAACTACCATTTTACTTGCTGTTATAGTCAGCACCACTGGCTCAAAACAATGAAGCAACACCACTTGATAGAAATTCATGCAAATGGTATAAAGAAGATAATATCCGACTACCAATATGGCAGAAACTGTTAGGAGATATTGATTAGATTAGAGAGATACACCCCAAATGTAATAAACATTTATCATGTGCTAGCGCACCCAAATTGAAGAGATAGAAAAATTAAGCACTTAATAGTAATTCAGATGATACGTGTCACTATTCACGTGAATAGTATCACACAGGAAACAGTGTTGATATTGCTCAGTGGGACCACGCCACTATTATAAATAGGACTATACAGTCTGACCGCTTCACTCCAACAAAATAGATCAAGAGAACGCACACCAATATTTTACGTAGAAACCCTCCTGGAATTTTGAGGAAAAACCACGACCAAACTACAAATATCCACTATATTTAAAGAGTAATTACAATATAGTCCCAGTGAGGTCTTCTACTACAATGTGTAGGATTACAGAGATCTAAAGAATATACCCAAAACCCCAGTGTATACTCACACTACACTCTTGGAATTTTCTTACATACACTCTCTATTTTCTCTCACTACAAGAAGCTTACTCTACTTCTTCTTCTACTAGTGTTGGTGAACCGCCTCAGCTTAATGCTTCTCGTTGAAAACCTTGGCTATTTATAGAGTTTTTGAGGTTACTGTGCATGTTACTATGTACGCAGAGGAACTTTCGTGACTTCGGCTTTCGGTGGGATGGAGTTCCTTGCATGCAGAGTGACTTATATAGGAACTCTCGTGATTTCCTGGAATTACTATGCAGTTACCATCACGGATAGTAACTTTGAAAAATCAAAGACATGCCTGACAGAAACAATAAGAAACTATACAGTGCTTAAATGTTCCTTAAACATATATCCTGCTTGTGATAACTATTGGGAATAACAGCAAAATCAAAAGCAATGTTTCAAAACCAAAAATTAGCAGAGTGCCCTGTGCTATGACTTTAGTAAAGAATTGAGCATACTTCAGCTAAAAAGTATGAATCATTTTATCATTTTTCTCAATCACACAAGATCAGACATATTGCATTGATGGTTACAGAGTTTGCCATTGAATGTCTGAAAGGTAATATGCCTATAACATAGAAATGATAATTAAGAAGATATCAATATGCAATTTTCCAGTTGGTATATCATACACACTCAGCACATCGATCAAAGACCATAATCAAGAAGCCAAAGACAAGGAGCAGAACTTCCACCATCTGTCAACGCCTTACCCCTTCCCCCACTCCCCCACCAAAAAATAAAAGAATAATAATCAATCTTAGGTAATTTCCTTTGGCATGTTTCACTCTAAAACAGCTGAATCCAGAATTATGGTAACTTAATGAAAGGGTCAAATTTAATAGACCCGTATCTTTTCAAGCATGATGCTGTTTAATTCCATGTCAAGGATGATTTGTCCTCCTATTTGCTAATATAAGTAACAATCATGCAACTCCATAGCCCATTCTTGCTTCAAGTTAAATCTACAATCCACCAGTCGCAACAAATAGCTAAAACACCTCTTTATAATAGCAAGCTAAAAACAAAAATCCAAGTACAAGATGCACTGCTCTTTCATTTATTATTCATTTATTTTGTTAAAGTGATGCTCAACTTTAATTTCTCATACAATATTGTAAACTGGAAACTAGAACAACATCACTTGGAGGATACCTTATATAGGTTCTAGTTTTTCATATAACCTTCAACCAATCGAGCAATCACATCAATGAAAAGCACACCAAAACCAATTAGGCAAAAACCTCATCAAATCAAAAAGGCTTGCAGAATCAAAATACTCTGAATCAAGCAACCACATAATCAACCACCAACACACTCTCCACGTGCTCCTTCACCTTCTCCAACTCCAACCCCTCATCATCCAACCCCACCCTCTCCAATTCCTCCGTCCCGGAAAAACCGCAAGCGTCGCCACCGAGAACCCCTTCGCCCTCGCCGGCGAGAAATTCTCGCCGCGAGACACCTGAACGATTTCTCCGGCGCCGCCGCCGTCGATTCCTCCGGCGACATCCAAAACCTTCCCCTTAACCTCGTCTCCTTCGCCCTCCTCCTTCAGCCTCAAGAGCCTAACCCTAATCGCAGATCCACGCGGCGGCGCCGGAAGAGAAGATCCGCCGTCGTCGCCGCCGCCCACCCAATCGACGGCCATGACGTCGTCGACGATCGGGAAAACGGAGCCCCTGACGACGGCGAGGTGGTTAGGATGCGCATTGTAGGCTTCGAGATGCTCCTTGGAGCGGTACCTGCTGTGGAGCATGTGAGTAAATCGGAGCTCCGGCGAGGTTGTTGCGGCGGCGGTGGCAGTGTGGCGGTGGCGGATGATGGGGCCGGCGGTGAGGTGGAGGACGTTGTTGAGGGTTACGAGGGAGCTGAGGTCGTTGACCATGGCGTTGACCTTCGAGGGATCGGTGTCGGCCTTCACGTTGAACAGCACGACGTGCTCGACGGTTTGTGAGGAGCAGGAGATCCTCATCGCGCGGGGCTTGGATAATGGAGGGGACGAAGAGTGATAACGGAGGTGTTTGGATGGCCAGAAGTGTGGGAAAATGAAGGGCGGATTCTCAGGGTGAGCATGTTAACGTCGAAATTAGGAAGAAAGAGTGAAGAGGAAGACAGGAGAGACTTAGAACCTAGTTGACGGCTGATACGAGTATCTTTTTGTTTCGTCTTCTTTTATTGTTATCTTTGCTTTGCACGTGCTATTTTTTCTTTGTGGTCGGTGTTCGCACGTTTTATGCGGGAGCAAAGGCATTTGGGCTGAAGCTTTTTGTTTTTGTCAGATATTTGGGCTGAAATTGATGATGCTTTGTTTATTTTTTATGCTGTTTTCTTGTTTTTGTCAAAGATGCTGTTTCTTTGGTTTTGGTCAGGTCTCTGAAGCAAAGCGGAAGCCTGAATAGACTCATTTACTTCCCAGTCCAACATATTGGGCCTGTTCCAGTGAACCTCCAGCAACAACCACTGCGTAAAAATGATGTCAGACTCGACCAAAAATAAAATCATGTCAGAAGAAAACCAGAGAAAGAGCATGAGCCACAGATCCTCAGGTGCAAGGGAGTCTTTGCAAAGTATGAGGAATCACGTTCAATTCCAAGGAGCTTGACTTATTCTAGTCCAATACTGATGAAATTGGTAGTGTTGTTGACTTCATCAGAAAGCACATTTATCGACCAAAAAATAGAAAACAAAAAATCGGAGCACATGCCAAATTCATCATCCTCTATAGAGAAATTCCTGTGTGGTCATAAACCACCACATAAGATTATGATCCTCCCATTTAAATCATGCAACGCGACAGTGAGGCTAACAACTAAAAATTAAAGATTAAAACCTCAATTGGCCTTTACAATTTATTTTACTTACAAATTAGTTCTTAGATTTAGGCCTTATCGTGCCCTCAATTACAGAAATTATGACAAGTTAGCCTTTTGTCAATCACCGCTCTAGCTGGAATGAAAATGTCATGATTCTGTTAACTCGCTTATATATACTATAAATTTTCACGCAAGTTCTAACTTATCTCCTCTTCAAACAGATCGTTTAGTTCTCTTTTTCATCTTCCCTCTTGCTATAGCTCTTTGTGTAAAAGAAAGATTTTGACTATAAAGTGTATTTTGTTTTACGAGAAGAAGAGATTTCTAAAATTCTTACCTTTCTTTTGCTCTTATAAGAAAGATTTATTGAAGTTCTTGTATTTTTACTTCCAAAAGATATAGACGATACAATATTCTCTCTCTAAATGCTAACCGTGGACCAAGTGGGTAACTAACTGTATATGAAAATAAGTTAAAGGAAATGTGAACATTTCCGTTAATGTCTCATATGGCAATTTGACGGATTATAACCACTCATATGACAATTTAACAAAGGGCCTAACTTATTCTCATTTCTTAAGTTTAAGGGGCCACAGTAGGACTTTCATATTTGAGGGACAAATTTCTCACCATTTCTAAAATTAAGGGATTACAATAAGATTTTTTAAATTTAAGAGACTAATTTTTTTTCCATTATAAATCCGAAGGACTAAATTTGGGATTTTAATGAGATGCAGATCGTGTGTCCCATATTGTTGTCCCCTGCCCTGTACTACCAGTAAAATTCAAAAACGCGGCTAAGCTATTTTAAATCATTTATTTCTATAATTATTACTATAATTTCTTAAAAGATTTGCTTCCAACTTCCCCTCGTCAAGATAATGCTATTAGCTTCTCCAAATTCTTTGCCTGAGGTTCTCGCTGGAGGAGATGCTTGATTTGCTCTAGTGGAGGGATGAAAAAAAGAAGCTAAGGGACTTGCCACCTACATGGTCAACTTCCAGGGCATAGCTGCCGTTGGAGCGGCGGTCACTGCCTAACAGATTCAGTATTTACAACATGAAGGAGAGAAATTGAACAAATGGTGGAAGCAAATGGTGCAATAAAAAATTATAATAATTATAGAACTAAATGATCTGTAAAAAAAATTAAGCCGTGGTTGAATTTTATTGGCAGGACAGGGTTGGGGATAGCAATATAGGACAAACGATTTGCATCCTTTAGTTAAAATTAAATTTTAACCATGGTTAACCTTTTGCTTTTTTTGTTTTTTGTGTCTGGAAAACAAAAACAATGAGACCCACTATTTAAAACAACACAATAATAAATTCCTTTATAATATCTTTACGAGAACGTGATTGTTCCTTATCTTTTGATTCTCTTACAAACAAACTTGTACTCAAGAAAACATAAAGAAATCACAATATCATGCAGCAATATTACAAACTACTGGAGTTGTGCTATGCTTATAGCATAATATTACAATATTACAAGAGTTTGGTAATCTACATTACAAGAGTTATTCCTTTCTCTACTATTGAAGATGTAGTTGTCTCCACTGTAAAACTAATTGTCTAGAACATATCAATCTTGAGTACTGTAACAGATCTACTTCCATCAAGTACCTTTTCAAGTATGTGAATAAAGGTCCAGATAAAGTTAATGCTACTGTAACACAGCCAGCCAACATCTAATCTTGAAAATTTAGTTGTTAACGAGATAAAGAACTATTATGACTGTCATTATATATCTTCATGTGAGGCTATATGGAGAATTTTTGCATTTGACATCCATAATAGGTGGCCTTCCGTTCAAAGGATAAACATTCATCTTCCAAATCACCAATTAGTTATCATTAGAGACAATGAAAGACTTCATGATGTTTTTTCTAGAAACAAGGACAAGAATTCAAAGTTCGAAGCTTGGATGGAAGCAAACAAAACATATGGTGAAGGGAAGAAATTAACATATGCAAAATTTCCAACCAGATTTGTATAAAATATGGAAAAACATGAATCGTCTCCAAGGAAACAGGGGTAGTCAATAGGCAAGGTATAATATGTTCCTCCAAGAACTAGTGAGCTATACTACATGAGATTGTTGTGAACTATACAACAAGAATGTACAAGTTATGAAAGTTTAAGAACCATTGATAATGTTATACACAACTCCGTTGAACAAAAGTGCTATGCTATGGGACTCTTAGAGAGAAATGTTACTTAAAGATTTTTACCTGGTTCTAAACAATGCCTACATCCAGTTGTTAACAACTTGTTGAGCTCCACTAATCAACAACTTTCTCAACATGACAAAGTAAGATATTCTTTGAATAGTCTTCTCAATCCATTTCAGGAATCAGGAGTTCCAACTTACTCTCACTTACAAGTAGTCTTGTACTAGCCTCTTCAAGCAAATCTCACTTGATCACTACTGGATGATCAACGTACAAAGATAAGTTTTGGGTTTGTACACTCCAACAAATAACACTCAAGTCTTTCCAAGAATAAAATAGTATTTGGGTGAAAGACCTGAGAGACTTATTTCTAATTCTTCCTAAGAAGAAAGTGTTTGCTAATGAGTAAAAGAAAGAATATTTTCTTTATAGAAACTTATTACAAAGAAATAGATGAACTTCAGAAAGTATTAGAAAGTTTTAAGGCTTTTTGTGCAAAAGCTCCTTCACATTTGAAGGCTTCATCCTTTTATACTTAGATTTTGAATTAAACCATTGTCCCTTGATTTCACCTCCGCTTGACACGTGTTGATTTTTCCTTTTGTGTCCTAGGAGCTATCCTCTAAAAAAGTAGCTGAGCTATGTCAGAGTTGTCCTTATTGGTATCAAACCGACATTGGTTTTGAATAAAACCTCAAACAAATTTTACTTTCTAAGTGTGGTTTATGAACTTTTTCTTCTAGAATATGAGGCATGTCCATTTATAAAGTTGATATGTCATTATCAATACTTTTTGAGTTCCTGAATTTATTTGAAATTCAAATTTATTCGAAACATAATATTGTGAAAATTATGTCATTATTTGAACGTATGAAACATTAGAATAGCCATGTTAAATATCTCAGAAACTCAAGCAAGCTATTAGTCATTCTTTCAAAATATTTTAATAAAATTTGATTTGTTGTCATTTAAAATATATTTAGAAATGCTTTCTGAAAGGTTCTGAGCTAACACTTATGCTTAATTCAAGTAGAGAAATTATTCCACCCAAATGGAACATCTTTAAAAGTTTATTCCATGCCATCCTTTATCATTGCCCTATCAATGAATACCAAAATCATTTCTTGGTTGAAGAAATTGATTAAACCTTAGGAATGTGCAATAGGACAAGACTAAAAATGGACCTTGAATAATTCCCAATCAATGTCCACTTTGTGCCTCAGAGTCTTCGAACACCAGCCCACCAAAGGGCATCACCCTCAAGCATGTGGGTGGCAAAAGTGACCTTCGCTCCTAAAACATGGAACTACAGCAAAGACCTTCTCAATATTCCGAATCCATTCATCTGCTACATTAGGATTCAGGGTCCCTTGAAAACAGGTGGATTCGCCTTACGAATTCCCAAACGAGCATGTTCGGGAATTTCATGTCCTTGGTTTATATTAGCTTGACGATTCTACCCATCCGTTCCATCATCATTCTCATGGTCCTCGCTACGTCGCGAAGTGCTTCAGCGGTCTGTTATCTTGGTTATTCTTGTCGCGCTCCTAGTTGTTGTCGTCGTGCCATTGGTCCTTATACACACAAAACGGCAACACTGAGGTGTCAGGCCCAATATTCCATGCAAAGTGAGCAAGTTACCATGGCACTTTCAACATACAGTAGTCACGTATTTCTAATCCTCAAGCTCATCCTAATGATAAACATCTACACATGACATTACTAACGTATTATGCTTTAGAAGCATAGCCAGTCCAATCCTCAGGCTCGTGAGAATAAACCGCTCTCACCAAATTGTAACACTCTAGTAATTAACCAAATACACCTAGGTTGAATTTGATTAATGACTAGACTTTACTCTTTGCTTTGGTTCTTTCATCATATTTTGAAAATACTTAGTGAAATTACGAGCCCTTTTTTTTTTAACATAATTGAAATCATGAGTCGCGCATAACATAAACGATTAAGCGGTAGTAAAATAAGACATTTAAGAATCTAAATATATCATATTGGCTCCATCACATAACATCCATAATGCACATCACAACATATATACAATAACCTCACTCAAAAGGTGAGTTAAGTTCATACATCATATCTTACATATTCACACCATAGGAAACTATTTATAAGGAAATCATGCCCCTAAACTAGATAATCTTAAACTAGATAACCTTAAAAGCTGAGGAAGGCTACTCTAAACTGGGATGCATAACACTCTTAAGACTACTTAAAACTCTCTAGGGCCACTGCCTTGGAAACGGGGAGAAACCCGATCACTGACGAGCTTCCTCTGAAGGGGCACACGAGATGCACCAGGCCGGGTCGCATGGACGGTCTTCTTGCTAACCTCTGCGAACAACCGTTCCTCACTACCCTCTCTTACACATGGGAGAGTAGGAGCAGAGCTCTCAGAATAAGCATGAGTAGGAGGGTCCTCTGAAGGATCAGTTTCAGAATATCTCATTCGTGGATTATACTCTGGAAAACCATGGACAGCAGATGAGGCGGGTAAGAACGTAACATTCTTTCATCAAGTGGACGTGCATGTTCGAAAACCATTTCATCGCCATAGGGAGAAGTAGGAGAAAAACGATAACTGGGACAGGATGTGCAAATGGACGACCTACGTAAATAAAAACACGAACCGAGCACCTTCCTTCAAAGTGATACGAATGATGCACCGATCATAGTGGAATTCCCAAGTAGGGTGTCAACGAAACGAATGTCGCCATTGAATCTGAAGACAATGACGGAAATAAAGAAAGGGAGTGAGAATCTTACTAAAGAATTCTCAGGAGGGTAACTCCTTCTACGGTGTCATCATCAAAGTCTCCAGGAATCTCTGGATTATTATAAAATAGTGAAATACGAAGATTAAATTTTAAGTTCAAAAATACTTTTACCGAGATTCGACCAATTTTAATTATGCGTCTTATAATGCATCATAATCTTAACATGTCATATTTATAATGAACTTTTCTTTTATCATTACATCATATTCCTCATCATCATCATTAATATAACATGCATAGAAGAACATCATATTTCTCATCATCAACTCATGTATGTTATGCACAGAAGAATATCATAATAGCTACACATGGACATGGTGCACATAATTTATTTCTTTAGTACCTTAGGTGACTTTAAAATCTTATCATCCTCATTATTTTCCTTGGGCCACCCTATACTCCACCCTTTTGGGAGTAATCTAGGTTATGAGCTCATACCTTACTAGTCGTCACTAGCATATACTTATCCCTTTTGATAAGTTAAAGTCCTAACTCTACCTTTTGAGAGAACAGTTAGGGGCTAGAATCACCTTTCACCACCTATAGTTTGATAGGTCCAGAGGATCATTTTCTTATAAATTTTAAGTCACCAATAAGTCTTTGCATGTTACAAATCGCAATTCATAATAATTCTAACATTTTCTTATTTACAGTCTTATTCTGAATAATATATATCAACTATAATCATGCATCTGGAGATTCCCAGGAAAGAGAGGGGTCACAATGGACACGCTTAAATACCAAATCTTTCCTTAGCCAGAATCTTCCAAATTGCACTCTTACAGGAATACACTTTCTTCCAGGAACAGAATATGTCTTTATTTCATGCATAAGTTTTCATTGTTTGCAACAGCAACTATAACATACAAACCAGGGAATCAATCAATGACACCAAAGTCTTAATAAGCATCAAATCACATTTTAAGTACACATAAAATTACTAGCTTCCCATAAAATTCTCACAAAGTTTTAAAACTCTTTTAGAACTAATTCTTTTTGTTAAACTTGAAAGAAGCCTAACTTAATCATGGGACCGATTTATAACTTGAAAGAATGTTCATAGTTAAATCTTTCACTTAAGATAAAAGGAGCAAGTCTTGAGCTTTAGAGATTTAGGTGACATCTTAGAATTATTACCATGCTATGCAACCTTATTTTAATCTTATCTTTATAAGGTGATAGCTTGGAATTATAAACATGATATGCAATTCCATTTCTTTATCTTTAAGATATAAGGTGATGACTTGAAAATTAAACATGATGCAAGAACTTGTAATATAAACATGATGCAAGAAACTAGCGCGGAATCGCATAGGACCAGGAGAGAGAAGAGAATCTAGCCTTCCGCATAGGACGGAGGGAGAAGAGAATTATATTTTTTTTTATAAGCTCCAATTCTCAAGACTTCTTAAAGAATAAATTCTTTAACTCCAATTATCACATTTCTTCGCTTATGATTCATAGGCAAGTCTTTGAGCTCTAGGATTTTTAGGTGATGACATAAAATAAACATGTCATGCATTGATTCTTTTAGCCATTATAAAATAAAATGAGAGCATAAAATAAACATGAGATGCAACTTCTTTATTATCTTTAGAGATTAAGTGACAACTTGAAATTTAAACATGAAATGCAAGCTTGAAATTTAAACATGAGATATGCAAGTTCATTTATTTATTCTTGAGAATTTAGTTATGACATAAAATAAATATGGCTGCAAGGCATAAACTTAAACATGGATGCAAGTTCACTTGATCTCTTTACTAGAGCTCCTTCAAGACTTTAAGAGAATTATGATTTCAACCCAATATATGTATCTTAGCAGACAAAATATATATATAAAAAAAATATACATATTTCATATTCAAACCTCAAGATAAAAACATTATTCCTTAAAGTTTTTCATTAAATGGAATGTTCAAGCTTTAGAGGCCTAACTTGTGATGGATTTACAACCCATATTCAAGGTCCTCATCATCAAGCCATCATTTCATTCCTTCCTAGGCCATTTGGCCGAAACCATGAAAGGAAAATAAGGAAGAGAAACTGAAATTTTAGAAGCTTTGGAAACTAGTGAAACCTTCAAGTTTTAGAGATCTAACTTGTGAAAGCTTTGCAACCAACACTCAAGAATCTCATCATCAAACCATGGTCTCATCATAAGCTAGGCCATATGGTTGAAATAATTTAAAAAGAAAGGAAGAAGAAACTGAAAATGAAAACTTAAAAGAAAGCTCATGAAAACATCATTTTTGAGCTAGAAACATAACTTGTCTTAGCATAAAATGAACTTAGAAACACCTCCCTACCTAATTTGATTTGAAAGAAAGGAAGAAAACTTGGTTTCCTTGAGTGAAATGAAGCAAAATATTCTTGAAAACTTGAAGAAAGAAATCAGCCAAGAGGAGGAGGAAATGAGAGCTTTTGGTGCTCCCAAAACTAGAATTTGTGTAAGTTATGAACTAAGCATCTAAACTATCTTCAAGCATGCCTATTTATAGAGATTTTGCAGCTCATAAATGGACAAAGGAAGGAAAGAAATCTGACCAAAAATTAAAGGAAAAAAAATAAGGAAGAAAAATCATTTTGTTTGGTGGCTTAAAACATGGAATCATGTTTCCATGTTTTCATGATTCTTTGTTTTCATTCTTTGGATTTTTGTGTAATAATTTTCTGACTTATTACTCAATAATTTCGTGCATTACAGCCTTGTGGAAGAGGATTTTGTGTGTTCCATGTATTTTTAGGTGTAGGCAAGGTATTCATGCAATTTAGAGAATTTACGGTTAAGGGTTTAAGTGAATTACTAAGCAATTTGGGTGTTTTAAGCAATTTTAGGTTCTAATCAATCTAAATAAATAATTTTGACTCTAAATTAGTAATTAGAATTTAATAAGCTTTAATTTGAGCTTAATATTGTTTAGGTTTCGTTAGACAAATCGAAAATCTCAAAATTTGCAAAACTCACAACGAGGGGCAAAAACGTATTAACCCAAAATGCCCTGGACCATCCGACTTAACCAAAGGTCATTCATAACTTAAAAACACCTTTTAAAATATTTTAGTGAGGTTCGACTAAGGCACACAAATGGAGTTAAAACGGCGGGGCGTTTTGGTCATTTCGCGTCAAACTCAAAATTGAGATTCTTCTATTAACACACATAGCACAAACAATCCTTTATTATCCTCAAAACATCCCCTTGAGGATGGGTGGGGCCCACGATCCTCATTTTCTGAAAATAACCTCGGGGCATTTTGGTCATTTTACACATACAGAAATTCTGGGTTTGCAATGCTTGTACGAATTGCTCCTAACTTTTCTTCTAACATTATATTCCTTTATTGAGAATTGTTTGATCTCAAATTTTATATAATATTTACCTACGGTAATTTGGTAATTTCTAATGACAGTAAAGATTACAGGAAAAATTGAGGCGTTACAAGATGATTGTGATCATGATGATTGAAGGTTGTAGAACACATTAGCTTCAAGCTAATTTGAAATCTTCATTTGAAGTGTACTTTCTAAGGTTGCATCATACATTCTGAAGATCCATGCCATGATTTCTTGTATACGATGATTTTCTTCAATCTATTAAGCATGTATACGTTCATTTCATGATATAATTTTCACTTTCATTAAGTTCCTATCTCTTAAAAGAGATAAATTATGTTTGAACATGTAAAGTAAAATTATTTTCTCTTCAAGAAGTGTATTATGCAAATGAAAGAACTTGTTTGCTATTTCAAAAAACTCAAGCAAAACATTAGTAGTTCTTCAAAATATTTTCTTTAAATTAGTTGTATTATCACTCAAAACATTTTGCATTAATGCTTTCTGAAGGTTTATGGAGCTAACACTCTATACTCAAGTGACAAAGATAAAATCTTAAATGGTGGAGAACAATAGTGTATATTTGACTTCTAAGTCCTATGACCAATCTATGTTACAAGCATACAACAATGGTTTTATTGATTTTTATGTTAACCATTTTATATTTTGCTGTCAATATTTTTATTGATTTTAGGTTTTTTTTCCCTTGTTAAGATTAATATTGAAAGTGCAGATGCTAAACTAGATGAGAATATAATAGAATTTTTTGGCATTGAAAGTGATAAGGAAATCAATAGAAAAAAGGAAACATTTCATCTAGCTTCCAATAATATTGTAAATTGTCAAGCAAAAGATGAAGAGTTGCTAGGAAGAATTGTTCATAGCAAAGTAGAGGCAAACAACTTGTATTGTGATTATGCTCATAAATTAGGGTTTTGTGTTTGAAAGGGAAAATCAGCAAAGTATAGGTGGACAAATAATTTAAGTTGGAAGCGATATATTTGCTTGAACAAGGATATACAAATGATGAAAGAATTAATAGAATAACATACAGCAGGCCAAAAACTAGAATAGGATGTCCAGCAATCATCCAATTTTCCATCAACAAGCATGGAGCAGGAGGTCACTTTCATGGTTCCTGAATATAATCATGTTGTACATCCAAAAGCACGTATTCATTGAGGTTTGTAAGGAAGCTTTCTACGAAAAAAGGGAAATGCTTTAATATCAATGGTGAATGCTGTTGTGAATAATTTATGCATATAATTACTTGATCGATGAAAGTGGGTGTGTTGCAGCCTTAGGTTTTTCAAAGAAAAACTATTACAGTTTTGTTGAGAAAAAAATGGCATGACTGAAGTAGCTTTCAACGCTTGGTTCATTATTTCAAGAAAAAAGTTCAAAAGGAACATGGGTTGTTTTTTTGGGATGCTCAACTTGATGAAGAAGGAAGAATGACAAATGTTTTTGGTGAGATAGGAGAAACAAGGTTGATTATGAATGTTTTGCTAATGTAGTTATCTTTGATACCATATATTGAACAAACAAATACAATTTGATAAGTACAAACCATCATTGACAAAATGTAATGTTTGGATGTACATTCTTATCAAATCAAACAACTGCAAGTTTTCTTCGGCTATTTACTACTTTTCTGGATTCTATGGATGGTCAACCACCAAAAACTATTTTCACATATTAAGATCAAGCAATGATAAATGCAATTGAAAAGTATTTCCTAGCACGTGCCATTGGCTATGTCAATGGCATATTTCACAAAATTCACCTAGGCACTTGGGTAGTTTAAACTCGACCAAAACAATTCAAAGTGTGTTTAACAAATGCATGAAGGAATGTGATTCTCTTGAAGAATTTGAAGCAACAAGGGATAAAATGATCAAAACACATAATCTTAAAAACCATAAATGGCTGAGATATGCACATCATTAGGCACAAGTGGAGTACTACTTTTAATAAAGAAACTTTTGAATGTGGAAAAAACATAAAAAATGAGTGATAGTATAGATAGAGTTTTAAATGGGACATCTACAAAGTCAACTTCCCTTACAAAATTTGTACTTGCATATGAAAAGAAGATCAATGACTAGCATAGAAATGAAGCAGCAGAAGATTGTTGTTGTCATCAAAGTACTCATTACATGCAATCAAGAATAGCATAATTTTAAAGCATACATCCACAATTTATACACAAAAGATTTATTAATTATTTGAGCAAGAGTATCTTGACGGTTGTAGTGCAACCAATTTTCAAAAAACTCATTGTGGTGGTACTCTATATAAATTTGACATACAATTCAAGGATTCTAGGAATCGAGTTGTTTATGTGGATACCTCTACTTTAGAGGTGAATAGTTCTTGCAAACACTTTATTACACTTGGTTATCTATGCTCACATGCTTTGGGTGCATTCAATTTGAAAAATATAACACAAATTCCCCCACAATACATCCTAAG
Organism: Dalbergia oliveri; assembly: GCA_030441495.1. Lineage (NCBI taxonomy): Eukaryota > Viridiplantae > Streptophyta > Magnoliopsida > Fabales > Fabaceae > Dalbergia > Dalbergia oliveri. The sequence continues at coordinate 13,779,240 of JAMLFY010000009.1, forward strand.
GCAATGGACTAAGATGCACAGAAGTGACTATTCAAGTTTCATGAAGATGAGAATTTGTTAAAGACAAGAAGTGAAATAGAAATTTTGTTTCAAAACTGGACGATGAGGTTTGCTTATGATCTTCTCTCAAAGAGTCAAGAAGATATAAAAGCTAGAAGAATTGTATTAGAAGGTCTTGAGGATATTAGTAAATCACTTGAAGAACATTTCTTGCTCAAAGATGTTGAAAAATGTTAGCCTCGAGTGAAAGATTGAGAAAGAAAAGGTCGAGTATCATGAACTAAGAATGAAAGGCTTTTCCGCTTTTTTTTCTTTGGAAACAGTTTATTTTAACAATAATAATTAAAAAAGTTAAAATTACATATTTATTTTGCAAAAAATGATAAATAATAATATTTAAGGGTTTTCTTGTTTTAAGTGGTAGGTCCCACGTTTTTTCAGAAATAATAAAAAAAAGTTAACTATGGTTTAAATTTAACTTTTAGTGGTGGGTCTTATTACCACATGGCATAATTTAAATGAGATGATTATAATCATATATGGCAGACCATGAACACACACAAACTTCACATCCCCAGTGGTCCCTTCGAATACTACAATTATGGGCCAATGCAATTTTCGATCAAAGAAAACTCTTTCAACGTTGATGAGTTTAGATACTTCTTTAAGAGGTCTCCAGTTTGTACACAATACAAAGGGAAGGTTTTTATTCCAATGTAGCTTTATTATTCTGTGATAGGTGTCTAGTATTCCTTAATTTTATTCATAAGTGCATTACCAAAAAAAAAGGTTGTATGCTAAAAAAATCTAAATTTTAAATTGTATACTTTCCCTAATTAGGTGACAAGATGCATCTAACAATATCATCCCAAATATTTGATGTATTTTATGGGAAAAGAGAAAAAGTGATATATGGATTATATCTATAATACTATTAATTAGATGAAAAAAAAAAAACAATCACTTACATTTTGTACCATCAATTTTGAATCAAATTCTGAAAACATCACCTTGATGTATTTCAGTGTCTTCTATATGATTTCCCTAAAATCATGACTTGATTTGTTTAGAATTAAACACCAATCCTATATAAGAAAAACAATGCCTAGCATTCATCTTCTCCTAGTTAGTGAGCGGTTCAAATTTGTTCACCCAATACAAATGAGTGATAGTTTCCATTGATGGTGCTCACCATGAGGTATGATTACCATTTTAGTTCTTCACATTTAGTATCTTGGGCCTCCAAATGTTTTAAATTAAGAAATGTTTGGACAAATAACTAAATTTAACTTTTAATTCAATTTAATTGTTTTCTTGAATATAGGGAACCACTCAAGTTTGTCATTTTTATCATTTTTTGTTTTCTAAGTAGTATATGTCCATTAAAAGGTGACCATTATAAAAATCATTTAAATAGTGCTGCTTGGATGGATATACATTGGACTATGAATATAAGTTTGTTTCAGCCTAATTCAAAATATTACATAGCAATGACTTGTCTTAATTTAATACTTAGACCTAAAGTATTTTTCAGTCTTAGAAGAGGAAGAACAATACCTATGTGTGTTTAACACAGACCTAACAAAAAAATAGAAACTCCACTTGTCTTTTCCTAATCACTTATAAAAATTACTTTAATTTCTACTATTTCATAGTCAATTGAAATTATTAAAAGGGACGTATTTTGTGTATACTAATTTAGAGTGTGTATATGTATATGCACACACTTTTAAGTAAGTATGTGTTTGGGGTACTATGATGTTTGTCCTAACACCCTTAGGAGTTTATAAAAATAAAGTGACCATATCTTTTACCTTGTCTAAGCTATGGTTGCTTTTTTTAATCTTTGGTTGGTCTTGTGTAAAGCTTAGCTAATTGAAATCGTGTCTTTGCTTATTATTATTACGGTTAAATGCATTTTACCTCCCTAAATTTTAGGTCATGTGTAATTTAAACCCTGAATTTTCAAAACGTGCATTATGACACCTAAACTTTCCAAACTGTGTAAACACTACTTTTCAACGGCGCATTACGATACCATGAACTTTTCAAACTATGAAAAAAAAAACCCAAAAATTTAAGTCATAGCAAGGTGTTAGATTGCACACAATAAAAAAAATCAAGGGGCTAATTGCACATAGTATTCACAAACAAGGTGTCCAGTTGCACAAATTAGAAATATCAGAGGGTTAAGTACACATAAATCTTACCTTTATTAGTTGCCAAAATTATATTGAGGGGTTTTTTGCACAGTTTGGAAAGTTCAGGGTTAATGCATATTTTGAAAAGTTAGGAATAAATTACACGTGACCTAAAATTCAAGGGGTAAAATATGTTTATCCCTTATTATTATTATATTCAGGAAGAAAATCTAGCTCATCTCCTTCTCTTTTCCTATGTTGTTCTTTTTGTTTTTTTATTCACACTTGAATCTCAAGATTTCATGGTGACAATAAATGTTGCGATTAAAAGGGAGTACTAGATTAACACGGTAATGAAAATGATATTGTTTTCTTTCTTTGATTATCAAAATGATTGATTGCTGAATGGCATTTACAAGTGGACAATACATATACATATACACTTAGTACACAATGCATGCTTTGATAGAAATAACTTCCAAATTTATAGTCACGGCCAACTGTATGTCCATCCAAGCAGCACTACCAAGATGATTCTTAAAATTGTCTACTTAATTGAGTTTGGTTTATGTGAATCTAGTTGCACAAACACTTTACTAGGCCATGTAATGGCATTGCAACGACTTGAATATCTTGTCCATGTACCTGAAGCTAGAATGTTGTTGTTGAAATGAAATTTTTACCTAAGTTGAACTAAAATTAATTCAAGCAAAGCGTGTAATCTTGCCCGCTCTTTAGAATTTTTGGTGCTGCTTTGTGTGTTTGGCATTTATGGTTCTCTTGTCTAATATTTACAGTTGTCTAGAGGTGTACTATGGATTCTTATTTATCTTGTGTGGCTACTTGGATTGTAGATTTTACTCATTTACTACAGCCCAGAGATTGTCAAGCCTAATGTGATCCAGAGCATTGCAGAGATTATTAATAGAGAAACTCACTGAGCTAATATTGATAGTGCAGAATCAAATTACTAGCCAGGCCTTGAAAGTTGTGAATTCTTTTTCAATTCAAGGTTGAAATATTTTAGGATTATATCTAAGGCATGTGTTAGATATTTTCCAGATTGGTTTTATTTTATTTACTTAGGATTTTTTATTTATATACTCTTTCAATTCAACTTGTATGTTTGATGTACCAATTTTTTAATTGCTACAGAAAAATGCATTATAAACTAGTTTTATCTTTAACCAATATTGGCATGAAGACAAAATACAATTTGTTATGGATCTACTCTCCAAGTAGCCTTGTGTGGCTTGAGTAATTAGTGTAATTTGTCATTTTCAAGTTGAATAAAAAGCCAATTTTGAAAATAGATTTAGAATTCAAAATTCATATCAAACCATTTTAAGAATCTTTAAATATTTTTTAAACCAGTTCCTAAATGTAAAATCAATTTATAATTTTTAAACCATTTCAAAACTAGTTTGGATCTGCAAACAGGTTCACCAGTTTGAACTGATTGTCCTAATCCTAAAATAGTTTGGTTTCACTCCTGACCAACAAATTGGTTCAAAATGATTTTGGTTTGATTCTCCTTAATAACCAAATCATAAACAACCCTAATAAGAACCATTCAAGGAATTGGAAGTGACTTGGTATGCAAATGCACTGCAAACTGGGACGAGTGAATTGATAACTATATGATGGTCTTGCTTTGCCTCATCATGCAGTTTAATGAATTTGATTTGCTAGAATTGCTCATTTTAGAAAACTAATTTCACTAGTTACGCTAATTAATTTAGGAAGTGAGCCTTATATGTTTCCTGATTTTCCTTCCATATGATGGAGTTATAAAATTGGTTTTTTAGAAAAAAGTTTGTGTGAAAGTTGAACTCAGTTCTTCATTCCTAAATTTTCTTCATTGTATAAATTGTTCCACGCTTAGAAGCCTGATTTCCAACTAGGCAGGTACTCAGCTTGAGCCTGGATGTAGTAGTCAATTCCGGTCTGGCAGGTACTAGTTTGAGGCTAGATCCAACAGTCACTTCTAGGATGGGCCTAGTTATGAGCCATATATGTCTCCGAGCCCTAACATGTCTATGTCAATGGATCAGTTCTTGGCTATCTTGGACAACCTCCTGCCACTACATTGTGTCACTCCCTTGGTGATATTGTGTCCCCTTCACACTACATGGATCCTTTTGCTACACCGCGATCCATGCAGTAATTTAATATTGTAGGTGGGACTCGGCCTCATGTCATGACCTAAACGTGATTGACACATGAGAGATTGGGTCTCACATAAGCCTAGTAACATGTGAGTGACTAATATGCTTAAATAAATTAAATATATTTAAAATACCTCAAATTCAAATAAATTTCATAATTATAAAAATGCTTCTAAAACATAAATGTTGAATATAAAACTATATAATAATTATAATTTAGTCTGAAACCAAACATAATTAATAAACAACTAGAGTTCATAAAATAAATAAAATAATATCATGCATGTCTAGGATCCTATATATTTATTAACACTATTAAACTAACATAACCTATAATAAGCTTCACTCTAAATTAAAGCTCACCAAGAGAGTACAACACCCTAGAGGATCCTATGGTGAACTGAATCTATAGTTATATCTAAGTGGAGGAAAAGAGAGGGGAGGGTTCATCAAAACTTAGTGAGTGAGTCTCCACTCACAACCCATATAGGACAATAAAAAAAGTACATAACATAACATATATATACATTGGAAATTGTAATTAACTAAATCTGTGGCAATAACTAGTAGAGAAACATGAGATGTTCTGTACATAAATAACTGAGTTGAAAGCTAAAGCTGAGTCAATGGCTCACTGATGGGCACCTAACTAAATCCCATAAATAGACACCACATTGGGTTCTTTCCTGGGTGAGCTAGTCCTTAACTACTGGTACCAAACTTAATCATTCTAAGCATTAACTCGTCATTGTTTCTAATTATTATTAAAAGCTAGTATTCAAAATAATTCATTATTCTTTTTCATACTACATTGAGGTTCATGCTAAACTAGGGTTCATGCAATTTCTAATTGATAAAATAATTCCAGAACATGCATACAACAACTATGGTCTCATGAGTTTTCTAAAATATTAATTTTCATGGCAACTAAGAAATAATAATTTTTCTAAAATTACTATAATCCATGAAAGCATGTTTTCTTGGCATAAATCATCCTAAAATTTTATAAATAACTTATATGATATTGGAAAAATAGTAATAATGATAAAAAAAAATATGGTTATGAGCTTAAACTCACTCACTTGGTAGTTGAAAGTGTGCTTGCACTGACAACTTGACTCTAGAGAGTAGGATTGGCAGGTAACTGTCAAATATTATAATGAAAACATAAACAATAACAATTTGACATTGTGCCAAGAGAATTTGGAATATTGGGAGAAGGAATGTTGTGAGAAAACCATGTTTGATGGTGCTCAAATTCATAAACTAGATAAAAAAGGGAAGAAACTAGCTAAGTTTTTTTAAAATCACTTATCGAAGAGATTAGTTGGAGAAAGCTAAGAAAAATTGCATTTTTCTCTCTAGGAAAAAAAATCCTTGGGTGGCTAGGATTCTTAGAAGATTGTTTAAGAGTACTATAATGTGCCAAATATATACTAAAAGTATAAAAAAAAAAGCCCTGACGATAAGCTCCATGTATATCGTACGTAAACCTTCTGGTCCCATATTTAAAAAGTCAATCTTATCACATCACTTTTTTTTGTTTGCTATGATCTAAATGTTTGGCAAGGCAATATAATATATATATATATATATATATATATATATATATATATATATGAACAAATGTTACTTATATCATTACCTTTGAAATAATAATAATAATAACAATGATTCACATTCCACTAAATTTCGTATTTGGGATATTACACCTTAGCAATTGCATAGAGAGGCACCAAGCAACTAGAGACACACTAGCAGCAACCAAGCAGGGGGCACATGATGGTCAGGGCAGGAGCAAGGCAAGCTAGTGCGTAATGCCCACCCTCGTCGCTTTTTCCTGGTGGACATTTGCCTTATGTTCTACCCTCCAAAGGGGCTAGTCATGTTTTTACCTTATGTATGTGTGGCCATGTGTATTTATGGACTTCTTTTTTATTGTCACACCTATATGCAGTTATGGTTTTTTAGTTTATGTTTCTATGGACTTATGTATTATATTTTTTTTCTTTTGAACATGTGTTTTCTAGTCAATCATAACCACAATAAGAACGAGAATATCATAATTAAACATAATGTAAACTTACATTAAGACAACAAACAAAGTTTTTCAACGAAACATAAATATTTAAAAAAGCACATATATGAAATGAAATAAGGGCGTAATTGATTAGTTGGTTCCTATAGAGAATGAAGCAATTCCTCTTGATGAAGCTTGCAATGATGGACCTGTGCCCTAGTGTGTCCTTCCTACTGTAACCCATCGTTTCCAGGGTCCATTCAACCTCATCCATTTCGTTTTGAATCCTTGTTGACACTGGATGTCCATCAACACATTGTCTAAGAGCTAGATTTGGCCATACCTTAAATCCATAGTATTCAAGCCAGTATTGTTCATGTGCAAGGGTTGGGAATTCTAACCTATAGACATTGAAGACAAACTGAGACTATAAACTTCATCTAAAAATGAGCCCCATTCGATGCATGCAACTCCACAACAAGCAATTGCATGGCGACACAGGTAGTGTAATGCTTGGAAATATCCACAATTATAAGTTCGCTAGGCTAAATCCACCCTGTAACTATCTTGCCTCCTAGTTCCATATCCCTAGTTCTCATAAACCACAAATGATGTGAACTCTTGATCTATCGAAACAACATGCATGCTGCCTACACTATCACTATTGATATGAATGGCTTACTTCAAAGTCTGTGACCATCTTTCTCCAGACAAGTTGAGCTTAAGCCAACCCCCTATTTTCACAAACAACTCAGCAAGGCGAAAGTATGTGGACCTCATTTGCTATAATAGGAAGGTTTCAAGTGCCCTTCATAATAATATTAATGCATTCCAACAAATTGGTGGTAATGTGGCCATATCTGTGACCTTTGTCAGCATGTTGCGTCCATTTTTCAAGTGGAATTTGCTTAACCCATTCAGCCATGACTAGATTCTCAACCATCAACTGCCCAATGTAGTATTGGTAATCATTGTAGGTCTTTGTATATGTGGCATTGATGAAGGACTTTTACCCACCTTTGTTCCTAACCGAAGCACAAAGTTTAAGGTGACATGGCGAATGCAGAATGCATGATATGCCCTTGGATAGTGCTAGCCACTACCTTCTTCATCCAAAGCAACTTTGATAGACCTGTTCGTCAAAAATTACAAGAATGCCCTCTTGTGAAGTCATATGTTGTTGAAGATTTCCAAGGAAAAAGGACTATGCCTGTTATCTCTCTCTTTTACCACTGCAAATGCAATGGGTAGAATGTTTGAGTTGCCATATTAGGCAATTGCCATCAACAAAGTACCACCATATTTGCAATATAAATGAGTGCCATCAATCGAAATAAGCTTTTTGCAATATTTGAAAGCTTTTACATAGGGACAAATGTTCAAAACAAATGATGAAACATGGTACAACTATTATCAATAACATCACCCACACAGGTAAGGCTGAGTAATCAATTGCACATATGGCCCTGAGCAAATTGGATGGATTTATAACATCAGAAAAATTATTTAAATGAACTATTAAATCGCATATAAATAAAATACATGTATACCTAGCACATAAATATGTAAACCTTGAAGCCATCTTGGAAGCTCATTGTAAGATTTTTCCTAATCACCATATATCTGAGCAATAGCCTTCTGTTTCGCGAGCTACACTTTCCTATACGTTGTCTTACACCTAAAATGAGCTTCCATGTTTGCTTGTAACACTTTAATAGATATTGTCAGGTCGCTTGCACCATGGGCAGTATATTGTGACACATGATGTTACTATCCAATTGGTGGTGGCATTGCGATCTAAAGCAAAGACACATGTGTGTTGCCCATTATACTTCTGAACCATCCACACTTTTTTTTTTTTCACTGTGCACCATACGTATAGCCCAGTCACACCAAGTGCCAAATTTTACACGCTACCCATGATAAATTGCTTGGTCCAACTCATGGACTCTATACTCAAAATCTTCAAATGTTGTAATTTTTAATAGCAAATATTACATCATCCTTGTTGCGAACTAGTTGCCCAACATGGAACTCTCTTTGCCATTCACCTTCGACTAGCAACACTAGATCCACCCTCTAAATCACTGCCTTTACCAACAAAATCTATTTGGTTACATTACTTCTAGATTCAATGATGAATAGTGACTAGGACAAACTTTAGTGAGGCTGAATTGAGTCCTCCTCCCTTGACCTATACTCATATGTTCTGTCTCCTCCTCCTCATCTAAGCCTCCATTGCGCAACTGGCACTAGCACCAACTCATTAGCATCCTCCTCATCAACACTTAGATCAACTTCAGCATTAGCACCACCTCCAATGCCTCTCCAAGTTGAGGAGTGGCTATGCAACTTGGACTCTAAGTTGTACAATATTAAGTTGTTCATTAGGATTTGCAGACTCTTCAATGGTCAGGGAATGTTGAGGTATATCAAATGTTGGAGATCCTTGTCCTGTTTCAAATGATGATGGGACTGAAAACTGAGTTCCTTTCCAATAATGGTTAGCAAAGGATCCTTCAAAGCTGAAGTGACCCTCCTCTAGCATGACTAACACCTCCATGATTCGAACTTCTGGAAACTAATTGCTCATGTCAAACATTAACCTCACCTCAACATCATTTGTTACCAAATTTTTTATAATTTATAATGGTTTGCCCAATTGTCAAGGGCAACCTGTGAAATACCTTTTTATTTCCATGTGCAATTGATCTAACGCTCCAGTATTTTGCTCTTTAGCTCCCAAAATGTGATAGATAGATCAATAACAATACAAGTTGAACTCTCACTCACAAATGTATTCTCATGCCTTGTTGTGGTAATTTTGCCCTTGTAATGAACATACATATAATATTTCTCAACCATTTTGCTCACTCACTCACAATCTCACCAACACTTTTAGATGAAACAATTGAAGCAAAATGGCTCATGGTTTGACACTGGAGTTGGTAGAAGCTATATAGCTAAGGGTCATAAATGAACTTAAAATCATTACAAGTTGTAGCGATTATCAACAAAAACTTGAAATTGCTACAAGTTTTAGTGAAGTTTATTTTGTGATCGCTGACTTAGCGATTTCCCTATATAAATCAAAGTTCGCATTTGCGTAATTAAAGATGCAAGTCATTATTTTTGTACATAATCATTTTTTTATTTTATTGTAATGAAAAAGCCAGCTTACATGAATTTTTTAAAAACTAAAATACACATTTACTCTTAAATTATCTAGATAGGCGAACAGAATCGGCAACACTGATGAGTTTCTATTGACTGCAAGTATTTGACTTTTGAGTTCGGATCCAAATTCTGCCTTTGATAGATTATTATAACCTCAATGTAAATCTGCATTCAAGTCGATGATTTGTCCGGTCCTTCAATTGGAGTTAAGATTCCTCTCATCCAATATTTATAAAATTATCTTATATATGACGTAAGTGTATCCAAATGAGTATTAATATTTTTTTGAAAAATGAAATAACAGGTGGATATTGAACATCGAGCATTGAATATTCACATACCATCATTTTTTTTGGTTACAACATACCATCATTAATATTATCATAATAATTTATAAATTTATAAAATAGTCCTAAATATTAGAATTATGTTATTTATCCTCGAAGAATATATATCAATTCATATTTTATCCTTCAATTAAATAATGTGTGAATCTTTCAATAAAGTCTATTCCATTTAATAATAAATAATATATAAGTTAATACGATATTCTGTATATGTAAATACAAATAACATCTTTCTAGATATTAAGACACGGGTCCTAGCCTGAGCGTGACTGTCAAATCTACATATTCTCTCTCTCTGTTTCTGTTTCTCTCTCTCTGTTCAGAGAGAGAATTCACAGGTCAGGGCCTTGGCTCCGGAGATTCCATTCAATCGCTGATCTTTATCACTCTCTTCCTTCTCATCTCTCAAAATATAATGTTCCCAGTTTCTAAGGTACGGTTTTTTAGAATTATATAATTATTATATGCAATCATTATACTCATAATATTGATATTAATTGATATTAATAAACTAGTAGTCAATAATTTCTTTGATTGTAAGATTTTATTTCAAACATATAAATATTTCCAATACTGTTTCCCTCTTTCTCATATATTGATTTTATAGGCTTTTATCAGCTACTTGTTCTTCATCTTCCTCGGAAGATCTCTACAATTTAGTGTGGTTGAGATGCGTTGGAATCGTGGAACTCAAATGGTTATTTATTATTTTTATTTTTTTAATTTTTGTTCTTCAACGACCAAATTCTGTTTACTATAGCTACTGTATATATTTACGTTGCCGCAAGTTTTCCAATTACGGTTCCGACACTTTAATTTCTTAAGTATTACTTTAATTTACAATATTCCGGGCTTTTAGTGTTAACTGATTTTAATTCGAGATTATTAAATGGGTTTTTTGGTTTTATTCAATGAATGTGAATAGGTATGTTCGGAGAATTTGGACATTGATCTTTTAGCAATTTTTGGACGGTTACCTACTAATATTAATTTTTTGCTTCTCCTAATTTTGTTTGGAAAAAGGTTAATGATGTTGTCCGGGCTAGCAGTACCTTTGTTCACACCCTCATCTACTCTGCATCATTGACTCTATATTTTTTTTTTTTTTTTTGCCTTTTTGTTTTAAGTCTTTGAGATTCTTCTTTGGAACTCTGTGCTTTTAGGCAGGTATTTGCTGAGTACAATTAAAAAAGGTTCCCTTTTATGGAAATGGGATCTGCTTTTCCCAACTCATCATTAAAAAATAAATATTATTATTTATTACCAATAATAAAAATAGCAACATGCAGTAATAGTGTTAATAATAATAATAATAATATTATTATAATTATAATATTTCATGTTTTTAATCTGATTCCACTGGAAATGGAACTCATGGAGGTCATGATTTCTACAGAGCTTGTCTCATGTGCGCAAATGCCATAAACAATTCCAAAACTGCTCATGTTTTGTCTCTCTGTTTAGGTTAGTGTAGGCAGGTACAGATAGGAGGATATGATTATGGATAAAATATAAAAAATTTTCCAAACTTTATTATTATTATTATTTAGTACTTTCTCTTCCTTTCTCATCTCAGTCTTTTTTTTTTTTTTTTGCTCATGATGCAGGGCTGGTTCTGAATTGATTTAGCTCTTTTGACCCCTGAAAAAAGGGAATATATGGAGGGTGACACATTCTCTGGTCTTGGCAATGGTACACAGATTGATAGCAAGATCTTGCAGACATTTCAGAGGAGCTTTGTTCAAGTGCAGAACATCTTGGATCAGAACAGGCTACTCATCAATGAGATAAACCAGAACCATGAGTCCAAGGTCCCTGATAACCTCACTAGGAATGTTGGTCTAATTAAGGAGCTCAACAACAACATCAGGAGAGTGGTTGACCTTTATGCTGATCTCTCAAGTTCATTCACCAAATCCATGGAGGTTTCTTCAGAGGGGGACTCCACTGGTGCTGTGAAATCAGATGGGATAGCTGGTCACAAGAGACTCAGGCCTACATAAGAGAGTTTGTTTTTCTTTATTTTATTTTTTTTTTGTTTTTATTCTTTTGTTTTGTTGGGGAAAGCACAACACCACAAATTGTGTTGAGGGGTAGAACAAGATTAGGCCCTAGGTTCTGTAACCTTATATTTCAAAATAAAAAAATGTTATGATTTTCCAGAATTCCTCTAGTTGTTGTAATCTTGTGATTTTGGATCTAATAGAAATCAAGCATGTTTTTGTTCTACAGATTTAATCATCATGCCACCCTTGTTCAAAAGGGAGATAGGAATGCCAGTTTTCTTTTTACAATTAATTTGTTTTTTTCTTTTTTTTTTATTGTGTGGTGTAATATAATTTGAAAGATGAGCTTTCTCTAGTTTATCTTCTTTTTCCATGATGAGCTAGATTGCATGAGGTAGGGCTTTCAGCTTCCACAAACTTTTCTCCTAGTAAAAGCAGCTAAAGGGTCTTCATAAATCTTTCGCTGTCATTCTTTCTTGATGAGAACTCATCACAATACCTTTATTCCCTTTCACAAGCTCAACCGAAAATGCTTTTTCTTAGTTCTTACTTTAGCTAATAACTGAAATTGAGAAGGGATTGCAGATACTGTTTTAGGCCCATTCCCATGTAACCAGTGCTTCTTTACCAAGAAAATTTACTCCTGAATTTTTTATTCGTGTGTGTCCTATATGATGTGAGAACTCAGAAGAGTGAAAAGTACATACATGAAACGTATGTTATGCGTGAAGATGCCTTGAAACAGTTGGAAGAAAGCAGCTTTAGATAAATCTTTTTGGTTCCCAATCGCACACAGCCACAAGAACAGAATCTCAGATAAGAGATGATGAGATTTTGATTAATTTTATATATTTTTGCTTTATACCCAATTACTGGTATGGGCTGGGAAAGTAAATGTATCCTATATAGCTTAAAACAAAAAACAATAGGTCTCAAGAGGCATAAATATGTGCAAAACAGTGACCCCAAACAACATAACAAGGGATCCCAAAGGTTCTCTTTTGGGATGGAACTCAAATTTCTCCATGCTTATCCCTCCCTAAGGTTCTTCTTTTCTCTTTTATTTTTCAGTTTTTCCTCCTCCTCCTTTTATTCTCTTTATGCAATAAATAAATGTCCTCTATGACTACCTTCTTGTTGATAATTCTCTCTCTGGTTTGGATTTCTCTCTCTCCCTGATTGAACAGATGTCTTTGTTGGTGGACCCAGTGTATGGCAGCCTAATTTTCCTGATCTTAGGATAGAGGCCCACATGAGTGATTGCTGAAAATGGCCTGTTTCTGGTTTAGATTTTTGCACATTGGAGGACAGGACCTTTTCCTCATCTACAAAGTTGATCCCTCTGTCCATACTCTATTTACACTCAATTCATTTAGATCTAGCTATAATTGTTAGACCATCATTTGTCCATGCCCTCAAGCCGTTTCCTGGCCTTACACTCAGAAATTAGGCATCATATATCATATCCTAGTGTCTTACTTACAAATGATACAAATAATGAAATATAACTGCAAAACTCTCTTATAAAAAATACAGTACCATTTTATCTTATTTTCAGAATATCTTTCTAAATAAAAGACTAATCTCTCAAATTATAGTAAGGTGTTTAAACAAAGATCCTCCTCAATGGTATTTTTTCATAAATATGAATTTCAGGGATCAAACCTAAGATCACATGTGTGAAAAACTCAATCTTGGACCTACATTTTGTTCCTAATATATGTGTTTTAAACCGAAAGCAAAATAACATTAAATATTTATTTATCAAATTCTAACAAAAGGCCTTCCGCAGGAAGTAAGAAAGCAAGAGTCAGTTTCTAACAAAGGTTCATAAAATAGTGGAATTCATTTTTTGGTCAACATTTCAATTTATGGACTAATGACTTTCTACACTATAGTTCACTTGTGCACAAAGTATCGTATTAACTCTACAAATGATTCATTTCATGACCAAATGAAGGAGAATGACTAAAATGTAACATCTTGGGATAACACAATTCAGTTAAACCTTATCAGCTGCTAAGTAAGAGAGAGCATAGAGGGAACAGTGTCGAATACATATGCCTGCTATGTTTGATGTAATCATAAAGGGCTAGAAAATCTGATATAGAAATGGGTTTGGTCCCTACACAGGCCAAGACAAATTAAACACTGTCTAGTACATAACATGTGCAGTGGGAATCTACTTTTGCCTTTCTTTGCCTTTGTTCCTTGCACTTCCAGCAAATAGGTTGGAAAGGAGGCTAACTCTAGTTTGCCCCTTGAAAGCTATTTTTTAAATAATAATGCAACTTATGGGTATCTACATCATTGGTTGGACCCGATTACAGTAATAAGACTATAATAATCCACGCTCCAGGCCGGAAATGTTTAATTATGGCCAAATGACTCTTATAATAATTTGATGATAATTTTGAATAAGTAATCTTACTTTTCTTTTTCTTTTTTTTCAACAAAGCTAGACTATTTTGAGTTGAGATTTCAGAGAGACACACAGAGTCATTAAAACTTCATACTTTAAGAATATTAATCAACTTTGTAATGTTGACCTCGCTTCTTATTGGTGAATGGTGAGCCTTGAACGCTTTCAAAGTGCGTGTTAGCATTTCTATATTGGGTGGTTTGGTACAAAGATCATGTCTCAGTGAAGTTTCATATTCCAACAGGCAACAGGTAACAAACTCACGTCGTTTTTCTTCAAAAAAGTACATCGCTATCCTTATGTGTGGCTAATTGCATTGAATGCTTAATTAAATCCTGAAATCCGGTTCATTGGATTAACTTCTCTTAATGGGTTTTTCTAAGAAGAAGAAGCTTCTTCAAAGGTGCTTTGCCCTTATAAATTAATGGGTTTTCTATTAAGCGCCCTATGATTCCAATAAAATAAAGTTAATAAATTTATAAGTGGTCTCTCCGCATTAAAATCTCAAAAATCACACTTTTCCATGATAAATTTATCTCTTTGAAATCCTTAATAAGTATTCTTAGAGCATTAGTTAGAAAAATTATAAATTAATTGTAGGCACATCAAATCCTCTCTTTAATAATTCCATCTTGCACCAGGTTATAAATTAGTAATTTGTTGGAATAGTGGGATTAGAATGTGTTTGGTAATGCCATATAAGCCTGTTAAGATTTTAATATCGTACAATATTTGATCTGACATACATGCAAATTATCCTCTCATTATTACAAATAGTTATAATCTTATAAAAATAATTTATAAAAAAATTATAATAAAATAATAATTTTAATTTGAAATTTAAAAAACAAATATTATCATTTAAATATTTATTTATAGTTACATTTATAAATTTTTATTATTTTATTATTTAAATTATAATTTACTATTTACTTCATTTTTAATAATTATTATTAATTTAATAAGAATTTAAAATATATAATACTCTGTTTCTGTTATATATTTTAGTATTTTCCCTTGTATTTTTCATCATGTACCGTATGAAAAATTATTGAACAATTATAATTAGATTTATTTTTATTATACATAATTAAATTCACATTATACATTATTTTAAATTATTTATTGATTATGAAAAATTTTATAAAAATAATTTTTATTTACATAATTTTTTATGTTTTGTTATTTCTCTAAGAAATTTTTTATTTTAATAAAATAAAAACAACCTAATATGTTAAAAGTTAATCAAACCTAACCCAATTTCTCTAGGCTGGATTAAATTATATAATATTTTAACATATAAAGGAGTTATACTAGATAAGTTTATACAATAAGTAATTTACTAAATAATGGATAAAGTCATAGTGTATAGGGTCATAGTATTTTTTAATTTGGTTTAATCTGATTTTCAAACATTAGCCTAAGTATGACTTATTACCTAGAGCTTGACATATTGGTCATGCTCCCAATTTGCACATATTCGTCGCAAAATCGTTTAAATGCGGATCTATAGGCCCAATCCATTTAATCACAGATTAAGTAGGTTGAAGCCTTTAATTCTTTTTTTTTAATTTCATTTCATTTTGGTAAAACTCTATTTCTTAGCTCCGTTCCATGCTTTCTGCTCTTTCTCAACAAGGGGAAGCCAACCCTACCTCCATGGTGGTGGTTGATGACTCCCCCCCCCCCTCTCTCCTCTCCCCTCTCTCTCTCTCTCCCTCTCTCCTCCTTCCTTTTTTCCATTTCCTCATCACGTGATAATTCTTTTTTTTATAACATTCCCAATTTTATTTGTCTAATTGGCTCGATAAACCTAAACAATTAAATTAATGATTAGACAATTGAAAATAACCCTACAGTGGATCAATCAACTCAAGAATAGTTTACCAAAGTCAATAGAGGATTAATGATTGATGAAAAAAGCTGAAAAATAGCCAAAGATTAAGTATATGAAAATTTGGGGATAATAAAAAAGAAATCAAATTAATAATGATGGGAAAAAAATCAATAGCTCAAGTGAACAAATCTAAATAAACAATTGAGACGCATGCCTGTTTAGTTTGAGGTTTTAGTTTTTCAATTTTTCAGATTTTGTGAAGGAAATCCTGAAAATTCTAAAACTATAAATTTCAATATTCAGTTTTATTTTAAGATTTCATATTTCCTTTACAAAATCCTGAAAACTAAAAATAAAAATTAAAAACTCAAATCAAACAAGCCATAAATGTAACACTCGTTCATAATATAGCTAATGACATGAGTTTACATGAGAAGTGCATCAATTAATATTATTTAACATAGGTACAAACGAAATGTTGTGGCATAAGTACTTAATGCCATTAATTAAAAATTAAATATTTCTACGATTCATAATAGGAAATTACACATAATTAAGCATAATTCCATATATCCCTACGGTAGCGTTTTTCCTGTCCAGGGAGTGGGATAGGGTCAAAATATAGGGACAACGAATATAGTAAAGATAGATACATAAATAATAAACATGTATATGGGTATTATTGAAAGATAAAAAATATTAAATTTTTGTCTCTATTTCCTGTCCTCCTACCCACATTTTGGAGATCCAGAAATTTTGTGTTTTTCTGGGAACGGAAATTTTCTGCCCCTGTTCCTATCTCCACCACCAAATAGGTTTGTATCTCTAGTGTCTCTATTTCTATCCCAAAAATAGTAAACAAATGCTACCCAACAATTGCATTTCTTTGAGCGTTATTTGACTAATCTGAAATATTAAAAAAATAAAAATAAGAATTCAAAATTCTCTAGAAAATGAATAGTTTTAAAATATTTGAAGTATAATTGATTTCAACAGTATCTGCATGAAAAATATCCAGGATTACAATAACATTATATGAACATAACCAAATATCATATTATAAATAAAATATGCCAAGTAGAGCATGTCATATAGATCTTACTAAAATTATGATTTTTTTACTTTAGTTTTTACTTTCATTTATCTGCTTATCTCACACATAGTTGAAGACTTCCTTTTTGGTTTTGCTTGTAAGTTTAGGTTTTGAAGGGAAAGAGAAGAGATGGGAAGGGAGGAGAACTTATAGTGTAAAATTTTATATATAATAATATTCATAGTTTTAAAACTCGACTTGTAATCGACTTAATTATTATATTTATATAAGCATATGAATTTTATATATATTTTATTATATTTCTTAAATATTATATATATATATATACCTTAATTTTTATTAAATATTATATAATAAATAATATTTAATATAAAAATTATTATTCAAAGGAATATAGAACATATATATAAATCATGATTATAAACGTTTATATATAATGAAAAATAGCATAAAGAGGTTAAAATATTCACACTGTGGTGATTGGAATAATTTATATTTATGATTAGAATTATTTGTGATAAAAAGACGATGTTATCATATTATATAATATAATATGTTATGTAATGTCATATAAAATATCGTCTAATATTAAAATTTTAAAAAAGCTTATACTATTTCACTGAAGTTAATGCATTATTGTAATCACTTAAAGAAAGTAGTCATATGCTCTATAATTTAATATGTGCATATATTTTAAAAAAGGTAAATTACATTCACCTCTTTTGAGGTATGTGAAAATGCAACTCACACCCTTTTATTTGTTCACCTAACACTTACACCATTTCTCTTGTCAAATTTTAAGTATTTATATTAAGTTTCACTCTCATTTAAGAACACTATTAATAAACTTAACAAAATAATATTTTTGTGATATTAACTATTTTTAATTAATAAAATTATAAAAATACATGTACCTACTCTGTTAAGTTTAGGATATTTTTATAATTTTATTAATTAAAAATAGTTAATATCACAAAAATATCATTTTGTTAAATTTATTATCAATGTTTATGAATGAAGAGTGAAACCTAATATAAATATTTAAAATTTGACAAGGGGGGTGTAAGTGTTAGATGGACAAATGAGGAGGTGAATTATATTTCATAACCAAAAGAGTAAGCGTAATTTACTCTTTAAAAAATCTTTACTTGGGGCCCAGTAAAGATGGCAATTTTTCTGTGAGTTTTGCGTATACTCTCTTTGCGCCGGTGGATGATACTCTTTATCATCATATTTTCGAACTAATTTGGAAATGGGAGGGCCTTGAACGGATTTGGGCTTTCCTTTGGCCTGTTGCTAATGAATCACTTCACAGCAATGCATTCCGATTTCATAGACATATTTCTTCTCCTTTTTGCACGCGATGTCATGAGGGGTTTCGGAGTCCATTCTTTATTCTTTAAGTGATTTTCTAATGGTAGTTGTTCTGTTGTGGCTGCTGAATTATGGGGTGCATTTTATTCTCTTCATCTAGCTTGGAACATGGAGTAGTCAGCATGTGATTCTGGAAATTGATTCTTCCAGTGCCATTTCCCTTTTGCTGTCGCAATGTGATGATAGACTTCCCTTTAGTTTGCTCATTTATAAGATCAAGAACCTCATAGACAAGGATTGGGAAGTCAAGGTTTGCCATGCTTTTCGTGAAGCTAATAGAGTTGCTGATCATTTTGCTTTGATGGCATAGGTCTGCATCAGGTCTACTATGAGCCTCCTGTGAGTGCTGTTGCATTGCTTGCTGATGATGCTAGGGATGTTGCCCTTCCTCGATTTATTTTTAGGCATAATATAAGGCTGGGTAGTATTAGTTAATTCTATAAAATTAATTTTTATCACATATTTGGTATCATATATAATAGTATAATGTTATACGGTCAAACCATTTTTATTCTATAACTATAGTATTAAGTTACTTGATCACAAGAGACTTGATATCACGCAATAGCATTATTTTTACTAGTTAATTTCAAATTAATCATAACTTACTCTCTAAGTCAATGCCACACCCCCACCCACAGGGTAATAGCCCACGCTGTCCTCGGTCACTGCTACCTGCCATCCGCCCCATCGCTAGTTGCAAGTCGCACCACCTGAGTGCCACCCGCACTGGCCGATCATCATTTGCCACCCATAGGTCACGCTCGCCTGCTCGTACACAGTCATGTGGCATACAAAACAATGGATAATATAAAAACTTATATAATAAATACCTTATACTATACTATCAAATATTGTACTATATATCATGTTTAATATTATCAAGTCTTATAGTATACAAAGCACCAAATGGGTCTTAGTGTTCTTTTTGTGTTTGGGCTTTACTCCTAGTGTATCACCCAAAAAAGGCGTCACCTATTCTATTTGTTATAATTTAATATGTGCAGACATGTTACAAAATATCAAATAATATAAATATAATAATACATGTAAAATTCATGCATACATTTGTATATAGGAAAAAAAAATGGGTTGTCCTGGAGACAAAAATCAAACGTTTTAGCCTTTAAATATAGAACAACTAAGTTAATTTATGCATGTTAACATATTAGAAGTTCTCACGTATATAAAATATAAAAATATAATATTAATTTTATCATATCTTTATCTTATATATTTATAAATATTTTGTATTATATTGATTTTTTAGATTATATTTTCAAATTAATACTAATAATAATAATTAAAATCTAACGATCATCTGTTATTATAAAAGCAGTGTACTTGTGCTAAGCCAATTTTTTGCTCAAATGGTAATTTTAACTAAATTTTTATAAATAATTATGTAAAAATCAATTAATATTTAAATGTATTAACTTCAAGTAATTTTAAAGTAGTATAGTTTGTTTATAATAAGAAGTTCCGGAAGTTACTTATAGTTATACGTTGTTTTTAATTTCAGCTTCTTCTTTTTTTGGGCTTATAATCCTTTTTTCTTATCCAAACAAAACAACTTATTTTCGAACAACTTTTGGTGAAAAGGAAAACCGATTTTAGCTTGTAATCTATATTATCAAACATGCTTTTTGTATCTGGATTAAAAATTCCATTGAACTATTTTTGGATGTCTTCCACGTAGAGCTCAAGTTCAATTGTCACTAACTAGGTTGCATGCTGCTGCGGGATATGTGGTTTGCTGGTGAATGGATTGTAGTCTCTGGATTCACTAGGGTGGTTTATAAAGTTAGATAAGTATTACTATTTTTTCTTTAAATAGTTATCAATTGTTATTTTCATTCTCTTTTAAATAATTAATCATATAACATTCAGTTAAAATTTAAATAATGATTAATTAAGAAATGTTTTAATCACAGCATTTATTTTTATATAATGCGATGAAAGGCAAAAGAAAAATATTGAAATATATAAAAAAGGAGTATTTAATATCTATGAATTTCTTATATTATACAAAATAAGAAATAATTATTTAAAAACATCAAAATAAATAATATAATAATTAATAAATAACAACTAATAAATAATTAAAATCTAATAATCATTTGTACATATAAAGAAAAAAGGTGCAGGTCTAGCTATAAGACATAAGATATAAGATATAAGATATAAGATATAGACATACAATTAAAGTATTATAAGATTTAAAAAATAAATTAATAATAAATCAAATTGCCTCAATTACAGCGAACTGTCTTTACCTTCTTCTGTTTCTCTGTTTTCTTTTGTCGGTCATATTTTTGTAAGTTACATAGAATATTTTTTGGTTGGAGTTAAGTTATATTGATAGACCGCAAGTTAATTAAAAAAAAAAAAGATAGACCGCAAGTGATGCATCTTATTATTATTTTATTTTTGGTCAGGGGTATCCTTTGCGCTTTTGGGCAACTTATCTTATCATTTTGGGCCTAGAGTATTTCCTTCAGTTGATAGCTCATTGCCACAATACTAACAAATTAATAGCCATCTTTTTCTATGGTATAATAATATGTAAAGGCCCAAGTTAAAAATAACTTCAACTTGTCTCTCCACCTACAGCCCGCAGGCTTATACAAGTTACGTTGGCCCAGTGGCATTACTTTGCCATCACATTTTGGTCAACCTTTGCAATCATATTTGGAAAGAATAAAAACAAAAAACATTGCCGTCATATTGTGACTTGAGGACAGACAAAAAAAAAAGGTTGCCCAACATAAATAAATTTAAAAAAAATAAAATGAGGCCAACACATATGGTTATGACACTAGACTCAAGAAAACCCACACTTTCATGGAGGTACAGGTGAAAATCAGCAATGCCAGGCTTTCCCCTTAACAAACCTGGCTTGACTTACACCTCTTTGGCTTGAGACCACCTA
This sequence comes from Dalbergia oliveri, assembly GCA_030441495.1. Lineage (NCBI taxonomy): Eukaryota > Viridiplantae > Streptophyta > Magnoliopsida > Fabales > Fabaceae > Dalbergia > Dalbergia oliveri. The sequence continues at coordinate 13,800,718 of JAMLFY010000009.1, forward strand.
TTATAGGCTTTTTTTTTTTTTTTAAACCTAAGTTTGATCTATTCTAAGTCTACTATGGCCTGAAGCCTATATATATATCCAATAAAATTCTATATTGCAATCCAAATTTTCATTTTTTTCACAATATTCTATGTTTAATTATTTTTTGTGTGAATGAAACAATTGAAAAACAAATATGTAATTTCTTTGTTCAATATTCAATAAGATGAGATCAAATTTGGGAACAAAACAATGGTTTGTAATGACAAAGAATATCTAAAAATAAATAGTAAACACTCTTATCAATAAAAAATCAAAATCAAAACCAAAAAGGAAAATGAAAATCCCATTACAAAAGAAACAGATATTGGTGAGGTGAAGAGAGTAACAACGTGGAGGCAATGGCACAACTTCGGTGAGTAGAGTCTGCATTGCAATGGGCGGAAAACGATGTGTGGCAATCTAACAAAATGAGCAGTGCTTGGTGGGATGAGGAAGAGAGAAGTGTGCAAGAGATAGCCACTAGAGGGGAAATAAGAGAGAGAGAGAGAGAGAGAGAGAGAGAGAGAGAGAGAGAGAGAAGGTGGAAAATGTTGATTGCTTTACATAGAAAGAGGTTAAGCATTTTTAGAGATATGAAAAAATGGCTTTTCTACAAAAATAATAAATAAATAAAAGTTGTTATTGGCCTTTGAGCAGTGGCATGAATTAAAGAAGTAGGATTAGGGTTTTCAAGTTTTAATTTTAAAAGAATAAAATATGATATAAAGATAATCATTATGCACAAAAGTACAATTGGTGTGCAATGAACCAGTGGAAAGCATGCCTCTCTATTAGAGTAGTGGATGGGGTTTGATTTGATGTTTTTATTAATATGTGTGTACACACCCCCCACACACACACACAAACTTACCAAGCTAGCCTAACAGGCTTAATAGGCTTTTAAATTGATCTAAGTATAGCCTAATTTTTTTAATAAAGTAGCCCAGGCTATAGGCTCTTGACAGGCTATCTGACCTATTTTTACCCCTACATAGAGGTTTGGTGGCCCCTCCTCTCAATTTTTTTTTTGTTACTTTTATTTTCTCTTCTTTTTGTCTTTCTAATTTCCTCACAAGATTTATTTAATTTTCCTTCTGGTGAGTTTTTCTTGATAGTAAAAGTGTTTGAATAGTAGAAATGGAGTAAGACTAGCTACACATTTTGGGATTTTTTGAATGTTCACACTTTATGCAGATTTAGAATATTGCCCTTATGACAAGTGATAAATTAGCTTCCTATGCCAGTGTTAATTAGTTGAGACTTTTGTTGTTTAATGTTTGTTCTTATGCCTCGTATTAAACACACTCATTTTAATGATCAAGCTTTTGCAAGCATAGTAAAGTTTGAAGTTGATACTGTCCTATTAAATAATAGAAGATTAATCACAACAAACTAACTTAGAGAGTTCTTGCAAGTAAGTGTGTGTTTGTGCGAATCTTTTCCCTTAAAATGGATAGTTTACAATGGAGGAAACTTGTAGATCTTTAAGAGAAGTCACTGGCTGCACAATGAATTGTTTTCCTTAAGTTATTTAGGGTGATAGGAGACTTATTTTTGTTAGGATTATTGTAATAGGCAAATGTCACTTAGCATGCAATATAAGTTTGTTTGGCCTCAGCTAACTATGGGCAATTCTTAAACTCATAACTTTTTATTCTATGGGTAGTTGGTCTGCTAAGTAAATAAATGATACCCATTTTCTTTGACAAAGGAAAAAAAAAAAAAGGAAAGCCACACTTGGAGAACTTTAAGAGTCTTACGTTCCTTGGGGATAAAACCTCTAATCCCTTCCCCACCCTCGAACAAATAACAAAAATAAAAAAGAAGACAAAAAAAAAGTGACTCAAAGTGTTATTTTTATTTGAAAAAAAAGCAAAGAGTTGAATCCTTATTTAGTAACAATGTAAAAGATTCTTATATTGTTATTCAATTATGTATTATTATATTAGTCATAATGATTGACTCCCACACTTATTATGAGTGAAGGGCCATACAAAGAGAAAATTTTGTTAAATGACAAAATAAAAAGTTTTATATTGTCAACGTATCGCACTTAAACTAAGAACAACGCTAGTATCGCATGAATATTTAGGCTATCGTTGGATGTTTTGTGTTGACCTCAATGAAATAAAGTGGAATAAAATAGAATAAAATGAAGAGCTTGTTTTGATGTGTTTTTTTTTTTATAAAAAAATATCTTTTATATTTTTTGGTATGTTTGGGTAATTTTTATAGGTAAAAGTAGAATCACTAGAGAAACAAAAAAAGATTTTTTAAGAAGTTAGAATTTTCATCTTCTAATAAAATATTTTAATATTACATCTAAACATAAATTAACTTTTACTTTTTCAAAAGATCTTAATTAAAAAGATCAATTAAAAAAGATCTTTTATGAGAAGTACATCTACACAAGCTTGAAATCAATGTTTGGATATTTAAAAATAAAATAGAGTGCAAAGTTTATCCTACTATTTGAAGGTGCACAATCCATTAGATGTGTTTATTAAGGGGGAAAAAAATACTAGATAGGTATTTTTTAATATTATTGTATTTATTTGCTTATCTTGCTAAAAAAAAAAAAAAATTAAATTCACTTTTGATTATACGTATAAGTTAATTGTTTTAGAATTATGATATTATTATCAATTAACTCTAAATGTAAAACATTATATACATTATAAGCAATCAATTTTACACATTATAGTAATTTATCATACAAAAATATTTTTTCATACCATCCAAACAAAATAAATTAATTGAAAATTAATACATCCAAACACGCACTAAATTGAATAACATTGATAATAATTATGTAATTATTGACTTAATTTAAAGTTTCAATGAGTCAAATTCATAGAGTATAAATTTATTTTTTTATGTTAATGTAAAAAAAAAATATAAGGTTGTATACAGAACAAAATATTTGCAAATTTGAGTTTTGAGTATAAAAAATTTTAAGGTTGTATATAGAGCAAGGTATTTGCAAATCCTCCGAGTTGTCCTTTCTTTTAAAATTTCATTTTTATAAATATTAAAAAATATAAAAAAAATCCGAATTACGCAGTGAATGATTTTGCGGAGAATTTGTTCATTATTCATCCATGCCCTAGTACTTAGTAGTGAGTAATAAAATAAAATAAAAATTAGTACAAGAAAAAATTTGTTTTTCATTATTTATGAAAATAATAAATAAAATTCTTTTTCACTATTGATTTTCATTTTTATTCCAAAAATTCATCAATATATATGTTATATGTATGTAAAATCACACCATCTTCCACCCCAAAAATTAAAGAAATCATCACAGCTAATCCGAACCGTTAAGTGCCAAACCCTAAATTATTGGCACCGTTGGATTGATGACCCCTTACCCATATAAAGTGCCACTCATTCAGTGTCCACTCGCCAAGCTGTGAGATTAGGGTTCGTTCGCAGTCACGGCAACCGCTGCAACCTTCACTCTAGCATCTTCTTCATCTTCCCTTCCTTCAGATTCGCAACCATGGCAACTCAGATGAGCAAGAAGAGAAAGGTTTGTGACGAATCTCATCAATAGTTGTTCTCGTCTCAACTTCATGTAGTTAGGGTTCTTTGTTTCGGTTCTATATGTTGTTGTTGTTTTTTTTTTTTACGTTGCTTAGGTTTCTGAGCATAGGAATCATATGCTTTTTTTTTTTTTTAATAATTTTCTTGCAGTTCGTAGCTGATGGAGTTTTCTTCGCTGAGCTGAACGAGGTTCTCACCAGAGAGCTCGCTGAGGATGGTTACTCTGGTGTCGAGGTTAGGGTTACCCCGATGCGCACTGAGATCATCATCAGGGCTACTCGTACCCAAGCTGTTCTTGGTTTGTGTTTGCTTCCATAGTTTTTTTTTTCAATTTTTGTTTTACTTTTCCGTCATCTGTTTTTTTGATTCTTCCGTAGGTATTGAACGTTTTTTTTTTTTTGTTTTAGTGGTTTTCTTGTAATTTTAGGGACTGTTTGGTTACTTTTCCTGTTTTCTTGTTCTGCGTTTTCTGTTTTTAGGATTTCGCGAAGCAAGTACTGAGAATACTCATTTTCAGTTTCTGTTTCCCTATTTTTGCCGCATTCTTCGTAAAATTGTGAAATCTGAGAACATAATAAATGAAAACAGAAAATGACAACTTAAATCAAGCATACCCTTGTGTTGTCCTCTACTGTTTGTGTTTTTGATTCGTTTGTGACATTTCTTTTGTGTCTGGGGAAATAATTGTAGGTGAAAAGGGTAGGAGGATTAGGGAGCTGACCTCTGTGGTACAGAAGAGGTTCAAGTTCCCTGAGAACAGTGTGGAACTTTATGCTGAGAAGGTGAACAACAGGGGTCTTTGTGCTATTGCCCAGGCAGAGTCTCTTCGCTACAAGCTCCTCGGTGGTCTTGCTGTGCGGAGGTGTATATATATATATATATATTATATTTGTGCTCTAATTTAGGAATGTAGATGTGGCAAATGAATATCATTTCATAGTCTTAGTTTTGTGGTTTTGGATTGTTTTGTTTCGTTTGGTTAAATTTTGCTAGTGAGAAATGTGATGGCTTTGTAGATATTTTTTGCAAAGCTATGGTATGAAATGGTCTCAATTATTCTATGTATGCAATTGTTCTTTGGTATCTTTGATGGGCTGGCTTGTTGATTTTGATGGATGTATACTGAGATTTATGGTTATGTAAACTTTGCTTTTCATAGTCATCTAAAAAGCAGATTGGTTCTGTACCAAGTTTGTGTCGGAAGATGACTAGATCACTTATTGTCCTCTATTCCGTCAAAACTCATGAATTTTGATTGTGTTCATGTAGTAACTTTGGGGGATACATGTTCTATTTCATATGTCTTTCCCTTCTGCATTGTTTTCTTTATCATCATTATATTTGCTTTTATTGTTTGATGCAAGCATATGTTTAACAGGAGCTAAATATGTTTATAATGATCTTACGTCATGATGGTTTATTTAATCATCTTTTGTTGTTTATTGGAGGTATGCTCTTGTTGTTTGATGCAATCATGTGTTTAATAGGAGCTTATGTTTTTGTTTACAATAATCTTATCTTATGGTGGTATACTTGATCATATTTTGTTGTTTAATAGGTGTATACTTTTTTGTGATATATATTTGATCATCTTTTGTTGTTTAATAGGTGTATACTTTTGTGTGATATATAGGACATTTCCTCCACTTAGTCTTCTCTTCTGTACCAGAATTTCTTTGCTGTATAACCAGTGTAATATGAAGGGCTCGGAGCTTTTAGAATACTCCTCAGCTTTTACTATTTATATGAATGCAATTGTCTTGGTTGTCTTAATTAATAAACTCAATAAATCAAACTATCTGTTCCAGGGCATGCTATGGTGTTTTGAGGTTCGTAATGGAAAGTGGAGCCAAGGGCTGTGAGGTTTGTACAGCAGAAACGCCTTTGAACTCCTGTTATTATATTTGTTCTATGATATTAATCTGGTTTAAAAACTCTGATTTTAACAGGTCATTGTTAGTGGAAAATTGAGGGCCCAGAGAGCCAAATCCATGAAGTTCAAGGATGGCTATATGATTTCTTCTGGCCAACCAGTCAAGGATTACATTGACTCTGCAGTGAGACATGTCCTGCTTAGACAGGTTGGCCTATATTCTTTATAAAGATCTGATAGAATATCTGTTGGTTTTAGGATTTTAAAGTTTTTATTATTTATTTATTATTATGGAGAGATTGTGCTTATTATTTTTTTTCCTCACTGTCTTCTAGGGTGTTCTTGGTATTAAGGTCAAGATCATGCTTGATTGGGATCCCAAAGGGAAGCAAGGTCCCAAAACTCCCCTCCCTGATATCGTTACAATCCACCCACCGAAGGAGGAGGAAGATTACATCCGGCCTCCTGCTGTTCTGTCAAGTGATATTGAGGTTCCTGTGGCTTAAAAATTATTCTGATTGGCCTGTAGTAGCGGTTCATAGTATCAGAATACTAGTTTTTCTTGCATGCAATGTTTGCTGTCAAAGAGACTGAAAAAGTTTGAAAATTTCTAGTTCATTATCCGTTTAAGGAATTTTGTTATACTCCAGTGATAAGAATTTTAAGGATTAGTTGTATTTCTTTTTTATCTCACGAACTACATTTTCTGTTTGCTGCTGCATTTTGTTATTGATTTTGGTGTTCATATGTTTTTGCAGTTGACCACCCCCACCCCAAAAAAAGGCAGTTATATATTCGAATTATAAATGTCCCTCTAATGCTCTAGCTGGTTCAAATAATGTGTGGTTTGGCATGACTTTTAAGACAGGAAGTACGTTCTTTTCAAGATTTTGTGATTAGTGAAAATGTTTCATGGCCTATGCAACTTAACAAAAGGTCGTAAATTGCTGACTATGCCTCCTGGTTTATCCATGTTTTTCGATACGGACAATCTCCTCTACATTCCCCGCACGGATTGCTTAAACTATACACCTATCTACATTACATTATCTACTACAGCTCCCATTTTTGCTAATATATTCTGCCATTTACCAAGTCTTCTCCCAATCCTGAACAAATATGTCCCTTTATTTATTTATTTATTTTTTGGGTACTTAAAATGTGTTAAACCTTGAATATTTAAAATTTAAATTAAGATTCGAAAAAGAAGGATTTTAGGCGATCTAGTTAATTCGACAGGCCAGATTTTAATCCACTAGTTAAATGGGCCAAGCTAAATGATAATTGAGTCTAGCGGATTAGCATTTTTAAAAGATCAGTTCGCCTTATTTTAATTTGTGAACGGGCTAGTCTTTTTATAAGATTGGTCTATTTTGATGGTCACAGTTGGTGGGTTCTCCATAAATGCTTTTAAGTATTTGATGAGTTGCGTTTTCTCTCTTTTTTCTTTTTGGTCGATTTGAGTTGGGTTTTATCCATAAATGTTTTCTCCCTTGATTGGTTGAGTTTGGGCCCTTGGGCTTCTATTCGCTTTGTTTTGGTGACCCTCCAAAGTTTTTTTTTTCATGCCTTAACTTTACACTGTATAGGCCAAAAATGTAAAAAACGCTGTATAAACCAACGGTGGATCTGTCCGCCTCTGTTGTTATAAGTGCACCTGGGTTCAAATAAAAAAAAAAAATTGGGTTGGGTTAGCATTGTTGGAAGAAAATCCACCTCAATGACTGACACATGACACTATTTCTGTCCAACACATCATCAATTAATAGATCTTGTATGATGACATGGACTAAAATTATTTTTTAAAAAAAATTAGAGATCAAAATCAAAACATAAATAAAAAAGGATCAATTTGGCCATTACCTTTTATTTTTCTTAATTTGGATCTTATGTTTCAAATCGTTTTCAATTTGGTTCAAAGTTACTATTCTGTCACATGATAGGAAAATACCAACATGACACGATCCATATGTGCACTGCATCAATATAACTGGTGTCACGTCGGTATTTTTCGTAAATTATGTGACGGAATATTGACTTGACACATAATTGGAAACAACTTTGAAATATAAAGAACCAAATTGAAAAAATAAAAATTAAAGGTAAAGATCAAATTGAAAACTCAAATAAAAATAAGGATTGAAATTTCTATTTTGCTTATTTTTATAGGGACAAAAAATATATGTAAATCGAGAAATTGTGCAAATATCCTTGCTATGTTTTTTTTTTTTTTTTAAGATTTGGAGATCAAACAAATAACATATATTAGTACCATCATTGTTCAAAATGTTCAAGTAGATTTTTTTTTCCCTTCATTCTAGAGAGCTCCTAGTAGATTTAGGGGATGTGAGAAATGATGGGTATGTGGAGATTGAACTCTTAACCCAATGCCAACATACCCTTAGCCCAAGGACAAAGGTGCCACTTGAGCTACAAATAGAATGTGTTACCTCACTCCCAACTGCATTCCAATTGCTTTGGTTAAAGTAAAAAAAAAAAGGCAAATTGTCAAACCCAACGTTCATTGGATAAATTTATGAATGAATTATCCAGATCTCTTTTGAGATTTAGTATAATCATACCGAAATTTATGAATGATGACAAAAGAAATATTATTTTGAGATAGCAATTTTGTTCTTATGAGGGAAAGTGTCACTTGTATTCAAATAGCCCAATTAGGAGAATTAAGTAGACAATAATAGAAATAGGAATAATTAAAAATTGTACAGAAGGATATGTATGAATTGTAAATGAATTTCCCTTTCTGAATTATTCTCTCCTTCCAATTTTTCTCCCTATTCTTTAATTTTCTATTCCTAATTTCTACCTTTTTTCAATGGCACTTTCATTAGTGCGCTCAATCAACCACGGTGCAAACCAATAACATTGATGAGTATTATCACGAGTTTATGGCTCACACTCATCAAATTCATGCGAGTCATCCTACAATAGTGATACATATTTTCATCAATGGCTTGAAAAATCCTATTCGTAGAGGAGTATATTTTGAGATTTCTCAATCTTTTCATGTGCCTTATATTGGGCAAAATATTATGAGGAAAGAATTGCAATTGAAGATCAGCAACATCAAAAATTACAAATCCATATTTCAACACAATTTTATCAACAAATCCAAAAGACAACAAATGTAGACCCATATTTAACATCACTTGTGATAGATCAAGATTCAAATTTGAATTGAGATCAATAAATCAAATTGATAACCACAAAAGAAGAATCAACAACAAATCAAGCATCTGAAACACACAAAAAATACATGAAGCAAATCTAGATCCAAACTCACATGAAGCAAATCTAGATCCACATGGTGTCGACAAATCTAGTAGCAATGGAGTAAAAAAGTAGGTGTGATCAATGAGGATGGCAAATAGTGGCTGCATGTCATGACCCAGCTTCCAGGGTAAGGGCTTATAGGGAGCATGCTTCTTAGCAAGCCTTAACACATAAATACAATTGTCACGACCTAACTTGGATCGTGACTGGCATGTGGGAAATCTCAACCCCACATAAGCCTCATAACGCTAAGTCGTGCTACATACATAATTAAAATACCATTTTTAATCTGAAAACATATTCAATGTATAAATTCCAAAACATAATCAATATACATCCTTTCATCCCATAAACCACGTCTAAAATCCATAATTACAAAATAAATATAAACTAGCTCCATACAAAACCATGAAATTAAAAGCAAAAATCATAAACATATTTTAGGTCTAAATCATGATATCCAAAAGAATGTATGTGCATGGTCCTGGACCTTGTCCGCAAAGTCATTGGAGCACTCTAAAGGGTACATAAACTAAACGCTTCACTGCAAAGTGAAGCTCCAAACTAAAGCACTACTATTACAGGAAGGGGTTGAGAGGGATTTGAAGCAACATTTGTATTTGTAAGGGGGAGGAAAAGAAATTGATGAGTTTCATCCAAAACAATGAGCAAATTCTCACTCGTAACCTCCACATGGGACATCTAACATGATAATACATAATAATAATGCAATAGATATAAAACGGTTTCATATTTAAGTACATAATAATTTAAATACTAATAAATCATGAAAGAACAAGTAAACGTATACTATTTGAGAAACGTAATATATATATATATATATATATATATATATATATATATATATATATATATATATATATATATATATGAATCTGAAGGGCACCTAATGAGGTCCCATATTGGACACCTAACCAGGTTCAGTTCTCTGAATACTTTATAGGGTGAGATTGTCCTCTAACGGAAACTTGGTACTAAGGCTAACAATCTTATGGCTGTTAACTCCTGTTTGTTTCTCTGTAGTTACTGTATAAACTAAGAGTCACGAAAACTAATAATTTCTCTAAATTCCATAACTAGGGCTCTAATTCTTATCTTGTAAGCAAAATTCCGTAATTATATATTTCCAGGAAATACTGAGGTAAACATAACATTACTAATAAATCATATTCATAATCATAATTTATTTACAAAATAATTCGAACAACGATTATGATCCCATGAGTTTTCTAACATTGTTATATGATGCATTTGAAAGCATAAATTCTAAACTTGTCATAAATTCATATAAATTCAAATAATTTCATTCTTACCATAAAATAATTTCTAAAATATGCTTTAATTTCATTAAGCTAAGAAATTAACTCTAATGACCAAAATAAATATCAGATAATTGAACCTACTTACCTTAAGACATGGAATGTGAAGTGCTAATACTGACGGAGCTCCAGGAGGAATTACACCAAATTTTACCATGGAAGCAACAAAAACCCATGAGTAATCATAAACTCCTTAGAACAACTCTATAAGCATTGGGGGAGTAATCACACTTGACAACAAATAAGAACAACAACACCCAACACAAAAAAATGGAAGAAAAAAATTATAAACCTAACATAAACTATGAACAGATCCTTATCTTGAAGCTTGGAGGAGATAGAATTCAGGAGAAAGAGAATGAATGGGGGAAGAGAGTAGAAGGGTAATAAGGTTTGAATTTTTGTAAGGGAAACCGATTGGGGTTTGAAATATATAGAGGGAGGGTTAATTAAACGAAATCGCATCATTTTGGAATTTCCTATACGCAATATTGCGTGTCCCCAAGTTTGTAAAATGCTAGTTGGCACGTTTTTAGTGTGCATCCCTTCACACATGAAAATGCGAGGGCTTACTATCCTGGAGGAAAAAACTTAGGGAAAAACAGGGAAACCGCACCTTGCATCCGTGTTTTATATCGCACGTCCATGGATTTTGAAACGGGGTCTGCGAACAAAAACCCGTATTTGCGTACTTTATCCAGATTTTGTAGAATTTGGCCTGAACCAAGGGAGGGCCTTCCTGGCCCTAGATGACCTTCATATGGACACATAGACATGGAATATTACAACAATTTTATACCTACATATAGCAACACATATAAATACAGAACTTGGGCTTCAAGTATTCATAGAAAAAATCCAATTAGCCAATCAAGTTGCATATTCAAACATGATCCAATTATCAGTTAAATACCAAAGTAAGTTTACATGTCCTTTCCCAAAATATAACATGCATATCTAAATTCATACAAATTTAAGCATAAATATAAACATACAAGGACCCTGTATATGACAAATGGAGCAATTGACATGCTAATAGACATTATCCCAAAATAAAATGATAAAAGAATGCTTTCTCAAGAAGGCTCACCATTTCAAGGATCAACTATTGCTAGCCGAAGGAATAGGTTCAGAGTCATCACCTGTATATGAAAGAGAGGAGGGAGCAACGAGGTGAGTTTTGCAATTCAATGGCACAAAGTGTCTATAACTCACATGAGACAATATACCAATAGCTAATAAAATAAAAGTAAAGCCATGAATCATATATGAATTTAACAATTCATGACTTTCACAAAAAAGGATGGTCATTCCTTCGTGTGATCTTAAAAGAGGACGGTCCTACCCATGCAAGTAGTCGTAGAAAGGATCCACCATATGATCTTAAATCATGATAGTCAAGGTGCACATAGGCTAATGTTTATTGTCGTTAGCTAGATCCTGTTAGAGATTCTTTTCAAAACAAACAATAGAATATGTATATATTACTCAATCAACTCTCAATAATTCCATAATTGGAATTTCCCCTAGTTTCTCAAGTTCTTCTCTCAAATCCATAATAAAGATAAAATAGTTTTTCCATTATTCCGAACTCATGAGTTCCAATTGTTCTTGGTGCAATAGAAATTTTCCAAATCAATATCATATCATCTCATGTATCAATTTTTGATAAAATATAAGCTAACATAATAGTTTCAAATTCCTCAAATATATACAATATAGCCAAAGGAATATTTTTTAGTGCCTGAATTATTAAAAGATATTTTGAAATAATATAGCATGAATAAGAACAATTATAGACATAATGTCTACTCACAAACTGGTTCTAAGAAACTGAAGACAAACTTTCAACTGCCACCAATGGACGATTGATGCTCAATCGCTCTATATCTCTAGGAACAAGACAAAAACAACATTAGAGAGCGAACAATACCGTCAATTTACATGAATTAGATCCAGTTGATAGAAAACCCCAAATTTACACATTAAGGTTCAAAAAACTTCCAAATCCACCATTGACAAGCACAGAGAGATCACAAGATTAAATAGTGCAAGATTAATACTTACCCATTGCTATAAAGAGAAAACAACCCAAAATTTACGACCTTTACCTGCCTCTTCCCTTAGAGAGAAAGAGAATGTAAACATATGGTGGTGAGAGAGAGAAATCAAATTGGGAGGAGGGTGGCTGCCACACAGTCGAATGGCTATAGCGACGGAAGTGGTGGAGGCGGTGCGATAGTGGTGGTTGTGTAGAGGAGAGAGATAGCCAAGAGAGAGTGTGTGTTGTGTGTATACATTCTGTGCATGAGGAAGAGAAGGAAAAAAAGGAAGAAAGAAAATAAAAGAAGAGAGAGAAAGAGAAGAAGGGAAGGAAGAAAGAAAAAAAAGTGGGTTCCACCTACTAAATGTTGTATTGTCAAATATTTATCTGACCTAACCTATGCCAAATAGAGATCCCTTTTGTTTTATTTTTCATACTGATAGCTATTTTAAAGATGCTAACAAAAATAATTTATTGGGTTATTACAACAAAGTTTATGTTTATTTATTTATTTTAATTTACCACACTCACCATTCTTTATTTATGCAATGCTAGTTGACGAGAGGCGTGACCACGAACCACCACCACCACCAGACTGATCAACTTACTTCCTTACTGCCTCACAGTGGCGATGATGCGATCTTTGTCTGCCAAACTCATGGTGGACACATTGTTGTTATGGCGATCGACCATAGAGATAGCCGCAGGAAGGAGACATACGCGGCGACAACACTAGTTGTCGTCTTGGCTATTGTCCACGGTGTTTTGTCTAAAGGATGATGTTGGTCCATGGTTGCATTAGAATAGGAATAGTTACTCCTAGGATTAATTGCGATTGAATAATTATTGTCAATAGGATTTAACTTTTTTTTTTAGCAACCTTGAGGGCAAGATGATTTTCAAGTGGAGGCTAACGTAACATGTATGGTGTGGGGCATAGCCTAATTAAGAAAGTTATACTTAGTAGAAAATAGTATAAATAGGAGTGTTAGAAATTATTAATGGGTGTTTTGTGAAATTTATGAATTGAATTTTCCCTCTTGAGTCTCTCTCCTTCCATGTCTCTCTAGTCCTATAATTCTCTTATTTCTAAATTCTATATTGTTTCAGAAAGCCATACAACCTGTTTATCAAATGATATAGATATAAATTGGCAATCTAATATCCAACTTTGAGAATAAATCTTGCACCTTTTTCTTATAAGCGGTATCATGTTGAATGTCAAGAGTGATCAACTTCAAAATATACATGATTCCACTCATGTTTCTCATACAATAATACTTTTTCATCTCAATGCGTATAACTTTTATCAAATGATTATATATGGAACATAAAACAAATACAATACTAGCTCAATTTATAAGTGTCAATGCATTAGAAATTAGATTTCTTATTTTAAATGTAATCCATTGTGGATCATTATTATTTAAACTTTTGAGGCCATTAATTAAATTTTCATGACATGGACCTTTGATATCATCAGCTTCCAAACATGTAAGGGTTAATATTATGATCAATTGATAAATATAACTTGCGATGAAAAAAAAATGATAAATAAAACTGAAGTAAGCCAAAATCAGTTACTTTATTTAAACCCTTAAAATCGTTCATTCAAATCATTAAGGTAGTGTTTGGTATCTATCCAATAATAATGAAGAGAGATAGTAAGAGGAGAGATAGAAACATAAAAAATACTTTCTCTATATCGTGTTTGGTTGTGGAGTACAAGACATAATAATTGTCTCCATATCTTATTTGGAAACACGAGAACAAGACAATAAATACATGATAAAAGATATTAGTATCATGCTAGACAACGGCTGGCCGCAGACCAATAGCACCACCCATGGTTGTGAGGATATATAGGAAAATATTAAATATATATAGGGATATTATTAGAAGAAAAAATATTAAATTTCTATTCCTATCATGTTCTCACTTTTTGGAGGTACAAAATTTTCTATATTTCTATCTCGAGACAAAAAAATTTCTGTCCTCTATGTCTCTACCATTAAATAGGTTTGTGTCTCCAATATCTCCGCAATCAAACACTACCTAAAAAACACTCCTCAGTCCCCAGCCAGCTAGACCTAATTAATTCGCTTGCTCAAAATATGCATTCAATAATTGAGTGAACTCAAAAGGGCTAAGTAGAGTCTTTTATTGCCTTGACTAGACCAAGAAGGCAATTTCAAAACGAGATAAAACTTCAATTATTTGTTATCAATATATGGTATACGTCCCTCCTTGAATGCTCCAAGGAGATTCTCTCATAGTGACAGAAATGTTGTTAAGTCACCCTGTGAGCTCCGAGATGAAAGAACATGCAAATATATTTTATAATAATAACACTTTAAAAAAGATATAACCGTAACATTTTTGGCAAGTGAGATTTTCATTAACCATTGGATTTGGAAGAATAGTTGCTTTGAGGAATACTTGGCATATATCTTGATACTGGTGGTTGTTAGATCGATAACACAATTTAAATAAGAAAAATATCATTTTGACTCATAAATTATGAAATATCATGTGATATACTCACATTTATTATTGGAGGGAGTGTATGTCTTACCTAATTTGGGTCTCACACCCCATCAAATGGTGGATGAGAGTGTGTTGATATACTATCCTACAATTTATGAATACAAATAACATTAGTCTATAAATCGAGCTACCTCTCATGGGTTTGGATTTGATAAATACAATCATAGATATAAAACTCGACTTGGTGATCGACTTAGTCATAACACTAGGTTAGATGGTTCAACTAGTGGTATTGATTGAATTAGATATAGTTAATAAATGTATAAAATTGTATTAAAATTCATATAAATACAATAAAATAAAATAAATAGTTAATAATTTTATATACTATAAATTTATATAAGCCCATTATCATTTAATAATAATTTTTTAATTCTAAAAACTTTTCTTTTAGTCTTACATCAAGTTTGCTTAACATCCAAAATGATTTGGATCCTCTAAAGTAAGGATCTCACTTTAGAGAGTAAAGTGAAAGATTTTTACTTTTAGATTAATAAAATTAAAAGTTGTGTTATTTTCACTCTATTGATCTAAGTGTAAAAATCCTCATTTCATTCTCCAAAATGAGATTACTTTAGAGGATCCAAACCCAAATAGCTATAAGAAAAGGAAAAAAGTTCACCTTTGAGTAACCCATAGATTATCATTGATCTCTTTTGAAATTTACTAAAATTACGTTGACCTCCCATGCTTATATTGGTTCATTTTCAAGTAAAAAGTATATATAACATGAAACATACACATAATTATTAATACTAAAAATATAATATTTTGACAATATTTAACATATCAGTTGAATAAAATACTTTTTTCATCACATGAAGTTGAAATTTCTAATTATAACTTATGATAAAAAGGATACTTTAGTTGATATACATGTCAAAATATCATAATTTTATCACTAATAATCATGTATATGTCATATATTATCTTTTTAGTCACTTAAATTAATTAATTAATATTTATATGAGAGGTCAGTGTAATTTAATAAAATAGAAAAATATCAAGTATAATTATACTAAATCTTAGAGGATCGAGTGCAATTTATTCTATTTTTATGTAAAAAAAAAGTGTTTAAGCCATTAATAAGTGTACCACAAAAAATAAAGCATAGGCAAACCCACTGTTCATGAAACGTATCCGCTTTATTTATTATTTTCAGTTTATTAATTAATATTGATACGACTAATTTGCTTAAAACCTAAGTACGTTTGTCCACTCTCTTTTTTTCCCCATTAAAATGTTTGTCCACTCTTTTCGAACACTGGGTTTCAAAGTTTTTCAACCATATTGGGTTCACAGTAATTAACGAAAGAAAATAAAACTAGGTCCTTGGTCGTTCACTCGGTGTCCTCGTGCATCCTGTTGTTATGTGATTGTTCATTTGTTTGTACGCATTTTGCGTTGCCATTTTCATCTTGAATGGGTTAATATGAAGAAACTATTGCTATAAACTCGAGGTCTTAAATGTTGTTATGAAGACATGAATTTTATTTTGACTATTAATTACTATCTATTACTATTACTATTATTATTTTAAAGATTAAGAGACGGTTAGTGCCAGTTCATAGTCAACACTCAAGGCAGTTTCTGGGCCATCAGCTGAGCTCGGTAACTCATGGAGAAAAAGCTCCTAAATTCATATTGTTATATTGGAAACTCTTGCTGGCGTTGGGGGTTAATATTTCCGCTTCTACTTCTTGAGTTAATTTTTAGAGAGTGGCTATTGTCACTCTTCATTATCTATTTGCACTTCCAATTTATTTAATTTTTCAAAAATATCCTCTTTTATCATATTAAAATATTGTTGCTTCTAATCTTATTTAAACTCAAAATTAATAGATTATTTTGCTGAGACCTTATACTAATGGAACCTCTTAGTTTTGTAGCTAGCCGCTCATCTTTTGTTCTTTAGTTACGCACGCTCCTTGGTTTGTTTTCTTTTAATTTTTCATTATTAAAAAGATTCATATTATTACTATTTTTCTTATGAAACATATTAACTTTCATTTTTATTATAAAAATAAAAAATTATAATATTTTCACAAATTAATTCTCCTGACCTTAAAAATACTTTATAGATTGAGTTAGGCTTTTTATTTCACGTAGCTATTCTTTAAAAGTAATAGTACTTTATATATTTTGAATATTCTATATAAGATTAAAATAATTTAACTGAATTTATAATAACATAACATATTTTGAATTAAAAGTAGTTATTGGTTAAAAATTTACTTAATATTCATTGTCAATGTAAAATAAAATTGTACTATCATCCAACTATATTTTGCCATTATTTTATGTATATGCTTGATATCTTATATATTATCAAAACACGTTAAATGATGTGATAATATAGCAACAATTGTTGGCATGAATTTTTAATTGCAATAATACATTTTAGATAATTAAAAATAATTTCATATATTACATTTCCTTAATTTTTAAGAATGCAATTAAAAATTAAGGGATTTATATAACACAGACTAGTATTTGTTTTTATTCAATACTTGATTAAATTATATTTATTGGATATAATATTGGGTACGTATATTGTATATTACAACTATATCTCTATTAAATGATATAAGTGAAGGAGAGGGACTAATAGAAGAAAAAAATAATTAAAAAATAAAAATAATTTAATAAAGCATACCTCAATTAATCTAATATCAAAATTTTATCAATTATTCTCTTAATTTATTTAATTTATTTGCCTATTTAAAATTGGATACTCAGAAGAGAGGTGGAAATTTCTTCGTCGGCGAGAACTCTGCTACCGTGGTCCCACTTTCTAACCCCGACAAAAGCTGTTCTGTCTGTGGGACCCAATACCAAAATTCAGCACAAATTGTGGCTCAATCTTTGACCCTTTTGTCCAACATTAAATACAGACGCAGGGTAATGGACTCTCTCTCTCTCTCACTTGCAAGAAGCTACTAGCACTCGCCATTATTGTTACCGTCACCATAGACAGTGAAATCAAAAGAGAAGGAAATAAAAAAAATCTTGTCCTGAACAGAACAAGCACGATGTGGTCGTTCCTGATAGCACTGGCTTTCTCGTTCCTCCCAGCATACCAAAATGGGCACGCCGCTCTAGACATAGACATGGACGCTCCTGATGCTGAGGATGATGACCTTTCTCTTTCTGGGTCTGATGAGACTGAGCTTGAGTCTTACGCTGATGCTGATGCTTTCGATCATATGTTCGAATCGGATGATGATGACGACGACGATGAATTGTCTGATCATGAGGAGCAGATTGACAACCACGTCAAGTGGCGCTTGGGTGTGGACAGGTATACATCCTTTGTCTAGCGTAAAACACAAGTTGGAGAAAATGGTCCTTCAAAAAGTAAAAATAAAAATGGTAGTCTCTCACAATAAAATATATAGAATAAATTAGTCAATTTTCAGTGTTTTGATAGATTTATTTGCTTCATTTGTGTTTTATATTTTTGTTAAGGATTAATTTAGCTTGTTTTTATAAATCATCTGGATCAATTTTTTTTTCTATCATGAAATATTTTTTTTAGGGATTCATTTGATCAGTGCTATTTTTTCAAGAATAAATTGGAGGTCTACTGCATTTTTTTTTTTATCATAAGTAAAATCCTTAAATTGGTCCTCCAAGAAAATATAGGGTATCAATTTGGTTCTATAAAACATTTGGGACGTCAATTTAATTTTTAAAAGATTAAAATTTATTTCAAGTTAATTCAAACTTTTTTAATTTATTGGATTAACTTGAAATAAAATTTTGTCAAATGATCAAATTGATGTGACAAATCTTTTGACTATCAAATTAACGGAATAAACTCCCAATTTGATCTTTCATAAAAATAATATCGGATAAATTAATTCTTAAGAAAAGAAATGTCCTTCTTGGATCCTCATAATTAAAATTGAACAAATTAATTCTTAATAATTTATAAAAATTAATCAAATTAGTCCCTCAAAAATATAAATCAGATAAATAAATTTATCAAAATATTGAGATTAAACTAATTTATTTAATTTTAGAATCAAGAAAGATATTTTTTTATGGACTAATTTATTCAATATTATTTTATTGGAGGACCAAAATGGGGATTACTCAAATTAATATATGTTACAATTCTTTTAAATTCTAAATTGACATCCGACAACTCTTTTTAGGGCCAATTTGAAGTTTTACTTTTTATTAATGCATTCGTCAAAGCTACCCATTTTGTGACCGAATTTTATTTTTGTCTCCTCATTATTTTGTTCTCTCTCACAGCGTGGAGACTCAAGTTATCAGTGAATTCCAAAATCTAACCCTGATTTCTACAAAGCGATATGGAAAGGTTAGTTTTCTTGGTGGATTTTGTGACTACAACATGCATTTTCATATTACCAAGGCCTATTTCTAATTTTCTTTCTTTTATTTTAGAGAAGGTTTAGGACCTCCGATGGAGAGTGTAAGAATAGATGAAATCAAATTGACGGCAAATTAAAGCGCCCTGAAGATTTTTACTTTTTAGGATATGTTTTGATAAGTATGTGGAAATGCATTTGTTAGTTCAATCCTTGTGTTTTGTGAAACATAATTTGATAAGTACCTTCCACCTTGGCCAAGATATTAAGTTTTTCTAATGACTCGTTATGTGTCACTTTATCTTCATGACCATCAAGATTTTTCAGGAAGGAGGCTTGAATTTTGTTAATTTATTGTTATAATTGTTTAAGCTGATATATAATTACAAAAATATACAAGGAGACAAGAAACAAATGTTAAGAAATCCCACAAACATTAATTTAGTGGCTTCACCGATGATTCCTTGTAAAGCTCATCGATCGATCAAACACAGTAGATATTGAGAAATTATTAGGTGTTTTGAAGTAAGGCAAAATATTTATTTTATATTATTTATTAATTGACATATAAAATAAATTAATATGTCAATTAATAAATGAAACAAGTAAATATTTTAGTTATATTATCACAGCACCTAAGATTTTTTTGTACATATTTATTTAGTTTTTAAAACAAGTTTCTGGCTGCATGCTAAGGCCACTGGAAACTACTAAAAGAAAATATATATATTATACGAAAAAATCTAAACCCTAAACCCATATATATATATATATATATATATATATATATATATATATATATAAATCTAAATTGTGGAATTGCCCCCAATGAAACACTTTTCTGCTGTAGACTGTAGCGTTCCATTTATCATACATATCTTAGGTTACGAGTATTTCAGATGAATCACTCTATGTCTTATTAATTTTTATTTTGAGAAATTTGATTTATATATAATATGTGTGAAAGACCGTGCCAATATATCTCCATCTGATGAGAGTAGTGCATGTGTGCAAAAGCTTGATGCTTCCAAGCCAAGAAATTGTTCTCGTCCAGCTTAAAGGAGACTGGAATTGATATTTTCTTCAGTGAGAAGCGACTCGATGATGCAGGCGTGACTGACCTCTCAGGTTCCTCCATGGATCAACTCACAGATCTGATACCATACACTAATACAACATCAGGCTGCAGCTGACAAAAAGAGAGGAGAGAGAGAAGCTTGGAGAGCTAAAATTGAGAAAAAAGTGTTTGGAATGATTCTTCATTGAATGAATAAATGATGATTATAGTATGAGTTTATTTATACAAGTCTCTGATTAAGAGCTAATAACAGAATCTATAACAAACTAACAAAGTGTTTGTTAGCCTATTAACTAACTTTGCTAACTCCAGCATTTTGCACATGTGCTCTACTCATCACCATCCGCCTTTTGATGGTGTTTGGTAATATCATGTACAAATAACATTACTCTTGTGTTTTGCATAGGGTCTGGTGATCGATGGGTGGTTGCAAACTTGTGAGAAAGATGAATTCATTTTCCATGAGAACTTGGTCCATCCCGCTTTGCTAGCACATAATGAGTATTTGCATTTGTACCTTAATCTTTCAATGGCTCTATATCATGTTTATTACATTGATCTCTAATCAAATAATGGTTGACCAATAGCAGACCCAAAACTGTATTTATCATTGGAGGAGGTAGTGGCTCTACTGCAAGAGAAGTACTGAAGCACACAGACATTGAGAGAGTGATCATATGTGAAATTGATATGGTAAGTTCACCAAGCTGTTTTTTTAAATGATCATATAGAATTTCATAAAAAATTATACCTGTGCCAATGTATGTTGATCTAAGTTCAATTTTAATAATATGCCTTATCACAGGAAGTTGTCAATTTGTGCCGCCAACACATGACGGCAAATCATGAGGCATTCAATGATGAGAGGCTTCAAATTATATACAGTGATGCAAAGTGAGCAACTTTCTTTCAATTCGTCTCTCTTCCTTTATTTTTTCTCAGTTGATTTGATTAATCAACAGAAGATACTTACCTATTTTCTGAAAATTTCCTTAATGGAATGAAGTGTTAATCTCTGGTTCTGATAGAATTACTAGTTAGATTTGCTAACGCTTATGGGATATATCTTTTATTTTCACATATGTATGTGTGGTATTTACTACTTTCCCTCTTAACTTGTCATCATTTAAATGAATTAAAGTAGCATAGAAGGGTTGATTATGACTAGGTCGAAAGTTATTATTATTAGTTTGTTCTAATGAAAACTTTAATTAATGTGCAGAGAAGAACTAGAGACAACTGAAGAGAAGTTTGATGTGATCATTGGGGATATGAATATCCCTGAAGCGGAGTTCAGTAATCATCTCTATACAAAATCCTTTTATGAGAATGTTGTCAAACCTAAACTCAATGACAATGGTCTCTTCGTCACACTAGTAAGCCCCCTCTTATTTTGCTTTTACCTTTTTTTATCCAACACAAGACCATGAAAGAAAAAGCCAGTACTCCCTAAGCTAGCCTATTAAGAAATTATTTTGGCCAATAATCACTTAAACTAAAACTAATTAAACTCAAAATCTCAAAATAGTTCCTTCATATTATCATATATATATACACAGGCTGGTCCGGCGGGAGCATTTAGCCACGTGGAGGTTTTCTCGCCAATACACTACACTATGAAAAAAGTTTTTACATGTAAGCACCACTTTCCTTGAACCTTATTAGCCACTAGAGATGAATGGATGATGCATAATCAATAATCAAAGAGCATACATATATTTCTCTTGACTTTAATGCAGATGTGATTCCATACAAAGCTCAGGTGCCTTCCTCTGGGGATTTATGTGGATGGATTCTGGTAAGAATTGAACAAAAATTTTAATAAAAAGTTTTTACGTCTGAGATATGCTCCTTCAATATTCCTTTCAACCATTTTGCATAACATTAAAAGAAAAATGATATTTGTAATTTTTTTTGGTAGTCGTTCTCATAAGGAAATATATGTGTTAATAATAGAGATTTCACGTAAGTTAACGGAGAATTGAATAAGATCATAGGTAAAAATGTTATTTTCCCAGTTCAACTATTATATGCATATGTACTTGTTTACATTTGAATCGTCATCGAATAATATCAATATCACTTATTTCAGCAGTTTACTCGATTCTCCACTAATCTACATTAAATTCCTCCTATTAATACATATATTCTCCTATGTCCATAGGCACATAAAAATATCATAATTTATAACTCAAATTGAAACCAATACATACAATATTTGGTTGTATATTGAATGCACTTGAATGTGAAGCGCGTTGTATTTTATGAGATTATGAGTGTTAAAAAGCTAGTAGTAACTAATGGGTGCAATATTTTGTTGTGAATTAAAATAAAATGCCTTAGGCTTCGGATGCACCAATCATTCTTGACGCTGGGGAACTCGACAACAGGATCGGTGAAAGAATAAGGGGCGAGTTATATTATCTCGATGGAGCAGTGATTGTTGCTTCAACCGTTCTAGACAAGAACCTCAAAGAATCGTACGTCAGTCATATATATAATATATAATATATAATATTTATATATTCTATGAATTTAAGCATGCATTCAATTTATTATTATCAGCCCATTGAATTGATATCCACGCTTTGATTCATTGCATTGCAGTCTTATGGAAGAGTTTAATGTCCTGACCGAAGGAGGTCCGGCACTTGTTCGCGGAGCTGGACTTAATCCCTATGATCACTAAATCCAGTAACATGCTTGGACTGTGCGAAGGGATTTATGTAATGAAGATGAAGATTTAAATTAGTGTATTATAGTGATTCTTTCTTCATGGATCTTCGTGGGTGGCAAAAAACATGTTCTCTGATCTCATGCATCCATTTTCTGAGCCACAAAAAGTACTACTGAATTTTACAAAGCAACTGAATTTGAAGAGATTACTCCCAATATCTAAATCACTCCTTGTCAAAGAACATGGGGCATGATACGGTTTTGTCGGATGATCAGTGAGAAGAACATGTTAGTTAGTGTTCATGAAATCCGTTTTCTAAAGTTGTCAAATGACATAGAGTTGTGATCCTAAATCAAGATCACTATGTAACCCATGATTAGGGAAGGATGATCAAGAAGGATAATTACTGGAGTGGGAAGAGGACTAGAGTGGACCATAAAGGAAGAAGGGTGCAAGGATGACACACCCACTAACATAAAATACTTGAATGAGTTGACTCTAGGGCCTTTGAACTATTTCCTAGTGTGGCTTGGCAGGATTCGAGTGTTACTTTACCCAAAGAGTGCAAACCATCTGCTTTGGGACAGCCCAAAGGCCGGCGAGGAAGTCTTTTCTCCTTTATGAACAAGGACGCCTTAAAATTTGGAAGGATACTCACTAGAATTGAATATTTCGGAAAGAGCCCATATTAGATAAATATTTTTCAGGTGTGGTTCCGGAACCCTTTCGATCATCCTCTTGTTTGCCTTTGTGTTGGTGCCTTGGTGGCGTTTCATTCTCTGGTTCAGACCAAACGAGAAGTTCCCCATCTCAGTTTCTCACAACATCCTTATAAGATTACGAGCTTAGAAGTGTAAGATCTTAATTTGTATTCTAAAACACTTGTCGAGATTCTGGTTCGGAACATTTGACAACTCCACTTGGGATGATATGTGAGTAATGATGACAGATCTGGGATGAACTATAGAGTCTTTGATTGGTTACTGGTGGTAAGGCTTTGTCAGCCACCCCATTGTACGTCTTTAAGGATATGTTTATGAGTTTAAGTTTTGGAGGAAATGGAGGGGAGGAAAGACTTGTAATATTTACATTATAAGTCATTCCCCTCTTTTCCCCTCCAAAATCCAAACTTACAACATACCTAAGGTCACCGCTGCCGCCATTGACGCTCCCTTTCAAACTCACAAAGTTTTCTAGAGGTAGAAATGTGGACGGCAATGGTACAACACGAGGAAGGACATGCTGATGGATGAAGAGTACATGATGGAGTGCCTAATATGTGTGTACCAATCCCAAGGATGTAAACGGGACAAAGATAAAACTTTGTCAATTTAAATGAAGTTTGTCCGCGATGGAATGAATTCATCGCTAGCTAAGTACTAACATTATTATAGCTAAAGACTGAATTGGTTAGAAGTACTCATTTGAAAGAAACTACTAACCTTGCACTAAATACGTATTCATTTTGTATTTTGGTGGAATAGCAGGTTTGATGTTTGGCGGTTTCATTTTTCAAGCATGTAATTAAGTGGGACAAGTGGCCAACTTGTAACACAAACAGAAAAGTTATCCAACAAGTAGGCAAGTTGCAAAGCTAGTGGCCAAGTTGTAAACCAAGTGGCCAACTTACACAAGCAAGTGGCCAAGTTTCAAGTGGCAATTTTTTTTTTTTTTAATGCCCTAATGCCTGTATAAAGGCTTGCCCATGGAGCTTCTAAGGAATCCACCTCTTAACCTCATTTGCAATCATTTAGAGAGAGTTAGCTTGTTCCCTTTGAGTTTGTCTCTAAGTGTTGAGTGTAGGCACTGAGAGGAAATATTGTGAGATATTTTTGGTGTATTTGGAATTTTAGTTTGAATGGGGTGTGATATTTTTGTATTTTCATCATATTTTCTTAGTGAAACTTTGTTTGTCATATTTGCCCATGGACATAAATTATTAGTCAAACCATATTAATTTTATTGTGTTCTCAATTCCTATATTTCTACATATTTATTCGTTTGTGCCCTTTGCGGCCGCCACATATCACAACAAAAGGTTGAAAGAAACAAATTTTGCAACGGAATAGATCCTTTATGTGCCTAGTGGCTCGTGATGCAATTTTAAGAAACTCAACTAGGAAAATCAGTTAGGCAAACAGATTCAGTAGGATGCTTGCACTATCTCTAGCCAAGGGAAGGAAATTAGAATTACACTACCCTTATAGATTATTGCATCATTACCTCAAAGGTGAAGAGAAGCCTGGTTTCTCCTAATTGGATCCGAACTAGTTGACTGATGACCGATCCAAATTGGACCAATTTAATCAAATTGGTTTGAATTTATTGGATTCATTGTATTGGTTCGATCCACTTACACCTTTGTCGAAATATCCTTTCTAAAGATGATGAACCAAGTTTCTCAAAGAAACTCATCTTTTTGAATTAAATAAATTTGAAATAGAAATTAAACATAACAAAAATGATAGGTTTTTAAGGAACATGACCTTATTCTCTTATGAGTGTTGTGAACCTATGAAACTCAAAGCTTGATAAACCATTAGTCCTTGAAAAACCATTTTTTAAGTAATTGTTTTGTTATCTTTAAAACATATAGGCAACCAGGCACTTTAAGATACAAACTCGTGACTTCTAAAGAATATTGGAGCTTACAATCTCCCATTTTGTGATGGTTGCAAACCAATATCTTATAAAATGCTTTTGTTTGTATTGTATGCATAATATAATCGAGAAGGTCTGGATAACAAAGGACTTGTCATAACATAAGAAATATCTTTTTCAATATACAAACACACTTATTTTTAGGATAAGTCTTTTTCAGAAAAGATGTGTTTGATATCAAGAGATATATCTTGTATTCAAAGAGAGAAAGATATATCATATAGAAGATAATATACGAACTCACAAATATATAAAATCACAGAATAAGCGTATATCATATCTATTGAGAATCCAAGAGTGTAAGAGACAAAAACATAGAACATGTTCTCAAAATAGATATATGCTTTTTAGGGAGAAAAGGTGTAACAACAGAACAAATCAACATATATAAAGATATAGAAAAATAAACTAATATATTCATAATAAGCAAAAAGTACAAAAGGTACTAAAAGAAAATTAAAACCAAAACTAAAATTTAAACTAAAAAGACTTCAAAATGAAAAAGATGAAGATGATAATGTTTATGGTTGGCTCACTTGGCTTGGCTCCCCCTCGATAAAAGCTTTTTTTTTTTTCTCATTAAAATTCTCCCTTTTTGCCATCAGCAAAAGATTGGTCAATACAGGGGTGAAAACAAAGAAACCATCACAAAGTATGCATTAAAAATTATTATTTTCTGGGCATAGTCGATGCTTGTTTGAATCTAGAATGTTGAACACGAAGATTCGCCTTATGCTTTTTATGATGGAGAACTTCTTCGATGAAGAGTATGTTACTACTAGCAAATGATGGCTCTTTAGGAATCTTGTATCCCATTGCAGCAAACAAAGTTTCAACGATAAGCACTCTAGGTCGATGAGAGGGTTGCTTTGGGAGGTCGATTTTCTAGATCTAAAACAGTTTTGTAAAGAAAGGACCATACGGAAGAAAACCTTTTCTCCATTCTCCTTCTCTATAGACACAAATGTGTTTCATGAGTACTTTTCCATAGTGATGGTTTGACATGAGCAAAGATGATAGAGGAGATGTATAATCCTAGGAGTAATGCTTAGTTATACTAGGGAGTTCACCGTTTTGAAGGGAGTATGAAGACTCTATGCCCTAGTTACATCATTGTGCTTGAAGAGATACCGCACTATCTCTATCTTAGGAATCTTTAACTTGTTCTACCAATGTTCATTTTTGTCTCCTAGGGGCCTTTCTCCGATAAAAGGGCTATTGGTTACTTATGCAAGAATTTGTGCTAACACCCAAACTTCCTAACCTTTAATCACACTGGATCCTTTTTCTTGTGATTCATCCTAGCAAAAATTGCAAATGAAGCTTTTGACAAGATTATGATAAACCATTTCAGGCTTAGATAAAAATAGTTCCCATTCCTGAAATTTCAGAACTTAAATAAGAGTAGTGAATTTTGCTAGACCGGTCAACCAAACAGGTGCACCAACATCCACATATGGTGGGCAAAGTGCTTGATGAATCATTCCTAGTAGGAATAAAGGATTGGATGGTGGCGGATGATGAGGCCATTTAGTGTTTAAAAAAAAAAAAAAGAGAGGAGCAGATGAGTATTTGTGATGATTGTAAGGCAATATGTGGGATTAGGTTTCTCGTTTTGAGGATGTATATGAAGGAGAGAGTCAAGAAGAGTGTAATATTTAAGAAGATTTATGGGTAATTGTGTTTCATAATTGAAAGAGACTTTTCAATTAATTGATGCTATGTTTTGTATCAAAATGGAAAGTCACTTCGCAAATGTTGAGGCTTAAAGAAATGAAGGGTTGCATTTAAGGGGTCTTTTTGAGTGGGTAAGGACTGCTAAAGATTTGAACTATTTCAAATTCAAAATGTTATCGTTCTTGAGCAATTTCACTTTAATTCTTCCTGCTTCTTTGAGATGTGAGGAGGTGAGCAGTTCTTTTTTTACCTAAAAACCACTATTCTTTTCTTGTTTAAGCCCTTATGTAAACTCTTCTCTTTGGGTGTGATTTTCAGACCTTTTTGAACTATGAGAGTAAAATAATCATATTCTTCAGATGCATCTAGTCTTGTAAAATGACTCTTTATGGATATATTGTCTCAATCGTTCTCACTTCTTTGTCCTTTCTAATCATCTCATTCTAAAGTAGAAAATCATTCTTGGATCATTCTGGCTTTACTTAACTAAATCTTCATATGATTCCTTAGAATATTCTTAGTTCAAGGCTTTTTAGAGTTTTGAGAAAGCCAAGAGTGTTATGATTGCATGCTTTAAAAAGCTAATCATATTTAGAAGGTTCTTGATATTTAAAAAAAAAGAAAAAGATCTTCAGCTAGAAGTTTTGTGAAAATGTAAGCTATTTGATCATCTGTATTCATGAAACATAGCTCAATATCTCCTTTCTGAACAAGATTTGTAACGGAATGATATTTAATATCTATATGCATAGATCTAGAATGCTAGATATGATTCTTAGTAAGATTTATAGTGCTTGTGTTATCACATAAGATAGGAATTTTGGAGGACATCCAGTTAAAATCTTCTAATTGATTCCTTATCCAAAAGATCTCTTAGCTAAACAATTTGATGCATATACATATTTCTATAATTGAGAGAGGTGTTGCATTCTATTTTTTGCTTGGCCATGTGATAAAAGATTTGCTTAGAAAACAACAACATCCACTTGTGCTTTTTCTTTTATTCATCTCAGCAATGATCACTGTGATCATTGCTTTTCTATACCATTCTTATAGCTGAGCCTAGATTTGGAAAGATTTTATCATTGTTGTTGATGAAGAATTGGGTGAATTGACTCCCTATTGGGCCAATGTTCTCATGGCTAGAAACCTCTTTAATGGTATTTAATTTGTCCCTCGGCTCGTGCTAACAAAAGATCAGTTGAGCCATACAATGCTAATTTCTTTGTACGACAATTTGGTCTCTTCTAAAGTGTTACCATTTTGTTAGACTCAGCAATAGTTGGTTAGAAAGAAAGACGTACACTTTTTCTAGCTGAGATTGCTATTATCATGGCAGCTAGCACTAATAGGTTGAACCAATTCCAATTGAAACCTTTTGTTGCAACTTATGGGGTCACTGTTGACTATTAAGAATGCTGAAGGCAAAATTTTTTTTTCCAAAGCTTTCAATCTGCCTTCCTTTTTCTTGTTCTTGTGTTTCATAAACCCTAAACCCTATAGCGGCATGTGGTACATGAATTGATCTTCTATTCTCACAGAAATGTCATTCCCTAAATGGTTTCCTGGACATTCTGTTTGAACATGTTTGGTACGTGGTTTGGAGTTTTAGGAATAATGTAGAATATATACCCGTAATAAATTGTTGGTGGCGATGATCCAATGACAATGGTTTTCCAACAACGATGCTGACAATGACGATGGCAGTGGTGGTCAACTGGTAGTGATGGTGGTTTAATGACATTGATGGTCTAATAGCGGCAACAATGGTTTGGCAATTGTGCCAATAGCTTAGGCTTTAGGGCTATTTGATCTTTTCTTTTTTTTTTTTTATAAACATTTCAATTTGTATGAGTAGGTGGAAATGAAATGAACCCGTCTTTTTTTTTCTCGAGAATGCAATTTATTCAAGAATTTTTTTTTCAACTTGAGAGTCTTCCATTCCCATGGTTAGATTCTTGAAAATGTGATAACATTCTGCAAACCACTTGCCCTATATGTGTTTTCTTTGTTATTTACATTTGATGTTATACTAATAATGTTGTGGTTTCCCTTTGCTATTGATTTATTTTTATTAGTTAACTTCTTTATTTATTGCTGGCCAAATGGATTTTGGGTTAAACAATGAAACATGTAGAAATTTTAAATTAAGAAAGAATGAGTATCCAATTAAAAAGAAGAATAACTATCCTTTTTTATTGTGCTGGTAGGCCAAAAACACATATTTATTAAGGAGCTAGAAAGTTTTTTTTGGTCTTTTACGGCATTTTTTGAACGAAAAAAACTATAACATTATAATCAATGAATAAAACAAAAAATTAAAACACATCAAAAATTTCAAAAAAGAAAATATAAAATTAAAATATAAAAATTTAAATGTTTTCACCATACCTTTTGCTGGCTCAATTGAGTTTTAATCTTTTAAATTTATTACTCATATGATTTTTTCTTGTTTAATCTGTTACTTTACTTCGCTGTGTTTACATGTTTACCTGACTAAGCAGTCACCGGCACATGAGAGACTTTGACCTTCATGCACGCTCCCAACGGATAAAAAACATGATTTCTTGCATAATTAACTGCTCAAATTAAATATCTTGTGAAATAAATAAATGTCTGCACAAATCCATCAATCTAATAAACTTTATTTATAAATGTCTTAAATCTAAACTCAATTAAACCAAATAATTACCTGAAAATCTATAATACATAATCTTTGAAATCTAAGTGTGCGTTTGGATGAAATATTTTTAAAATACAAAGAAATTTAAAATGCTAGGGAATTAAAATGCTTCAATTAAATTCCTTTCATTTTTAAAATTTTTTGTTTGGATAGATAATTACATTTTCTTCATTTGTAAAATACTTTGTTTGGATGAAGTAATTATATTACCTTGATTTTAACATATTTTATTTAAAAAAACATGATATAATCTTTTTTAAAAATAAGATTATTTATTAATAATCAAAATTCAATCGATCTAAAATCAATTATAATAAGTTCATATTTCATAAATTATCTTAAATTTTATTCACAAAATATTTTAAATTGTACAATTCACACCCACACGCATGGCTTCAAAACATACAGGAAGCTTCATCATGGTAAGGTACATGGTACCCGTTGTTCAATTTGATGTGTGCCTTGATGGATGATTACGAGATAAATATGAAGATGATATATAAAATAAAATTACTTAGTTGGGGTGAATGACATGTTTTAATGACGAATTATATCAGAAAAACATGTGCTATTTAAGGGAGAGTGATGGATGAAAAAATGGTTACTGTAATAGTAGGGATTTTCAAAATTCCTTCTAAATATGTGAAAATTAAAATCTTCTATTTTAGGCAAATAAAATCTCTTTTTAAAATCCCTTGTATTCTATAAATTCTTCTGAGTGAATATCCAAACAGGGTATTTTCTCATAATGAATTTTAAATCATTCCAAAAATTATGTTCCCCTCTATAATTGCTCCATCCAAATGCACACTAAAATAATTCCTAAGTCTAAAAATACATATAATGCTTCTCTAAGAACCCTGTTTGCCCACTTATTAGAGCAATCTAAAAACTAATAAAAGACTTTTAAAAAACTAATTGGCCTTACTACAAAGCGAAACTCATCACTAAAACTCAGCAACTCCTGAGATGGAGTGACATCTATCCAACAACTGTATCTAGAAAGGGGGAAGTGGGAGGGGGTGAGTCATCAAACTCAATAAACAGATAATCAACCATAGCTCACATGGGACAATAAAAAATGGTCAAACAATTATGTATCACAAGCAATATATATATACACACATGCAAACTATAAATAACAACAATCATATTGATCTTAAAACTAGGAGAATTACATAGGCTAAGGAATTGGCCAGAGATCCAGAATATAACATATAATATTGATCTCATAACTGGGTCCTTGACGGACTTGTCCTTGGCAAATATTCTATTATGGCCCTCGAGGCTTGTAGACTAACCCTTGGAGGACGGATATTGCCCCCGTTGGACAACTTGGTATATGAAGATTAACGATTATATTATCGTTAACTTATAGTCATGTTTCATTCGGTCCTTTGATGGACATATAGATGTTGGCCCTCGAGGCAATTGTACTAGCCCCTGATAGACAACTTGATACACCAAGATTAACGATCGTTCTACCATTAGATTCTGATGGGATATTAACTTTAGAAAAAAATAGTATCACATAAAAAAATAAATATTAGATCATACTAGTTTATTACCCCTACGATACACGGACGATTAATAGTAAAAAATGTATATTAAATATTAAATTCATTTATCTATTTTTTTAAAAAATACACTCCATATATATATATATATATATATATATATATATATATATATCTTCATGCAATTAAAAAAATTATTACATTACTTTAAATAAATATATTAATTTCTATAAAATACAATTCAAAATAAATAATTAGAAAATAATGGAGTGCCATACATATTATGAGAAAAGAAAGTCATAATTAATAGTCAACTTTATTATAATAATAATCTCTGTGATATCATAATATCACGCCATCATGTTCTACAAAATATAAGATTTAGATATTAGTTAATAATGTGTTCTGACATATTTTAATACATATAAGATATAGAAAATAAAGATGCAAGAATTGATAAGACTTAATTAATGGAATACTAATTAATTAATCAACTATAATCAAAGTTAGTTGAAATCAATTAACCACAAATTACTAATCAAATTGAATTTCTAAACAAAAATTACTAATGTTTCACAATCATTATGTTTATTATTAATGCAAATGTTACAATTGGTCTTTTCCGGTCATTATATGTTGATTTGTGTCATTTATTATATCAAATGTTAATTTGGTGGATGACTAATAAGGGAATAGGATTGGAATTTCTGAGTGTATATTTATAATAATTCTTCTCATTCTATTTATGATGAAATCAATGTTGATTTTTATTTATTATTATCAATGATTTAATCTCAACTTTAACTTCAAAAATGTTTAAATCTAAAAAAAAAAAGTTGTATTCTCTGAAAAACGATTTAGTTGAAAATTATGAATTTTGATTGGTAACAAATTATAACTAACTGTACTTGTTACAACTATTATAATTGATACATTCTATAAATAAACAACTCAAACAAAAAAAAATCAAATATTCTTTTAAGATAGGAAATTAAACTTTAATACTTACTTTCCAATCTAAGAATCAATAATCAATTAAGGAACTTTTTATTATTATTCTTTTAAATTAAAATGAGATATCAACTCAAATAGTTTTTTAGGCTTATAAATTAAATTGAATGCTTCTTATATTTAATAAATACTATGTTGATTTTGAATTGGAATTAGTCATTAATATACTACATTATTTTTAATTATTTTTTAATAAAAAATACAATATTGAACATGAGTGGAACTTTTTCCTTCAATATCAACTTATGGAGTGGTAGTCCATAACAATTTATTTCATTTAATATATCTAGTAAAAAAGTATCTAATTTAGACTCCCTATTACCTTTCTCCATGCATATTAAATTACAACTTACATAATTTTTTTCCTTGAAGTAGTTAATATTTGTTAAATTTTCTAAAATATCATGGTACACAAAATTTATCAACTTATCAAAATCATCAATAAAAATATCACTTGGATTTTCAACTTCAGCTTCACCTTTTGTTAAATCTCCAGTAACACCTTCTCTTATTACAATTAGCACTACATACAAACATGTTGTTGACAAAAAAAAATTATTTATTTTTGTAAAATTTTTAATTAATGATACATTCTCTAAATAAATAGCTTGGAAAAGAAATATGATTTTCCATTTCCAATATCTATAGAAAATATTATTTTTAAATCAAATATATCTAATTTAAAAGGAAACCAATATATTTGATTTAACCAAAAATTAGAAATTATGATTGATAATAAAATTGAATTCAAGTATATAATCAATCAACTATATTTATTATTACTCATAATTTAATCTTAGTTTTAAATTCAAAATTTTAAAAATGATCAAATCTAAAAAAGGTATATATCATCATATCATATTATCTAAAAAGATTATTTAATAAAATATTTTAAATATTAAGTATATTTATTAAAATTATTATTAATGATACATTATCTAAAAAAATAACCCAAAAAAATTTTTGATTTAAAATTTCCAAGTCCCATATCAAATAGTATTGTTTTAAGCAAAATATCTAATTTAAAAGGGAATTATTATATTTGATTTAATAAAAAATTAGGAATCATAATTAATAATAAATTTGGAATCAAGTCTAAACAATCAATTATATATATGATTACTAATGATTTAATATCAATTTCAAGTTGAAAAATTTAAAATGTTCAAATCTACAAAAATTGCATATTGTATTATCCAAAATAAGATTTAATCAAAAATTGTTCCACACAATTTGATAATAAAGTCTAATTAACTATACTTATCATAATTATTATAACTGATACTTTCTCCAAATAAATTAATCCAAACAAAAAATCTGATCAAATTTTTCCCAATCTTATATATAATATTATTATGTAAAAAAAATTATCATTTCATGTGTGTAATCAATTCCATAAAATAGAAGTCTTGAATATATATAACAGTAATTAATCCCATGAAATAGAAATTAAACAAATCTATAGCATCGTTGGAAAAAAAAATTTATCCATCAAAATATTGTATAAAACTCATAATTTAATTTGTCCATCAACAACCAAACATAGGCTAAACTCATCATATAGACAAAGAAAAAAAAATCATAAACAACAAAAATAACTTCCCAAATAACAAAATCAACTAAAAAAAACATTCTTTTCTATTACACCAAAAATGATAAACAAAAAACTTGAAAGAAAAAATGAATAAAGAACTTCAAATCAAAGTAGCATCAACAAATGATATCATGTCCACTCAACTTGAAAAGTTCTTTTGTTATTACAATCACAGTAAAAGTATAAGTATCACATTTCTTCAATAAGTTCAATTTAACAAAATTTCATAAGCTATGTTCACCTAAAATGAGAAGAAAGAAGATGAAAGGTAAGACATGGGATAATCGTAAGAAAGATAATAGAAATAATATAAAATAAATAAAAAGTTTATCATAAATTAACACATTGACCAAAACCAATAGAAGGAGATGACTAACATAGAGAGCATCATACTATATATTCTACAATTCACTCACCTATATAGCCTATTTTTTGAAAACTTTCATGGGCGTGAATATAATTATTAGATTGATAGTCATAATTATTTGATTGATATTTTACATTTAATACATTATATGATGATTGGTTGTATGATTTGATGAATGATTGTGTAATCATTGGGGTAAGATTGGAGGGAAACCAAATGTTCTGATTGAATGAAATGTCATCAATTTCCTTTCTTTCAAAACCTATCAAATTCAAATAAAAACTAAATATCAGCAAAGAAAAAGATTCATGTACAAAATTTATTATAAATTTATAATTTATTTTCTTCTTTTAGGATAAACACTTGCTTAAGTTAACTTTATATTTTTATAATTTAAATTTTTCATGAGTTATTATTATCATACAAATTTAAAATAGAGATTTATATTTGTTCATTTTTATTTAATTTGCAATTATAATCTCTTTCTTTTTATTATTTTTTAATTTTTTAAGGCATTTGAATTTATCTTAAGATTTATCCAACCTTTTTATAGTTTAGACTTGATCTTTCTAAAAATACACACTTTCATGATATTACATAAAACAAATTGTTTCTTTAAAATTAAACTCCACTTATCCCACTTGTTTTATATGTAATGAACTACATGCCATTGAGTTGTCAATTGATTTGAGTCTAGCAAGCATTTTAGATTTGTACAACTAACAGAGTGAATGGAAGGGTATTAATGTCTCACGAGGATAGGCAAGGTACACATGTATGGTCCTCCGTTAATTTTTTAATAAGTGCCCATTTTAAAAAAATTAATTTTCTACAAGTATTTGTTCCTTTAAGAAATTTAAACTATTTATCTTTTATACCCTTATTAAATACTCCCTTCCTTTAAGCTGACTCCAACTGTCCAAAAAATCATATATATATATTAAGAAAATAGTAAGAGAACCTTGGTAGAAGTAAGAATTGCATAAGTTGACAAGATTAACCCTATCAAATAATAAATGAACCTTCATTATAATGTTCTTGAAAAACAAAAATAAGTATTGACATAATTAATTACATTAAGGGTAATATTGAAAAAAATTCATGCTTCTTTGTTATTACAAATGGATGGATATTTTGAAATAAAAAATAAAAAAAACTTGACAGATAGAGTGAAATAGAGGGAGTCATACTTACAAGAAAAATAGTAAGTGGAAAGATTAAGTATGGAAAAGAACATTAAGAAAGAAAGAGGTATTAAGTGATAAGAATAACGACATAAAGTATGCCTAAATTTTCTAACATATAAGTTTATTCAATCATTTTCTTATTTTGTGCACTCAAGTAAAAATGAACACTTGTTAAAAAAATCAATACTATATTAAATAGTTATTAAAGATTGTTGACTATATTTTTATCTTCTCATAAATTATATAATTAAAATATTTTGAGCATTAAATGTGAATTCATTACAAATTGAAAAAAATTGGATTTAATTATCCAAAGTCAAACCAAATAAATTCAAGCTATATGTTAACGTATATGCTTGCCAGATCTCTTCAAAGCTACTTTTGACTTATGAATACTTTTAATTGTTTTGAATGAATTAATATTAATGAATTCTTAATACATTTAATGGCTTTTTTTTAATAAAATTTAAATCGAATTATTCGAGTGAAATTAATTTTCAATATTAATATTAATATTATTATTATTTTTGAATTAAATTAATGAGGAGAAGAATCATAATGCATTGTATATCTATACCAAAAAATAATGCATTGTATATTCCATTAGCTCACCATTTGGCCAAATCTGATCTGTGAACTAAACAAACTTGTGGAAATGTTTGTTATTTATTATATTATTTTTAATAAAATATAATATTTTTATTTTCTTTATTCTCTATTTTGTATTAAATAGGATATATGTTAAGTTTTCTTGAAAACAATATAACATCAAAACCACTTAAAAATTACATAACGTTTATTCAAATTGAAATTCCGAACAAGGTCCAAGCTCGGCATTGTCCTTTTCTGTTCATAAATATAGAACACAAGGAGTAAACATCTCATTTGCAAGGGGTGTTGGTCACTGTTTGGAGAGAGACACAGAGCGAGATAATATGGAATCACTTGTCTTGATGAGAATGTTCATGATGAGAACATTCATGGTTCTCCTACTTCCAATGTTCCAAGATGGGAATGCCCAATTTTTTGGAAATGCTGCGCCTCAAATAATTGATGATTATGTGAACAACATTGTCAATCATGACCAAGAGCAGGAACATGATGGCACTGATGTGAGCAACCAAAATGTTCAATCAAATGTGCCCAACTATGACACTGGAGATTGGTTTGAGATAGAAGTAGAACCAGACGTTAAAACTTGTTTGGATTTAAACAGGTATAAATTTATTTTCTTTACATGCATTCTTCCAAGATATTATGTTTTTTTTTTTTTTTAAATTTGATCCTATCTTGATTTTGATCGTAGGAGGGAGCCTGGAGTTACAAGTAGTCAGAACCAGCATCTAACCATTCTTGACATAAAGCAATTTGGAAAGGTTTGATTTCTTGGTGACTTTTGTGGCACAATAATTCACTTATGATGAATTTTTATTTTCTGTATTTTTTGTTTTTACAATTTTGTGAAGAATTTAGTGAAAACAGAAACATGATTCTATTGTTTTCACTATTTTTTCATGAATTCATATAAAAAAATGAAAAATAAAATCAGGTAGGCCAATTGTAGCATTAATTGAGGGATGTTCTCTGTTGAGTTTTATTATCTGGTGCTTTCCCATCCTTGATGGCTTTGCTGAAGAGGATGATGTTGGTATCATTGGGTGTGCATAGGTGGTTTAGCTTTGTGCTTTGATGCCCTTTGTTGCTCTTGATTTTTTAAGTTCTGGTTTTTGTTTGTACCTTGACCCTCTTTTGCTCTGCCCTTTAAGGCATCGAGCTTGATCATAATTATCGAAAAAATATAAATTTAAAAATAAAAACAGAAACCAAATAGAAAAGTTATATTTATGTCTCCATTTCACCATGCCAAAAAGATACAACAAAACTCTTAATTATGGCAGAAAATGGTACAAATTCTCCTCTTGAAAACCTCATTTTGCTCTTTTCTTTATGAATATTGTTTTTCATTTTTTTAATTTTACTATTTTGTTTTGTTGGTCCAATCGTATATGGTATCATACATGGCAACTTAAACATATACATAAAAAAGATTGGTTGAGATAGTTACTAAACAATTTTGACATCTTTGGATAAGAATTCAAGTTCAAATCCTAGATAAGCAATTCTTGCAAGGAGAATGCATAACTCATCATTTCTCGCAAATATTGAATGAGAATTAAGTCTTATAGGCCATTTAATCGGGTTGAAACTTTAATGATATCTCCTATGAACATTGTCTAACTACAGCTACAATAATTAACAAGATGCAAATGCTTTTTAAGTCAAAGAATTATGCTATAACTAAATATTACTCAATAGTTTATTTATTTTCTATTTTGTGTAGGCTCTGGTGATTGATGGGCATTTGCAGAGTAGTGAAAAGGATGAGTTCATTTACCATGAAAACTTGGTCCATCCTGCTCTATTAATACATGATGAGTATGCATATATTCCTATCTCTTTGTGATCTTATATCAGGTTAACAAACATATACATTTTCTAATCAATATTCATATATGCCCTCTGATTTGTTTTGACAAGAGCAGACCCAAAATGGTATTCATCATGGGAGGAGGTGCAGGATCTTCTGCCAGAGAAGTACTTAAGCATAAAACCATTGAGAAAGTCATCATGTGTAACATTGATTGGGTAAGTGGCTCAGCGAGACCCTAAAGCATGCAAATTTTTGTACAATGAATAAGAAAAGAGAAAGGCGACAAATGTTGTTGATCATACATATTGTAATACAAATATCTCTAGATCATTACTGATATGAGCTCAATATGTGTAATTGTAGGAACTTGTCAATTTCTGTCGAGAACACACGACAACAATGGACAAGAACTTCCATGACCGAAGGTTTCGAATTGTCTACAATGATGCAAAGTGAGTAATTTTCAATCTTCTATTTTCTGGCACCCTTTCCCTTTCTATTTCTCCTTTGATTGGTTGAATTACGTACACACCAAAATATTTTCTCTATTCTGAAAAAAAATTCTATCCAATATGGAAGGAGGAGTTAATCTCAAGTTTTTATATCCATTAGAATTTTTTAAATATCCGTTAGATTTACCAGTTGAATTTATTGTCATTTCATGAGATCGTACATTTTTTGTGTGATATTATTTATCACATTCGTCTTTCTAACATGTCATTTGTATAAATTGAAGTAACATAGAAGGATTAATTATGACTTGTCTTAGATTCATTACAATAATTTACTCCATCAAAAGCAATATATATTTTTATTTTGTGCAGGGATGAACTAGAAAGATCCAGAGAAAAGTTTGATGTGATCATTGGGGATCTTACACATCCTGCTGAATCAGGTCCTTGCAAACATCTCTATACGAAATCGTTTTATGAGCAAGTGGCCAAACCTAAGCTCAATCATAAGGGCATCTTTGTCACTCAAGTAAGTCTACTTTTTTTA
The DNA here is from genome assembly GCA_030441495.1 of Dalbergia oliveri. Classification (NCBI taxonomy): domain Eukaryota; kingdom Viridiplantae; phylum Streptophyta; class Magnoliopsida; order Fabales; family Fabaceae; genus Dalbergia; species Dalbergia oliveri. The sequence continues at coordinate 13,839,605 of JAMLFY010000009.1, forward strand.
GTGAAATAGAAAGATGAAAGTATCAACCCTTACCTAGGTCCTTGGCAGTCACTTAGGTCACTCTACTTAAAGTTAATGAAGCATAAAATGTTAAAATTATTCTTTCTTATATACAGGCTGGTCAAGCTGGAATATTCTCTCATAAGAATGCCTTTTTGCCTATATACAATACTCTAAAGCTAGTCTTCACTTGTAAGTACCATCTTCCCTCAAATCTAGCCACTATAGATGCATATTGATCCGTATAATGTGTGGTGCTGAGTATTGACTAATTGGTGATATATGTTTCTTTTTACTCTCACACAGATGTGATTGCATATACAGCCCAGGTTCCATCATTTGGGGATTCATATGGGTGGATTATGGTAAGATTACGTACAAAATGTTTATTGAACAAGCATTTGATTTAACGTATCCTACTTTGATCCCTTCCGATGCAATTAATATAGTTGGAATTGCAAAGATTTAAAAACTGAAGTAATTGACATTTGACAATGTATATAAATCAAAGAAAGGTGCGTGTCTTGTGATTCATTTCTAGATCACCTTAAATGGGAAAGTCAAGGTGATCTGGAGTAAGAAAAAATATTTATTTTATTCTATTTATTAATTAACATATCAATTAATGTATTAAAGATGTCAGAAAAGTAATAGAAAGTAAAGACTTTCAAAGTTAATATGTCAATTAATAAATTAAAAATAACAAATATTTTCTTACTTTTAAAGCATCTAAGTATTTGTTCAACTTCTTTTTTGTTACCAGTGATAAGTCAATCATAAACTAATTTTTGCAATATTTGTTGTACACCAAATGTTTTAGGCGTCAGATGAACCACTTAGTTTTGATGCTGAGCAACTCAACAACAGGATTAACGAAAGAATCAAGGGCAAATTATTCTATCTCGATGGGCATGTCGTTGTAGCGTCCACTATCTTGAACAAAACCCTTAAAACATCGTAAGTCATAACTTGTATGAGTTTTCGGCGTTGATGAATATGAACTTGATGGGTTGAACACTACGTTGAGTGGAACCTTTATTTTGTTTGCAGACTTATGAACTAGACATTTGTGATTATGGCAGGACATGCGACGTTTGTTCAAGGACGGGATACAAGCGCCATGTAATGTGAAGCAATAAAATTGGAAATATTAAGAAAATAATTATGTTGGAAAAAATTATTATTAGTATTTTTCTTTTATTTTATAGAACATCGTTCCTTTTTATTTTATAAAACATCGTTTCTTTTAATTTTGTTTCGTTCTTAATTTATTTGCTGTTTTTCTTTTCCATTTTGGTATGGTGTGGGTGTTGATATAGGTTTAATTTGGGAAATTGCGACAAATAAATTTTTCCTTTTGTAGATTTAATTTGGATTAGGTATGGAATGGCTAACGGTTGGTAAAAATAACCTGACTAGCTGTGACAAAACTAGTTATAGATTAACTAAAGTTTTAGGATATTAGTAGAAATTAGCTATAAGATCTGAAAGTGCATTGACTATGAAGTAATTGTTATACATTTCTTTTTTACTATTTGGTAATACAAAACTTTCAAATTGTTAAAGAATCATAACAGTTATGGATTAGTATTTTAGATGAACCTAGAGCATTCATCATTAGAACTAGTGATTAATCCTTTTAAGATATAGAATATTATGAATTAGTTACATATACTTAAAAATTAACTACACAAAATAGTTACAGAAGTTTCCTAGCTAATTCATGAGAAAATGTACGTAGAATGACCTTTGAGTGAAATTTAACTATGGATTAATTGATTTGGGGGAAGATCTTCTCTTGTACAGATTGCAATTGACCTTTCATATGTACATCACTAGCACGATGCCCGTGCTATGCACGGCTAATACTTTATCACATATGTCATAAATTATTAATAGAATAAATTACACTTTTTTTTTTTTTAGATTTGATAAAATTTATTTTGGCTTCTCTCTGTCTCTCTATATTTGTCTAGGCGACATCAAATACACTGTTTATTGTCCAATATGGAAGGGGAATAGTGTAATAATTTTACAAATAAGGAGAGTAAAGATGAATTTCATTAAATCTCAAAAGATGTCAACAATATTTTCCCTTATTAGTGTACATGGCAATTTTTTATTTAAAAAAAAATAGGGTGAGAGGATGGCTAATGTACATGCCTATAAATACACACAAATAATATATAAATATTAAAATACTTTAATTGGTATGCATTGACAGTGAAACTTTAACTCAGTTAAATTAATTTATTTTCAACATGGCTCATTTAACCCAATGATTAAATAGGCTAGTCCGTCTAACTCGTTGGGTTGACCTATTATTTGTTTATTTATTCATTTATTTTAAAAATTTTAGTTTTACTACTTTAAAAACTATAATATTTAAGCTAAATATCAACTTTTCATTTATTTTTTCATTTTTTGTAATTCTTATTTAAAAAACCTAATTTTTTTACTCTTAAATTTTTTCCTTTTCCATTTTTTAATTTAAAAAAGGTTAAATGGGTTGGCGCATTTAAGCTCGTGGAACAATATTAAATTAAACCGGTCAAGCTGCAATTATTGTGTCTCAGCCCCTTTAGACACATTCTATTTAATTTGCGGGGCTAACTTGGTCAGATTTAAACAGTTGAAGCCACCCGTTTACACCTATAATCCCATTAAATAACCTGTTTCTTGAAAAAAAAATATAACAATATTGTTAATAATTCTAATATTCTCAGAGCTTGTATAACCTTTTCATATGTTTAGTAGTTATCCCTGTAAATAACTCACCAATACCATGAACAAAATTGAGCCAACTAAAACATATACCTCTTTGCCTTGATTTTTATTTTTCTTATCAACCAAATATACAAAATGCTTGTGATATTCAACATATGTCAATTATTTGTCATTAACATATTTTTATTTGTATCCAACCATTCTTTGAATGCTGTCTTTCTTACTTTTATTTCTATTTTACACCTCGTCAAGATTGTTTGAACAAATGAAGATTACATTTTGTTGACGATGTAAATGAAAGTTAACGTTTGAGGACGAGATAATTTATAATAAACGTCAAATGTAGACGTACATACATAGATTCACAAAGAGATAAATATCGATTGATCATAGCATTGTTTAGTCGGAATTCTTCAGTTCGTGATTTTCATACGTTTAGGGAAAGCAGCTATGGTGCTAATAGCTTTGCAAATTTGGGGCACTCAATGGAGTTTGATATTCATTTGTTTCTACATCCTCCTAATGAATGTGGTGCTATCCTTAATGATGAATATATTAGAGATGTTAGTTTTTTCGGAAGGCTCCATGAGGAAAATGACTTGATATTTTTTATTTGATTATATAAGCTATTATTCATATTGTTTAAGATGCTACAAATACGCACGACACAATTGAAAAAAGAATTTATAGATTCAATTCTCACTAAATTATAATGTATTATTATTTATTGGTAATAGATTGCTTCGATTTAATGGAATGAAAGTAATTAAAAACTAATATTTCAAACATGTTTATAATTTCAAGAAAAATTTTTGAGTAAAAATAACTCAATAATATGACATTAGATTTAAACTTGTCATTTGTTAAATAAATAAAAATGAAATAATTCTTGCATTTTAAAATATGTGAGAATAAAATAGATATAAAAAATTTAACTAATGATAGCTAAGTTATATTCTTTATCCCTCCCCAAAAAAAAAAACAATTATAATGAATTACCATGGGAAACACACCAAAATACATCATGAAGACATATTTTATAACAATAAATAAATGATTAAATTTGATAAAAATTAAAAAAGATAGTTGCATAAAAATTTAGGGAAGAAGGTTTTCAAAGAAAAAATATTGTTCAAAATATGATTCAATTCATGCCACATAACTTCCTAAATCATGAATAAAAAAAACTTCCTAAACCATGTTCCATAATTTGTTTTTGTCAACTAAACCATGTTCCATTTAAACTTGTACACAGCAAGTTTGGAAAGAAAAAAAAAATCTTTTCTATCGTTTTTGTTTGATCAGTACACAATAGCTCATGTAGGCCATTTAGGTAGTTTGAATCCCCATATGATAGGTCATGTGAGTATGGTCCGTAGGAGCAATAGCTTTATGAATTCTCTCATTATTTTATTCACAAAAATCTGGGGCTTGATACGTGGACGTGAACAGGAGAGGTACAGTGGGAGTGGACCCTCAAATGTATAGTGCATAGATTTCCATTGGTCAAGTTACATTCCGATTTTTCACCTTTTTAACAAGACTTGATCGATGGTAAGGTATGCAGATGAGAGAATCCTCCAATTCATTTGGTGTATCGTAGGTAAGTCAAAATCTGTGAACGCATAAAGCCACTTTTGCTGCCAAAGTCAACAAATGATGCACCATATTTACGGTGCTTTAATTTGGAGATATGGGCAGCAGTGATTTTCTTGGTGGTGGGTGAAGAAATTTGCTCTTCCTTAAGTAAATGGGGTAGCACGAGGAGGAACTTTTCTTTTATAAATAGAGGCTCATTTCATCAGTTTCTGTATCCAATACCGAGAGCAACATCCTTGGGTGAGTGTAGTGAGTTTTGTGAGTTTTAAATAGAGAAATATGCATTTTCCTAATATAAGAGAGAGTGTTATTATTATCTCCTTATATTTAGAGAGAGATGACATTTTATCTTTCATATTGAAAATCTTTCTCAAGTCTCATTGATTTTTTTCATCATTAAGAGGTTTGCTAAGTAAAATATTGTGTTAGTTCCAATTTTCTCTCTCTTTTCATTGCATTATTTTGTTTCCATAACTCTATACCCAACAATGGTATCTAAGCCATTAGTTATAGTCCACGTTGTGCTTACTATTTATGGTCACGATTCATACGTGTAGTTGTATACTTTTATAGTATTGTTAATATGTGTTTATTTATTTCATATACGATATAAATATATAATATTGCTCACATCTATAGTACTATTCATGGTGAAAAAGTGAGAATCGATTTAGTTTAGAAACGATCCCTGTAAATATCATGACAGGCAAAATTTGAGATTGAGAAGTTCAATGGGAATAACTTTTCCTATCGAAACTAAAGATAAAGGCAATATTGAGTAAGGACAATTGCTTACCAACAATTAAAAACCTGCTAAAGTAATTGATGACAAGTAGAAGGAGATGAATGATAATGTTATTGCCAACTTGCATATAGTAATGCCAAATTTAGTATTGTCAGGTGTTGTAGAGAAGAAGATAACAAAAGAGATCTGGGATACTCTTATCAAATTGTATGAAGTCAAGTCACTTCATAATAGAATATTTCTAAAGAGAGATTGTGTACTCTTTGAATAAGTAAGTCCATGACTCAGAACTCTTGAAATAGCAATCATAACTTAGATTTTGAATGACAACAAAGTAAATTTTGTTAAAATATTTGAAGAAATAACTCATGTTTTGCTTGAGTTTCTATAGTGCTTAATAGGTTATTTCACATGTACATATAATTCAATTCTTGATATATTTTTCATATTATCATGACTTAATCTGATTAAAATCTCATTTAAAGAGATTTAGGATCTTAAGAATATGAAAAATTGTTTAGAAAGTGAATTACAATATTAAGAAGCTTAAGAAAGCAAGCTAGAGTGTCAAGAAAGTAATACTAGACTTTCGAAAATTAGTTTGTGACTTTAGAAAGTATCATGACAATATCAGAAAGTGCTATCTCATGATCAAATCAAGCACATAATCATCAATCTTAGTTGTAATCATTTTTGAAGAATATCAACACTATTCTGAAGATTATTATCCATCTTAGAGAAAAGTTCAGATGGAACGCAAAAGGCTTAGAAAGTGTAGAAGGACATTATAAAATGTAGCAAACATCAGAAACCAATGCTTACATCAGAAACTACATTGGATCAACAGAAACTGAAAGATATTTGAATTTTAAATAAAGTCAAAACCTCAGAAGATAATGAGAGTGACATAGCATCTCTATACTTGGATATTCACTATCTTCTAGAAAGCCTTCACATAAAGAGAAGTTAACCACGTTTAGAATGAAAATTTAGTTTCTGAAATATTGTTCAGAAATAATTGTCAATGGATTCTATACTATATAGCTGTTTTTGACAAAGCTCAGCATATGTTTCTAGAAGACAAATCGTAAAACATACAAAGTTTGATCAACACGTGTCAAGAGGAAAAAGATCAAGGGGACGATGGTCTATCTTAAATTCAAGTATAAAAGGAGGAAGCTTTATGAAAATTTTGCGCATTCAACTTTAAAGCAACTGTTATACTTTCTGAAGTTATTTCTTACACTAATTTTAATTTCTAAAAAAAATCATTTTTCTTGTATTTTTTAGCAAACATTCTTCATTAGAAGATTAAAAAGAAGTCTCTCAAGTTATTTCCTTAGACACTTTCATTATCTTAGAAAACTTGAGTGTTTTCTTGGAGTGTTAAACACCAAAACCTTATACTCTTTATACCTTGATCTATTAGTGATCAGTATGAGATTAGCTTGGAGAGGCTAGGATCAAAACTACTTATGAGTGAGAATTGAATGTACAAATTGCTCACTAAAAATAGTTTGAGAAAGCTAGTGAAAACAACATCTGACTTTCTTGGGTTAAGAAAGTGGCTAATAGTGGAACTCAAAGGTTTTGTTGAGAATTGGATGTAGCCAATGTTTGGCTTAACCAGTATAAAATATCTTGTGTGATATTCTTCTTCCCAATCTCTTTAAATTACCATGTGTTATTCATTTTGTTGTGTGAATATTTATTTTTGCTTAAACATCTTTTCGAAGTTTTTATTTACCTTATGGACACTTTAGAAAGTTACTTTTTGAAGCCTATTAACTTGTGTTTTTCCAGCCTTCATGTTTAAAACACTTGATAGACTTTGTTTGAGTTTTCAAAAAGTAGAAGCATTTGAAAGCATGATTCAACCCCCTGCTCATGTTATATCTTCATTTACAATTGCCATCACAATTCAGGCCTCTAAGGGGTTGAGCATCCTAGCTAATTGTTGCAAAGGAAAATATAGTTGAAGAAAATGGCACACAGCTCTATACACCTTGCTAAGGGACACTCCATAAATTGACCTTCATTCTTTGATAGTGTTGACTATGCATATTGGAGAGACAAAGTAGAGATGTTCATCAAGTACCCAAGTTTTGACTCGTGGGAGATTATACAAGATGGTGATTACATTCCACAGAAGAAGTGGCTGAAAATATGTTTGGTGGAAATAATAAAGGTGGACCATCAACCTCTAGAGGAATCCCCATAAATAGATGGACTGATTAACACAAAGCAAGAGTTTAAATGAACTTTAAGGCCAAATATCTCCTACTTGTGCCATAAACAAAGTAGAGTATGATAAAATTATTACTTGTGACATATCAAAGGAAATCTGGCATAGACTACACATGCTCCTTGAGGAACAGATCAAGTAAAGGAGACAAAGATAAGCATCCTGATTCATTGATATGAAATGTTCAAGATGACTGAGCATGAAAACATGGATGAAATGAGCACCAAATTTATGCATATCATCAACCAACTTAAAGGTTTGGCTAAGAGATACTCAAACTCTGAGATGGATTGAAAGATATTGTAAGTAAAATTTTTACTAAGTTTCCAAAGGAAAGTTTCTTTAAGTCTCTCACCTTAAAGAAAAATTCCTTCAAAATATTCTCCAAAAGATTTTCTCAAAATTTGATTTATCATCATAAAAAAAGGGGAGATTGTTAGTTCCAAAACCGTTGAGAAAGCTATCATAGCTTAAGTTTTGAATGGCAACAAAGCAAATTTTGTTAAAGTGTTTTGAAGAAATGACCAATAGTTTGCTTGAGTTTCTGTAGTTCTCAACAGATTATTTCTCATGTATATATAATTAAATTCTTGATACATTTTCCATATTATCATGATTTCACATGATTAAAATCTTATTCAAAGAGATTCAGAATCTTAAGAGTATGAAAAATTGTTAAGAAAATGAATTATAGTATGTAGGAAGCTTAAGAAAGCAAGAGAGCATAGAAAGTAATACTTGGCCTTTAGAAAAAAGTTTGTGACTTCAGAAAGTATCATCACAACATTAGATATATAATGCTATATCATGATCAAATTAAGCACATAACCATCAATCTCAGTTGTAAAATTTTTTGAAGATCATCAACACTATCTCAAGTATGTATTCCTTCATTTCGTTAATTTTGGCCCATTAAACATCCAAATCTGTCCTTGGTCCTAGAAATAATGATTGTAGCCCTTTGAGCAAGCTTTCCAACGTCAATCTTGACTATTGTAGCTCCAAATATTGATAAAATACTAAGCATTGTGCAATGTTTTACCACCATAGTGGTTATTCAAATATGAATCTTGGGTTCTAGTTGCTCAAGCTCCCTTGCAAGTTGTCCTACACTTAAATGGAGATCATGTATGCATAATAACACTCAAAGAGAGATATGGTCACATGCATCAGGCTCTCATAATCAATAAATCCCACAATCAGGTGCAATTATCCAATAGTTTAATAATTATGCACAATGAGGACAATGCTTATTTTCAATGCAAATGCATGATAACAATGAGCAATATGATGCAAAACTCCTTGAGTTTTGATAGAAAATAATATGCATAAATGCAAGTTATCATCACACAATAGTAATGAGAAACACACAACAATTTATACTAGTTTGGCCGACACTATCTATAGGTTCTCAACAAAACTATTGAGTTCCACTATCAACTTCTTTCTCGACATGAGAAACTCAAATATTCTTTTTACTAGCTTTGTCAACCTATTTCAGTGAGTAGTTTGTCCAGTCAACCCTGATTCACAAATAGTTTTGAACCTAGCCTCTCCAAGCTAGTTGCACTCTAATCACTAATGGATCAAGGTATAAGAGATATAAGGTCTTGGTGTTTAACACTCCAAGAATACACTAGAGTTTCCTAATTAAGATAATAGAATGTATAAGGAAGCTACTTGAGAGGCTTTTTTCTGATCTTCTAAAGAATAATGGTTGCTAAGAAATACAAGAAAGATGATTTTTCTTTTTCAGAAATTGAAAATAATATGAAAATGATCTCCAGAAAGTAAAATTGTTGCTTGAAAATTCAATGTGCGAAAGTTATTGACTTGTCTGAATGCATTCTCCTTTTATACTTGAATTTGAATAGGGTCGTTGTCCCTTGATTTCTGCTCCTCTGACACCTATTGATTAATCTTTGTGTGTTCTAGGATTAGTCTTCTTAGCTGTGTTAGAGACAGTTGTTATAGTATAAAGAATCATTGTCCTTTGGTTTTGAAAAATGCTTTAGAATCTACTTCTTCAAGTAATGTCTAGTTTCTGGACTTTTTTTATGGTGAAGACTTCATTGAAGATTCTTCAAGTATAAACATGATATGCAACTATCATGACTTTCTAAGGCTTTGACTTAATTGAAATTCAAACTTCATTTCAGTTTTTGATGACACAATGTAGTTTCTAATGTATGCTATAGTTTCTGATGCACTTCTTCCAGTTTCTAATCTTGTTATATTCCATCCAAACTTCTTTCTATGGATGAAGAACTTCAGATAGTGTTGCTCTTCTATAATGATGAGCACAAATGAAATGATGATGATGTGCTTGATTTGATCATATGAAAGCAATTTCTCAAATCTGTCATGCCACTTTCTAAAGTAACGAGCTAGTTTCTGAAGGCTCAATTTCACTTTCTAATCCTTTTCTTAAGATTCTTACATACTCTAAGTCACTTTCTGAATAATTTTTCACATTCTTAAAAATTTGAATATCTTTGAGTGAGATTTTAATCATGTTAAATCATTATAATATGAAAAATTTATCAAGAATTAAATTATACATAAATGAAAAATATCCTGTAAAGCACTATAGAAATCAAGAGAACCATTAGTTCATTCTTCAAAATATTTTTCAAAACTCAAGTCCTAGTAGCTTTCTTAAGAGTTTTGGAGCTAACAATCTTCCCCTTTTTGATAATGGCAAACCAAATCTTGAGAGAATCTTTTGGAGAATAATTAAAAGAATTTTTCTTTAAAGGTCAAAGACTTAAAGAAACTTTCTTAGAAACTTAATAAATTTTTGCTTATAATTTAACCTTTTAGAAAGAGAACTTTCTTAAGGTTTTCTATTGTGAGTAGAGGTGTCAAAACGGGTTGACTCGCCATTTAGCCGTCTCGCCAAAAATTGGGAGGGGCGGTCAACTTGCCAAAATAAAATGGGTTAAAATGGTTAGCCCAACCCATTTAGGCTACCGCCAAAAAATAAAAAATTCCAAAAAAGTATTTTTTAATGTTTTGATGAATTTTTTTTTTAAAAAAGTTTTTCAAAAATACTTTCTATTTATGTATACCCAAATTTTCAATGTTCATAACAACTATACACCAATTTTGACTAAAAAATGTTATTGTTAATAGTATTGTTTGTGAGTAATGATACTGTTTTATTTTTAAGTTTTAACTTTGAGTGAATAATGTCAATTCCAGTATTACTATCCTGGTGAGTGTACATATTTCTTACTTTTTTATTTTTTGGGTTATATTTTTCTTACTTTTTTAACAATAAACTGTGATTTTTTTTTAAAAAAATACTTGGCCCACGGGCCAAGCCTCCCTAACCGGCTAAAATCCGCAAGGTAGCAAAGCGGGTTAGACGGTTGAAATGTTTTGGCTGGCTCACGGCTTCAACTCAGCCCACTAAAATGGCGGTTTTGGCAAAATTCGCGAACTTAACCGTTTCGACATCTCTAATTGTGAGTCAAAATTCTGTAAAGTTTCTTATAACTTTATATAGAAACTAACATGAGTAAAGTGTATAAAATATAACATTAATTTTTAACACAATCTTGTGATAAAGCATTATATTCAGCACAATGTATCCAAATTAATCAGAGCAACATTTGATTAGAGAAATATTAGATTTCATTTCAATTAAATATAGAGATAATTGTGCAATGAAGCTGATATTTATAATAAGAGAAAATAAAGAAATGTGTAAAGGAGTTCTTAAGTTTGATTAGAACACCAAAATGAAAAACAAATGATATGCATGAGAAAAAAGAAAATGAAACTCAAGCTCTTTGAAACTCCCCCTCAACAAATGACTCCTTGACTTGGTGTGCAAAAGATTTCTCATCAATTTTCTCCCCTTTTTGTCATCAGCAAAAGGAGTTGCACAAAGTCAATCATTGTTGGCCATCCTTCTTAAGACTCTTGAGCTCATGAAGAATCTACAACAATAGATCATTGTGTCTTCTCATTGAGCTCCAATTAGATGCTTCAACCCTGTCCAATCTTGAAGCCAAGTCTCTCTAGTTGTGTAGAAGAAGTTGAGATTCTGTGAGAGGTGGAGGTTCTGCATGTTTTCCATTGTTGGTAGGTGTAGGTTCTGCTTCAACTTCTTCATCAAATAAGTTGAGTGGAACTATATCACCAGAACCTTGAGATTTCTAAGATGCATCCTTCTCAGTCTCAATAGGTTTAGCAAATGTATCTAGGATCAATTTTTGAAGCTTCATCTTGCTCTTCCATAGAGATGATTTTGATGGACGGTAGAGGTTAGGGCGTTCTTTTCAAAACAAGAGAGAGTTTGAATTTTCAGGCTCTTCAAACTCTTCAAGTTCCTCAATAATAGGCTCTAATGTTGTGGAAAGCTCATTAATGTATAGATTGAGCTCTTTGTGCCCTTTCTTTTAGTATGAGAGTTCTCTTCCTCTATATCCTTTGAGACATATTTGAATATCTGACTCAAGGATATATGGTGCTCATCACCTTCAGAGATAATCTTCTTAGGCTCCTTAGATTGTTGTATAGCTTCTCAATCAAGGATAGATCAAGTGTTGTTTGGAACACTTTCTGAAGTGGTTCTGAAGGTGGTTTAGAAACAAGAGCAGTAGTGGAGATGGGGAATGAAGTGTACCCAAATTGCTTAGTAATTGGGCTTGAGGGTTGCTCATTAGTCACCATAAAGGGCTCAAAGACTACAACACTTTGACTTCTACTATAGCTCTAAATTCCTTTAGCTTGTTGGGCATTTTGACCCTTTTCCACCTTTCTCTTTTCTTGAAGAATCTTTCTTTCTCTAGGATATCTTCAATTTCCTTATCTTCAGAGAATGTAGATTCATCTTTTACTGTCATTCCAATTTGTTTTGCAACTAATTGTTCTTTCAACTAGAGATCCTCTAGGCATACTCTTGGGAAGGTTTTTGAACTTTTGATCAATCTCTTGTCTTCTTATAAGGAGTTTGCCAGGTCTCCCTTATAGCTTCTCACTTTCTAGAACTAGACCTCAGTTTGAAGTCTTTTCTTGCAGTTTTGCCTCTTTCTTCTTTGGTCTTGGATCTTCTTTCCAAGTTTTTAATGCGCACATCTTCAGATTGAGAATCCTCAGAGTCTTCTCCTTCACTCTTTGAGGGAAGAACAGTTTTGTCTTCCTTTTTCCTTACTCTTCTTTTTGAGCTTTGCCCTTGGTCTTCTTCTTAGTTTCTTCCTTCTTCTTTGGTCTTGGTTTCTTAGGGCTAGCTTTCTTAGAGCAGCCTTTGATTCTTCAATAGACTCGAAAGAATTTATTGTAAATTTTGTTCCCACCATAAACTCATACCACTCATCAGCCAAAGGATAACCAATATATTAAAAAATTTTGGTCAATAGCATTCCATAAACAATTTAGTTGTTTTTCTCTTTGTTTGGCAGTTGCACTCAGCATGTAATCCATAACCAAGTCTTGGTAGATTCACCTTTCTCTTGGTCAATAGGCAAAATAACAACATAAAATCTAAGCCAATTAACACGTTTGTGCTCCCTACTCTAGGCAATAATGTACACTGAACAATAAAAAAAATATATTCTAGCCTTAAAAGTGAGCATGACAGTGTTTATTTCACTTATCTTGTGGATTCTAGAACCGATTAAGACTTAGAAACATCTCCTCCATTGACCCTGATTTTGTGATTCCTGCTACTGGAGGGTAAGCACATGAGTCCATCATAAGGTGCATTTGACAATCTTTGCAAGCCCAGGAGGACCAATATCTATTTCACCAATTTTTGAGGGAAACAATGAGTCAAGGTGATTTGGAGGCAAAATGTGAGTTAATGTTGGGGTTACAGATAAAAAGATGATGAAGAGAAGATGGTGAAGAGATGATGGAAGGGTTAGGCTAGACAATCTGAGTGCAAGTGTGTACCCTGAATAAACCTTTACCTTGTCAACAAAATGACAACATTTTTGGAGTTATGCATATATGAAAACATTGTTGTTTTACTTGTTTCTAGCGTGTGATTGACACGTCATGAATATATTGCTCCACGTGTGTTATCCAAGTAGCAGAGAACTAACAAAAGACTAGCAGGCTCAACATTTTTAATCTTGAAGGACTATCAAAGTAATTGTTTCTCTTGAAGACCAATAGTTCAAATTCAAAAATCTTAAGGACTAAATAGGACATTCACTTTAATTTTTTTGTGGATAAGATTTTATCACAAGGTAATTCCAATCCAAACATACTTAGAGTCACATATTGTTGCATAGGCTCGAGACCGTACATCCTCTTCATCGCTCGCAATTTTAAGGCGTTGGGGGCTCACCTCCACGTGGCTCCATAACAAAGCAGTCCAACGAGGCAATAAGGCATAAGGAAGCCAACCTGCAGGGGCACAATCGTAATTAGGATCAACGCGTTTCGCGGTCTTACCCGGCTCGGCAAACACGATTCCCCTTTTTCTTCTTACCCTCCCTCCAAATTCCCGTTCTCATTCTCTTTTCCGTTTTGGGGGTTCCACTTGCTTTAATTTCTTTGTTTGGAGAGTTGGTAATCTTTGGAAGCAGTGAGCCGGTATGTCGGTTAATCTGACGGCAAACGCGATTCCGTCAATAATCGGCGGCGACGTGAACTCGAAGCCGCTGGTTCAGGTTCTCGATTTGGCGTTGATCTCAAGTGGTAACAGCAACAACTCGCAGCAGAGGTATCGTTTGTTGCTATCCGACGCCGTTTCGTCTCACCATGCGATGCTTGCGACTCAGCTCAACGACCGAGTCCGAACCGGCCGAGTCAAGAAAGGCTCCGTTGTTCAGCTCCTCGAGTACATTTGCAGTCCTCTCCGCAACCGCAAGTCTCTCTCTCTCTCTCTCTCTCTCTCATGCATCTAATAATCTCATTTTAGATTAATTTCTGCAATTGGAGTTTTTTTTTTTGGAATTTTGTATCTCTTTGTGATTTGAATTTTAATCTGGTTAAAATTTAGGATATTTGATTCTAAATTGAGTACATTACCACCTGAATTTAATTATTGTATGAGGTTGAATTTATAACTTTGTGATTATTTGCATCTCAGTTTAATCCCTGAGGCTAACTTGATTAAGAGTTTTGTAAATTCAGGGAGCAAATCGTATAATGATTAAGTTCAGTAGTAAACTGCAAGTTGAGAATAATTCCAAGGGTTAAGTTGCTAATTTATTTGCCCATTGAGATTTTTGTGGAAGCATTCTTCTTCCCTTTGGAAACTAAAACTCAAAACCTTCTATAAGATGATGCATTGTCCATGATGCAAAAGGCTGACAATTCAGAAAAATAGTTTAATTTTTGTACCTAATTCTGGTTTGTGTTCCTTGTGTGAATCGCTGGTGTTAAGAATTAATATATGCAATCTCATTGAGGATTGGCAAAACCTTAACATTGGTTGTTGAAGTGTTTGGAAATAGATCGATGCTAAAGATCCCAAAGCATTTTTGCACATGGAATTTCTCCTCTTCAACTTTAGACGTATCGAGTAAAATTGATTTATGTACTTCTGTTTCTGTTTGTCCTTGAACAGGGTTATTGTACTGCTCAACATGGAAACTATAATACTAGATTGCAAGATCATTGGGAATCCAAAGCTGTTTGGGGAATCCAATTTACCAACTCAGAGAGCATTACCTGATAGCATTGCGCAGAACTCGTCCCGGGGTAATAGTAATCAACCAGCTGCTAAAAATACTAGTGATAATGCGCAGAATTTCCAGCCCACGGTTCAACCTCCTTATCAACCAGCTCCAGTTTACAAAAGTCGTGGTGCAATTGTGAAAAATGAGGCACCGGCACGCATTATTCCTATAGCAGCTTTAAATCCTTATCAAGGTCGGTGGGCCATCAAGGCAAGGATAACTGCAAAAGGGGATCTGCGTCGCTATAATAATGCTCGGAGATGGCAAAGTCTTTTCATTTGATCTCCTTGATTCTGAGGGAGGTGAAATAAGAGTAACATGCTTTAATGCTGTGGTTGATCGATTCTACAAAGCAATTGAGGTTGGTAAAGTTTACTTGATATCCAAAGGTAGCTTGAAACCTGCACAAAAGAATTTCAACCATTTGAAGAATGAATGGGAAGTTGTTCTGGATTTAAATTCTACTGTTGAACTTTGCCCAGATGAAGATGACTCTATACCTAGACAACAATTCTCCTTCAGGCCTATCAGTGACATTGAAAATGTCAACAGTAACTCCATCCTTGATGTTATTGGGGTTGTGATATCTGTGAATCCTTCTGTTCCCATCTTGAGGAAGAATGGAATGGAAACTCAACGAAGAATTTTGAATCTAAAGGACAAGTCTGGCAGGAGTGTTGAACTAACCCTTTGGGGAGAATTCTGCAATAGGGAAGGACAAAAGCTGCAAGAGATGGTCGATGGTGGGTCTTTCCCCGTTTTGGCAGTCAAAGCTGGGAAGGTTAGTGACTTTAGTGGAAAGTCTATTGGGACTATTTCTACTACACAGCTTTTTATAAACCCAGATTTTCCTGAGGCTCATACCCTAAGGGACTGGTTTGATATAGGAGGAAAAGATTCAGCTTCTCTATCCATTTCAAAGGACATTATGCCAGGAGGGTCGAAGAATGAGATACATAAAACTGTGTCTCAGATCAAGGATGAAGGTCTGGGGCGATCAGATAAGCCAGATTGGATAACAGTGAGGGCAACCATATCATTCATCAAGACAGATACATTTTGTTACACAGCTTGCCCTCTGATGATTGGAGATCGACAGTGCAACAAGAAAGTTACTAGGTCAGGAAACACGAGATGGCAATGTGATAGATGCAACCAAGAGTTTGAGGAGTGTGATTACCGATACCTTCTTCAAGCTCAAATTCTGGATCATACAGGAATAACTTGGGTGACTGCTTTTCAGGAATCAGGGGAAGAGATTATGGGGTACCCAGCAAAGGAGCTGTACTTGTTGAAGTATGATGAGCAGGATGATGACAGGTTTGGGGAAATAATCAAGAGTAGGCTCTTCAACCAGTTTGTGTTTAGGCTGAAAATAAAAGAGGAATTGTATGGCGATGAACAGAGGGTGAAGGTTACAGTAGTCAAGGCAGATAAAGTGAATTATTCTTCAGAGAGTAGATACATTCTTGATTTGATTTCCAAGTTTTGTAGGCAGTAATTGTAGCTAGGTATCAGCATCCTTTCATGTGATGAGTCATACCTGTTACTATTAGTGTAGAAGCCAACATAGAATCGGTCATTAGTGGTATTAGTGTCATTTGAATGCCATCGTAAAACATATATTTAAGTGCCATAAGTTCAAGTTCTGATTTTTCTGCTTCCTTTTCATGTCTGTAATCTTTTAAAGTGATGGTTTACACAGCACATTTCATTGCTTTCGGCGGAACCTCATACCTCTACACCAGTTTTTTCCTAATCTTTGACCCATTATAATTTTCTGTCAGCTTTGTTATATTTCATACTTCAGAATGTTCCTTACTCCTTAGAGTTAAATTGTTTCAAAAAGTAATCCATCACTGGTCTGCTTGTGTATTTGGTTTTCCATGCAGAGAGACATGTCATTAATCTGCTTCTATGATGTGCCAAAACCAAAAAAAAAAATTACATTTTAATAATTGAGAAGAGAAGGTTCTGCTCTCAAGTGGAGCTCAAGAATCACATATAAATACACACAACAGAGGGTTCAGTTCATTACTGAAGAACATTACAGATACATATAATGAAGAGAGAAAGTCTAAAATTCCCTGCAGCACCTCAGATTATCATCAGCTTCGCCTAACAGGATCGAAATTGGCAACACCAATCACTGCACCAACAAGGACTGCAAGCACAACTCCGCCAGCGGCGATGCTGAGCAAGAAGTTCTTGAGAGAAGGAGTGACAGCAGCTTCAGCCACATCAGGAACCATCATTGAAGCTGTCAACGCGGCCGCAGTGAGCCCGGTCACGACTTTCTCTTTCATGGAGGCGCTGACTTGAAGCCTTCCATTGGGTTTTGATGCTGCTGCTGCCACAGCCTTTGAAGGCCTTAGAGGCACTGGCTTGAAGAATGCCTCAGAACCAGGCACGGCCCTCTTCTGGCTGGAGTAAGTTAGAGGTATAGCCAATGAAACTGCTGAAGTGGATGCCATTCCCTTGTTCTCTAAGGTTCTTCCTTCTCCCCTGCTAGTTGTTTACTTTTCTAATGAAGCTTATGTGGAGAATGAGGAAATTTGTCTACTGTGCTTTATGCTTTGAGAGGATGGTGGTGAGGGCATAAGTGGAATGAGAGGTGCAGATTTTCCGCATATTTGCCTGTATCTGATGTGGCAGCTTTCTCATTGGAAATTGATGGATAACGTTATCCTGTTGGTCCAAATGTCACCCCTTGTGCTGAAATTTAAATTTGAGGTCCTCTAGTGGATATTATTTGTCTTTACCAATGTGGGGTCTTTATGATGCGTGAGCCGAATCAACATCCCTTGATTATGATTGGGTTTTTTTCGGTTGAAAAAAAAGGAAAAAAATTGGTTCAGGAGGTGTCGACTGTTAGTGCTACTGATTAATCTCACTTGGAGACATACACCACCTGTCGATTGTAGGGAGTAATCGCATTTCGAGACATACAGAAGGGTATTATCTCTTCCTATGAAACTTTTTCCACACACGATCATTGAATTAGTTCAAGTTACGTTAATGGTTCGAGAAAATCAAAAGGTTCACTACAACAATGTGATCAAGTTCATATAATTTCATTCAATTTCTAATTAGATCCTTATAAAAATTTATAATCAAATTTTTATATTATATAAAAATTTTCAATCAAATTCCTATAATTTAATAATTTGAGATCAAGTCCCTATACTTTATAAAAATTGTGAGTAAAGTCTCTATATTAATAAAATTTCAATTCAGTCCTAAAAATCTTTGGTTTCAGTTTTTATTTTCGATTTTTTAGCTTTTAGAATTTTGTGAAGGAAATATTGAAAACTAAAAATGGAAATTAAAATTGAAATTTGTATAGGTCTATTTAGTTTGAGTTTTCACTTTCATTTTCAATTTTCTAGCTTTTTAGATTTTGTAAAAGAAATATTAAAAATTCTAGAAATTACAAATTCTAGTTTTCAGTATTTCCTTCACAAAATCCTAAAATTGAAAAAACTGAAAATTGAAACTAGATAGGCTGAAGTTTTCAAAATTTTTAGTATTTCTTCACAAAATTTGAAAAACTGAAAGTGAAAACTGGAAACTAAACCAAATATGCCCTAATAGGGACTTGATTGAAAATTTTTGCATGATATAAGGACTTGATTGAAAATTTTTTGTACAATAAAGGGACTTAATTGAAAATTTTTAAACTATAGAAACTTAATTGAAAATTTAATGAAATTATAGAGGCCTCTAATGTAATTAAACCTCATTTTAACTAAAGACATTTGAGTCTAAATATCCCATTTTGGTCTCTCATAAATATATTGGGGATAAATTAGTTTTTCAAAATTTGAAAGTTTCTTATTGATCTCTCATAGTCAAAAAAAGAAACATTGATTCCTCTATATAGATCCATACAATATATATATTTTAATTGTATGGACATATACTAGGGGACTAATTTGTCCCTATTTTTAAATTGAGGGATTAATAAAGAAATTTCAAATCTTAAAGAACTAATTTATTCTTAGATATATTTCTAAAAGACCAAAATGAGATTTACTCAATGTCTTAAATATAAAATTATTGCTCTTCTCAGTCCAACATTTTTTTAAAAAAATAATGTGCTTTTTTTCTCATCAAAAAATAAAAACATTACGTGTTTTTCTCTTAATCATATATAGTAAGGTGTTCAAAATCAGCAAAATTAAAATCGAAAACTGATCAAAATTGAAATAAATTGGTTTGAATTGTTTCTTATTTTATGAAACTGACTACTTCGGTTCGGTTTTTAGTTTTCATTTTTAAAACCAAACCAAATCAAATCGAATCACTAATCCATATATATGTACCATTTTTAACCAAATATTTTAGATTTTTAATTATTTATTAATTCTTTTAATTTAATCAACATATTTTTTTTCAAATTTTTTTTATTAATATCATTTTAGCCAAGATATTAGGGAATAGTAGTGGGAACGAGAGTCGAACTCACAACCTTTTGTAGCTTATTGAAACATGTAAGAGTCTAGCTATAGGCTCACTTGTTTCAAGTCTTTTATTATTTGTTAAACTTGTTAGTTAATAGTATATTACACATTAGCATAACTTTTAAAAATTAATTTAGATTTTATAATTATATAGTTTTATAATAATAATTATTATCATTTATTTGTTAAAAGCTACTTTTTGTATCTTATAATACTTTTAGTAAAAACCAAAAACCAAACCAATCCAAACGATTCAAATTGGTTTGGTTTGGTTTGGTATGATATTTCAAATATAATCAAATCGAATTAAAATAAAATTTATTGTTTGGATTGGTTGATTTTTATCTCAAAATTGAACCAAACTGAAATGGGCCAATGGTTCCAATAGGATTGGCGTAGATGAAACGGGCAGAATTTAAACCAGCTCGAAATATAGACCAAGAAAAGTAAAATTCAAATATCCAAGTCCAACTAAAACATATCTATATATATATATATATATATATATATATATATATATATATATATATATATATTTTGTGGGAAACTCAATCTGTATTGTAATTTGCAAAGCATATTTGGACATAATTTCCAACATTAATCTGACCCAATAGATAATGCAGGCTTATGGATTCCAAGCCGCAAATTAGCTGAACAAGTGGTACTGTTTGAAAACCCCATCTTGTTGAAGACTTGCCACACCACACCTTGTGGCCCATCTAGTGGGCCACTCGGTTTATGTACTTTCTTTTCTTTCACCCCTTATATGGGCTTGACTTTTTGGTTTCATTAGATGGGCTTGACTTGCTGGTACGTGAACCAGTTCTTACCAAAGAAAAGAGACCTACCGCACAGTGAAAAGATCAAAGAATCCTTCTTTTCCTTTGGCTTTTCCTTCTCTTTCCTTCAAAAATTTCAGCGCAAAGGTTTAGGCAAATTACAAGGTGGATCTTATATATTTAGATCCATCATAGACCTTATATTATTAGCTATTAGATTAATACTATTTTTGTTGAATGGCTAATCTATTGATCAATAAATGGAGGTTAATGATAACTCAAATATTTAGTTTCATCATAAAACCCACCAAAGGTTTAAGGGAGCCTTTCTTCATTATCTTCAAAGCAAAGTTCCGAACATAAAGTATGAGTTTTGTGCAAGGGCAAGTTTTGTGGTGGGAACAAGGGGTTTGGGTCTAGGTGGTTTTTGACAATTTTATAATATCTAAGAATGATAAAATGACATTTTTCCCCTGTTCTTGTTCTTTTTCCTCAAACCATCTTCCCTTTCTTTTTTCCCTGGCGATCTGCCTCTTTTAGTAGCAGTATTCACCTCTGAACACATTTCCCCAAGCACACTTTCATGGACCCCACACATTTCCACCCCCAACAAATAAACACTTCAGCTCCCTCATCTTGGGTTAGTTAAGAGAATCTAATTGAAAATTGAGTTTTAGATCTCTCCTCAATGCAGTAATATGAAGATTGCTGTTAAAGATTATTTTTTATTCAGAAATTTTTTTAAAAAAGGTTCTATTTCCATTTCACACGTTGTGTCAATAACCAAATCTTCACTCATATCCAATTGGAAACATACATAAATGCATCAACCGTGTTCGCGTATGCACTGTTGCTATTCTATATATATATATATATATGTTATATGGGGTTTAAAGAGCGATGGTTATGCCTTTTTCTAGATCGCCACTCATCACCCCAATCAGTGCTCAGTGACCACGATGCCACCGCGAAGACTGTTGTCCCCTGCCACTGCCTCACTCGCAGCTGTTGCTAAGAATGGCGTCACCGCCTCCTCATTGCATCAGTAGAGGACGGCGTGAACGGCGGAAGAGCAGCACTGGTGTGGCAGTGGAGCTTACAGTGTAAGGGGTGGACGATGCCGATGTCTCTCCAGTGGCAAGCTAATCAGTGGCTGAGTTCACATCTTTTCAATTCTTGCTCTCTGTTGTTCTTTTTATTATTATTTTTAAATGGAAAAATAAAAGTCCTAAACTGGTCTTGAACATGTGAACCAGGACTTTATTTTGCCCATGTCATGGTTGGGAAATCAGAGGACCACAAGAGAGATTAAGGGGGCAGGCGGTGGCATGACGTATGTGGAGGGAGGCTGATGGAGGTCCGGAGGAAAAGAAGGGACAATGATATTCATGGAGAAGAGACAATGAGGATAAAATAGGCAATGTCTTCTTTAATAAATATTAAAATATACCCATGAATTTTTATAGATTTTTTTGCTTAAAATAAAAGTTTTTAATCCCAACAATTAGATCAAAATTTTTAGACAAAATACTCAAATTGGTCATTTAGAAATGTATTTGAGGACAAATTAGTCCTTTAAATTTTGAAAATCCAAATTGGTTTTATACAATTCCATATAATGTACAGATGAACCAATTTATCCTATTTTTAATTGCATAAAACTTATTGAGAACCAATTTATTTCCTTTTTTAAATGTGGACTTACTTAATTCTGAACTTTCAAATTTTAATTTATTTAATTTATCCATTTTTGTGAACTAATTTAGGTATTTAATCAAAATTTTATGCCAAAAATCGTCACTTATTTACAGACAACTTGGAACCAAACTCCTTTGTCTCCACCACAAAACTTGTCTTAAAACAAGAATTACAAATCCAAGCTACCTTACTGTTTTAAGCATTTCCTTCCCACTTAGACAGTAGAAAGGTTAGACCTTAGAGGTTAGTTTATATTATATTTTATTGAATAAATAAGAAAGACTACCCATGAGGTTTGCTCAAATGACACCTTATTCTTCTCAAATTTTTACACTCTACCTCTTTCTTTACAAAATAAATAAATAAACAAATAAAGAGCAAATTAGTTAAATAGAAAATAGAAACTAGTGAGAAAGCATGAATTTTATAAATGTAACTTCACCTCAACATATCTTTTGGATTAAACAAATTTTTAAAATTCAAATGTTAAATTCCATATCATCAAATTTATACTTGGTTTAAAAAAAATCAAATTATTTGAGTTGCTACATAAGAATGACACGTATGCCTTGTGATTGAAAAATAGTAAGAAATAATGTGACAATAATATAAAATATCTCATTATCTCCAATTTTAGATGACAAACAATTGATTTCTTTGTAAGGATTTTGATGAGGGATTCAAGCATTGAGATGAAGAAGGGTCAGCTGGGATTCTTTTACTCAGTTTAGTTAGTATCAAGGAGTTAGAGCTTAAGTTTTTCCATTTTTTTAAGAGTAAAATCTCAATATTGGCCCCTTACAAAAATAGTATTGGATAAATTAATCTCTAGAAAAAAAATTCAATTTATGATTTCTCATAATTTAAAATGTAAGATAAGTCTCTCTTTAGTATTTTTGAAGGATTTACAGGATAAATTGATCCCTAGTTATTTAGAAAATAATTCAAATTGGTCCTTAATAAAAATACAAATAGAATAAATAACTTCACTAAAATACTAAAGAGTGATTAACGTATAGTAAAATTATACTCACCTTCCACGAGATTTGGCAAAAATGCAACTTGCACTTTCTCTATTTTTAAACTTCACACGTCAGTTCCTTGGGTTTTGAAAAATCCTATTTTACATCCCTTATTAATGTTAGTTTGTAAGTCATTTTATCTGTAACAATATACATGTTTACAACACATACTTTTTAATGACATTATTATAAATATTAAAGACTATTATAGCTATTGAATGACCATATTATCTTTTTATCAAGTGATTAAAAAAAATCATCTTCTCATTTGCCCATTTCTCTGTATGGGAAGAGAATGTGCTTTTATCACTTAATAAAAGGATAAAATGGCCATTCAATAGTTATGTCAGGCTTTAATATTTATAACAATGCTATTAAAAATCATGTGTTGTGCATCTGTGATTTTTGTCAAAGTTAGTGATGGACTAACATTATAGAGGAGGTCGGTGTAGGATTTTTCAAAACTCAAAGACTGGAGTGTAAATTTTGAAAATAGAAGGGCAATTGGTTTATGCATTTAGCCAAACCTTGGGGAGATAAATGTAATTTTAACTTATCTTACATTTTTGTTGTTTACAAAACAATCAATTTGTCCTTCAGGTTTTATTAAGCATAAAATATATTTACCCTCAAACTTTAGATCATGTGCTTACACATTGACTTTTCAAAACGTATATTATTAACATCTGACTTTTCAGGCAAAATACCCCTTTTCGTTAAGTTGACATCCATTTCCATTGTTAACTTATCATGTGCATGTTACATGCACAACTAAAAGAACAAAAACATCATTTATTTTATTTAAATTTCAACTGAACCTCCTCCACTTAGAAATAGATAAAATATTTTTTTGTCACAATCGAACTTTAGTATTCTAAAGAATATCTTTGTCCATTTCTAAGCATGAGAGGGTTTAGGGTTAGAAAATTTGATTAAAAGAATTGTCTTTTTATCTGTTAATTGTGCATGTGACATGTTTATGACTACTTAAAGGTAAAATGGATGTCAACTTAAATGAAAGGGATGTTCTATACGTTTGAAAAGTTTAGGGTGTCATAACATACATTTTAAAAAGTCAGTAAATAAATTGTACATAATCTAAAGTTCAAGAGGATAAAATATATTTTACCATTTTGCTAATTCGGTCTCTATTTGTTTAATTTTCTTTTCAAAGGATGGGATGAGGTGTTATTTAAGCAAACCTTTTGGTAATCTTTGTTATTTACCCCATCTTATTTGTGTAATAAAATAAATTAATATTAACAATCATAATCTCTTGTAGTAAAAATGAAAAATAAAAAATGACATTTGCATTTTTGGATAAATACTATATACACATATTTGTACATTCTCCACAATTTAATTATAGTTAGATCCTCTTGTTTTGTGTACATCTACCTGATTATGTCAAATACCCCCACACACACTTGATGTGGAGAAGCTATATCCTTTTATACACGCGGTAACAAGTTGCACGTGACAAATTACAACAGCCATCACTTAACCTCTTACATGAAGGATGCCAGGATGCCATATGCTTACCTTCCAGATGGAAAGGATACAATGAAAAACTGAAAAAAAAATGCGGAAATCAATCCCCTAATGTGCTCTTTAGCCCTTTAGTTAAGTTTTCACTTATTGATAATAATAAATAGGTGTATTATATCCCCTCAAACTTTAAGTCAAGTGCAACATGATGTACTAAACTAACAAATAATATGTAACTTAATACCCTAAATTTTCTTGAACTTGTTCTATTTGTGTTGACGGTATAAAAAAATTAATGGAATGATTAATTTGCACAATTAAACATTGATTGGGGTTAATTTGCACATTTTTTAAAATTTTGAGTGTAAAATGCACAAAACTTATAGTTTTTTTGGTTGGGGGTGGGGGAGTACAATTTTTCCTCTAATTTTATTCATAGTCCAATATTTCAATTTGGTGGACCATTATTAATTTTCACTTTCATTTCATTCTTAAAAATAACTAAGGTATTTATTGTAGATAGAGAGAGCACCTTGTGTTAACGGTGTAATTATTCAATAGCCCCAGAGTTTCACTCAATTTTCAAAGTTTATAATTTAAAAGTTTGCAACTGATATTCCTATATTGTATATAAATTTTCAATTGGATCCCATTAATCTCATTTACAAAAACATTTCAACATATTATGCTGCATATAATGAAATCAGGTGTAATATAAAGTTTATTGATCTAAACCATTCAATGTATACATAATGAAAATCTATGGCTAAAAATAATATGAACTATCAATGCACTTTTTTAATATAGTCTATTGGATGAAACATAAGCCAACCACCTCAAATCCAAAAGATGGTGGCTGTGCAATTACTGGCTGGTGGTGGTGGAGGAGGAAAACCTACGCTAAGCACTCATCCGCACAAGTCACAATCATTGACGCTGATACTACTGCACCATGGTTACTTCTTTTTCTTTCTTTGTTCTCACTTCTCAAAAGCACAAGCACCAACACCAAAATTGAAAATTTCTCTCTTCCTAGCTACTTGTATTTTTTACTTCTTTGCTTGAAACAGCAAGCATAGTGCATGCTCCTAAGTCCTTTTGTGTGCAGCTTTAGTCTACATATTCATATCAAAATCTGTGTCCTCTGAATATTCCGCCAAAGATTTTCTTGTTTTTGGTGAAATTGGCGAGATAGGACAAGTTGAGTCGTACACGATCACAACAATAATTTTGGTTCATAAATTGGAAGCATACATGGAGAGGAAGAATAACAATACCTATTCTCTACCTTTTGTTTCGTTTACTTTCCTAGTTTTTGGTGGGTCCTTGGGTTTGATTGATTATTGGGGATTTTTTTTTTTGTTGATTTTGCATAATGGGTATGGTTATTTTCTTATTGTTTGATGGTTTAAATGGGTTGCCAGGGTTTAGGGTATGGATTTTTTTTCTTATTGTTGGCTACGGTGGTTTGGGTGGTGGGAAGGAAAGATGGACGATTGTTTAATGATTTGGGTGGGTTGGCTATGTCTATGGTGATTTGTTGGTGGGTGGGGGAGGAGGGAAGATAGATAGTGTAGAAGGAGATGCAATATACCATGAATATTTCTTTTTTTGAAACTGTTATTATATTTATGGACTTGATTGAAAAATTATATGCAATATAAGAATTTAGTTACAAACTTTTAAAATATAGAGACCTAGCTAAATAATTGAGTGAAATTATAGGGATCTACTAAATAATTAAACTTTTTAACAAATATCATCTAAAATTTCGTAAAATTATTAGTAGCAAATGGACACCATAATTGGAGAAGGGACATTAATTCGATTGTAAGAATGAGGCAATTTACCATAAAAATAATAGCCCATATCGAAAAGGGCATAAAATTAGGTACATATAAGACCCCCGACCAAAAGTATCCAAAATATAAATCAAATGCCCTAACTTTTCTTCATGTTAACAATACTGAATTTAGTAACGACCATAATATCTCCTCCAATTATCCATTTGGTTATTCCTGAACGCACAACAACCAATAGAGAACACAGTAGTCAAGAAAAAGAGGAGTATGCTGTTGAAAACCCCTAATAAAGTCAAATCAGACTTAAGCTTTAGTAGAAATTCTGCCTTGCAAGATTGACAATTAAAGCACATAATGTTTGGATCATTACTCCATGCATCACAGTCAGGGTTGGTATAAGTTGTATTTGTTGACTTGTTCCAGATAGTAGAACCCTGATAGATGAAATTGCAGTCGTTTGGTGGTTTACAACATCCAGCCTTCATAAAAGATCAAAAAATAGCCAGATGATAAAAATGGAGTTGTGCTATTAAGCTTCAACGCAAATTAGAAACATAAGAACACATACATCAATAATATTAGGATAATTTTTTGAAGACAAGTAAAATACATTAACAATTGTAACAATTTGTTCAACTAGTTGCAATTCTATCTAACAAATTAACTCTGACAAAAGAAAATGCAAATGTAGAAGCTCTATTGTAACCACAGTGTAGGCATCAGATTCCTGATAACAGTATTTGAAAATAAGTTCTTACAAGTCACCAAACAAGTGACATTATCTAACTTAAATTAGGTATTATTTTCTTTCCATGTTTAAGTTGGCCAGAAAAAGAAAACATAGAACTAAAGCTAGGCAAACCATAAATGAACAAGTGATTAACATAACATAACACTACAACTATCAGTACTTGTACGTCAAACAAGGGAATTTAATAGTAACATACCATTAAGTTAGGCAGTCATAATAAGCTGCTCTCATTTGCGAGAACTCATCATGCTTTTCGTAGTGTGTTGGTATGTGTGCAAGGATTTAACTATCCTAGGAAAGAGCTTATTAATGGGTACTAGCCTAGAAATTCTTTACAATGATCTTTAATTCAAGACAATGAGTGGATATAATGAACATGAGTCGAATGTTTACATCTGAGCTTAATTTGGTTTTTCAAAGTTACAAGTACCTTTTTTTAGGAAAAAGTCTGTATAATTAATGTATGTCCTTTATGCTAAGAGAGTTTAACCAAAATGATCAAAATCAATAATCAAACATAAAAAGGAAAAGCTGCATACATATTGCTATAAGGAATCAGAGATTATTTATTGACTTATTGGAAGGAGGAGTGCATACTATAAGAAGTAAATTAACTTTTAGCCATCCATGCATGAGCCCTTAAAACTTAAAAAAAAATAGAGCTAAAAGTTTGATACAATGCATTGGAAAATGACTACAATAAGATATGAATACAGCAAAGTCGATTGAAGATCAAAAGATCATGTTTTCAAAGTGAAAACTTGATTACTCAATACCATATACTATAAAGGGTTTTACTTAACAAGTATTTTAAAGGTACTAATTAAGAAACTTAAAAATAAAAACATTTTTGAAGTTTACAATGCATTCAATATATTTGAAAACTTAAAAAATTAGGTTATATTTGGTTTCACAAAATAATTTTTATTTCCTGCATTAAGCTATTTTTGTGAAAGAAATAGTAAAAATTATAAAATTTAATTTTTAGTTTTCACTATTTTTTCAAAAATTTTAAAAATAGAAATAAGATTAAAAGTTTAAAAAAATTAAAAAACTATTTTATGAAACTAAACATACCCTTACTTTTTCAATTAAAAACTTTCACATTTTGTCCCTTATCCACTAATTACAAAACCCTACTATAAAAGAACACCAAACATACCCCCTAATTTGATCCAACAAATGATCACTTTTTTAGAAATCTTTTCGAATTTAAAGTCATGTTAAAATAATAATAATGCATGGTGGGCCAAAAGGCAAAGCCATTTTTCAATTTCAACTTAATCCTTCAAGGTTTAATTAACAACTTGCTTAAAAATCACGAGAGGAACTTATTTCAATCACTCAATACTTTATTATAATTCCAATGTAGAACTAGATTTGCAACGAACATTATAAGCAAAGTAATTTGACAAACCAATCATGCAATCATGCAGAAACCAATCACGCAATCATGCAGGATTTCACAGACGAAGACCTCAATCTCATATACAAAACACACACAACCTCAAATTTTCACACTAACCATGAACAAGAAAAACGCAATCAGCTAGCATTCAAGAAGGAGGAATATTCGACAAAGATAAAAGATAACTACCTGATCCAGTAATAACTTCTTAGAGTTGAATTTCTCACTAAGGTCAGTCAAAAACTTGTATTTCTGTGCAGAGCATATCTTTGCAGACTGCATGCATGTCTTAATCCTATTCCACGTTTCGGTGTTGTTAACCCTGTTTTGCAACCACGTAGTAATCCTCGACCTTGTACTCTAGATACCCTTTATTATAAAATGCTCCATCCCCACGACCTCTATTGGTTACGACAAAGGCAAAGATGGTGAACGCGAAGACGGCGATGATGAGAAGGAACATGACAAAGAGGTACATCCATAAGAGCCACGTGACTTGACAACAAGAACCGATGAGACCAAAAAGTGAGACAACGAGGAGGAAGACACCAAAGATGAATATGGGTTGCTCCAACCATCGCTCGCACTCACTGTTGGCTTGGTTGCTCAGCCATTTGCCAGAAAAGACGAGAGGGATGGAAATGATCAACGTGCAAAAGTTGAGAATGCCAATCAAGCTGTTGCTGCACCGCACCATACTGAATTGATTATGAAATGAAACTAGAATTTTAGATTACAACTTAGAAGAGATGATGTAGGACAATGTGGTGAAGAGATAGAAAAGATTGAGGTTTATATATTATTTTGTTTTATAGGTAATGGAGTAATAGGTGTTGTTGGTGTTTGTTTAGACTGTTTGAAGGACAGCTAAATGAGTAGCCTGGGAAATTTATGGACAACAGAATGAATTGGTTTTATTGTTTTACACCAAATAGGTATAACAAATTCGCTATTAAGGGATTGGGGGTTTTTAATCGTTAATTTTTAGCAGATGGATTGACCGTTTTTCTATTCTTTGAAATGAGTTGGGCTTTAGAGTTCATGATTTTTATGTGACTAGTTGTCAAAATGGCAAACGGTATTAACGTTTCAAGGTAGTTAGTGTATGGCTATTTTTTGGAGAAAATAAAGTACATTATTTTTATAACATGACTTTGACACTCGAGCTTTAACAGCACACAAAATTGCATTTTACTCCCTTTGCTATAGCGCAGGTGGATTTTAATTCCTAAATTTTAAACATGTACAAATTGAACCCCATGAATATTTTTCAATGTATATTTTAGTAAAAATAAGTGTATTATAGCCCCTGAATTTTAAAATATATGTAACTTAATCCCTAAACTTTTCAAAGTGTGCAACCTAATACTTTAAAATTTCTTAAATTTGTGATATTTTTATTAACAATTGATAGAAAAATGAGTGAATGTTCAATTCATAACTTAAAATTATATGTGTGAGTCATTTTAATTCCAAAGATTTAAAAACTAATTTTTTAGTTCCTAAAGTTACAAAACACAAATCATGTTAGTCCTTGAACTTATTTTTTTATTGTCATATTTTTGTTGATGTGTCACATTAATTCACTTCAATAATAAATTAACATTCTAGTGAACCATGCCAATTAAACAGCATGGAGATAAACATAACTTGACTATAATATGAATTTTGCATATAAGTAGCATTGTTTTTTTAATTGCAAATATAAGAAAATTGTTAATATATTTACCGTACAGTAAGACATTGTTTGGCAAGGGAAAAAATAGAGAGAAAGGAAATGAAGTGAAAAGGAAGAGAGAGGAAGGAAGTTGAGGTGATTTTTATTTTCCATAGGTATGTTTGGATGAAAAGAAATGGAAGAGAGGAAATAAAAGAAAGATTAATTTGTTTGGATGGAAAAGTAAAAGAAAAGAAAAAACAATAAAATCAAATGACTTTTTTATCCTTATATTATAAAAAATCAAAATATTATTTTTTATAGAACTATGTAAAAAATTATTAAAAAATTAAAATTAAATACAATTTTATCATAAATTTATCTATCAAAATAATATAAATAAATATAATAAAAATTGACCTTATACATATTTATATAAAAGTATTCAGGTCAATATCTTTATTTTATATTTAATAATTTTTTTAATTAATATCAAATAAAAAATGTAACTAATTTTTAATATAACAAGTTTAGAATAATATCAAGCTAATAAATAAGGAAATATTAATAAAAATAAATTATTCAAATTTATTTAAAATAAAAAATATTAAAGTCACCAACATTTGAAAAAATTAAGAGTAGAGATTCAAATAATGAGCATGAGTATTTTTGAATATTAAATATCAACCTATCTTTTCACATTTTGCCACATAGGGGAGGAAAATTTGAATCCCACATATTTTTTGACACTTGCAATTTTCCTCTCAATTTCCTTGGCAAAAATGATGGAAGATCACTTCCTTCCCATCACTTTCCTTCCTTTCCTAATCATTCCTCTCTATTTCCTTTCAAACAAACATATGTAATAGTTTGAACTTGTTATCCAACCAAATCACCTTTGAAGCCAAATAAAATGTTACTCTAATCAAGGATATCGCTTAACATAACACATTAGCAAAAATGTGAAGGCAAAGTAACAAAAATGGAGTCAACGATAACATGACATATATTTTGCAATATCATAGACTAAAAAATTAATTTCCAAATATTAAGGATCAAAATGACTTACACATATAATTTCAGGACCAACTTGAACATTCACTCATAGAAAAGTTAATAGGCAGGTTTGCACATTTAAGAAAGCTTAGGGAATTGAATAGCATATTTTTAATATTTAGGATCTAAAATACACATGACTTATAATTTAAGAGGGATAAATACTCATACACTAACAAACCTTTAAATGTTATACCGTTTAGGGGATATAAATGTTATTTTGTATTCCATAGTTTTCCATTCTTTCACTCTTATCTTGTGTTTTTCAATCACATATATATATATATAGAGAGAGTTTAATTGACATGCACTGATAATATAAACTAATAGAAAATTGCCACATAAGTTATTTTATACTAATTTAATTTACATTTCAAAAAACTATGTATAATGAAATGTTTTTTACACTATCAGTGCATGTAAATTATATATATATGGAGCATATCATATGAGAAGAGTGATTTATTGTGAAAGTGAGATGAACAAATCTTGATTGTTAAATCTTACATGAATAGTCAACATTAAAATATAAAATCATTGACTTTTTTAAATAAGCATGTAGTATATTATTTATGCTTGTTACACTTTCAAAAAGAATAATTTCAAATGAAATAGTACTATTAAATTTAAAAATTGAAACTAAATTACAATTTCAAGCAAACTTTTGTTAAACGGGTTGATTTACATCTTTTAAAAGTTTTGGAAGTAAAATGCATTAAGAAGCTTTTAATTCATTAGATATAAAATGCAATTTTTTTAAACTTTCTCTTTAATAAAAATAAACACTTTTAAATAATTTTCAACTTGAATAAAAGCGTTGTAAATAACATTTTACCATGAGTAAACAATAATAAAAACACCCTATAACTCCAATGAATTTTGTGAAGGAAATACTAAAAACTGAAAATAAAAATTAAAAATTGAAATTTATAGTTTTAAAAATTTTTAGTATTTCCTTCAATAAATATGAAAAACTAAAAATAAAAATGAAAACTAAATCAATCCTACTCAGCTTCGATATGCAGAAAAGGTTTTCATGATCCCACAAAATCGCCTGAAAGGATGAATGACTACCTCAACAAACCACGGGCTTACCATCAAAGGCTTCCCTTGCTTCCAATAAATCAGGGCAAAATCTCTTTGCAAGAATTTCCACTGCTCAGCAAATGATTTCCTCCCATGCTCTCCAATGTATTGGACCATTTGGTTCCATCGTTTTCCACATACATCAGCAGACCTATGCTCAACCAGATTGTCCCAGTCTACCTCCTCCATGCAACAAGCATCCAAGGTAAATAAGGCATTTAACATGCGGTAGTCATCGGTATATATCATTCCATATACCTTGTGCAACCATAGGTGATGTTAAATGCTTATACGACTTTTTGCAGCAGGGTGAACTGGATCTTGTTGCCAATTTGTCAGCAATTGCCTCCCAACTAATATTATCTCGCAACAAACCACGTTGGTGCTGCACACCTTTCTTATAAAGTCAAGCTCTTCAGTTTTCTTCTTGGGAGATTCGCCAGTGCCTGCCTTGGTTTTCTTCTTTATCTTCAACTTCTTGGCTTGATCATCAACTTCATCGCTCTCCTTACTTTCAACTTTGTCATTCCGTTTCCTCTTCATCTTCTTTCTTGATCATCAGCTTCATCCTCATTGCTTTTGGCCAAACATTTATCACCTTCATTGCTTTTAAACTCATTTTTCTCCTTATGGTTACTTTTATCACTCAATTGCTTCTTCTTCTTCTTGCCTTGGCCATCATCTTCATGTTCATTGTTTTTGACCAAATATTGACCACCTTCATTGCTTTTGACCAAAGGCTGATAAACTACAATGCTTTCAGCCAAACGAGGATTACCTTCATTGGTTTTACGCTCATCAGCTTTGGTCCTCTTGTTCTCTTGCCCAATACTTTCTCCATATCCTTGGCTTGCCCCTCTTCGGCAACAATAGAATGATCAACGTCATTGCTTTTATAGCCTTCTACCGTCCTTTTATTTTTTCTGCCCAGTTTCTTCTTCCCCATCTTCTAACCTGAGAGAAAGTTATGTGGGGAAAAACTCAAATTTGCCAAACTAGTTAAGACATCACACAAACTAAGAGAGAGGTTATGCAGTCTAATAGTATCAATTATCAGGCACTACCAAAACTGATTCTACTTTTGTACTATTCACAAATCCAAGTGCCAGTTTAGGGATTAAGACAGAGAGAAACACTAACATACTAGAATTCTATGAATTAAAAATATAGAGCAAGCCTGATCAGAATCCATCAACATAAAATCGTCAAATTGAATTGAGTCATCAACTAAAATAATTCATGAAGAGTATCGGTACCTTTTTATATTCAATAATTATGATTTAATCACTATGCATCTCCAATATATTTAAAAACATAATTTTTAAAATATGATACTTTAAGTTAGTAGGACATATAACTAAGAATTAACCATTAATAATTATAAGATATTGGTACCCTTGTATTTTATAAGAATTAGCTACCAATAAATTTAATGTAAAAACTAAATGTAAAGTTCACTAAATTAAGACCACTAAAAAGCATAATGTCAATGGATTATTTCCCAAATCAACTACAAAGTTGATCATTCAGAGTATCCTTGAGTTGCAAGAAGATATGAAAGAAACGATGCCATAAATTTCAATTGAACACTGGAATATATATATATATATATATATATATATATATATATATATATATATCTCATATTTTTATTTAGCTTCTAGCACCTAGATTGAAAAAAAAAAAAAGAAGAAAAGATATATCCTCTCCATCATATTTAACATCTTGTTTTATTCCAAACACTTGACAGTAAACTAAGACGATGGATTCATTCATTTCACAAAGCAATACAATAAACACAAGCATAAAATTAAGTTGATCCCAACAATCTCAAACTAGCCACTTCAAATGTAAACAAAGTATAAGATTGAAGATATTTGAATATGCTAGAGATACACTTAATAAAGCAAATATTGTGTAAATGACCCCTATCCCATCCTATGGACCATGGTTATGCATTGTTTCTGTTCTTCAATGTGCTTGGTGTTTTGGTGCTACAACGGATTATATTTGTTACTAGACCTGAAACAAAACAAGGCATCAAGAACATTGCCATGAAACTGCAGAGCCCTTCTCAGTAAAAAATTGTCATGAAACACAAAGCCAATGTCTAAACTTCAAATTTCCAATAAAACAAGTCCCTTTATTAGGAACACATTATAAGCCTCTGTGGTTTGGACCTCACATCAAACAAGTTATGACCAATTAAACAAGTACCACAAAAATCAAACTATGGTAGTAAAATGAACCACCTGATTGGGTTCTAATTTTAAATAAGACACTGTCATATAATTTTTAACCCAAACAGTGTCCTCAAGATCCAAGAAGCTAAAAAGCCAGCACTCCTTCCAATTGTCATTATTGCAAGCATTACAAATTTACATTTACTATAAGCTCATAACCCAGAATCATATCTCATTCCACTACTTAGAAATACACGGTATTACCGATCACAACCAGACAGCACCCATCGACAGGAACCGACTGGATTTTCAATGGATGGCGAGTTTTTGAAAATAATTAAGGTGATTTTAGGAACCGTTGGAGATGAGTCGGTAAAATTTTAAAAACAATATCCATGGATATACCAACTGCATAACCAACGGGAACCTTACATTTCACTATTAATATATTGAATTATGTACCAGGTTTAATCCAGGGTTCAAATTTAATATTTATTAAATCAATTATTATTTAAAATTACCGACAGTATGTAATATGATTTTTTAAATTAATTATTTACGAATTATGTTACCGACGGTGACCTAAATCCTATGAAAATAGGGCAATTTCTTAAATATATTTATTATTTGTGTTATAAATTATCGATGGTTAATCAACGGGTACAAAGGTTTTTTTATTTTATTTATTAAATTACCGACGGTTAACCAACGATTTTGAAATTTATTTTCAACGTGAAACGTTTGGGGTTTTCATACATACCCGTTGGAATGCTGCGATAACAATTTATAGTGGAACGCACCATTTCATTAAAAGGCTTACCGTCTAAACCCGTCTGGAATCCGCGTACATCATCTTTGCGCTCAGGCCATCCCTCACTCTAAACTCCTCTCTCTCTCTCTCTAAAACCCATCTCTCTCTCTCTCCCCGTCTCACCGCCATGAGTTTTTGCCTCGTTCGCTCACATTCCTAACTTCATTTAGAAACCCAGGTCATGATTACGACCCTGAAGGCTTTGGTGAGCATTTTGATCGGTTTAGTTTTTGATTTGATTTACTTTTTCCGTTCATTTTTGGTGCCCATAGTGTTGTGTGTGTGTGTTGTATTGGGGATTAATTGCGTTATTAATTTGTTAATGTAGGAGTTTTGCTTGAGGATTACTCTCGATTGTTGACGTTCCTGATTAGTTTGCACATGTCATTATATATGTTAGTATTCTTTTGTGTGTATATAATTGTTGTGATTGAAATTTATAATGTTAAATTTTTAGGATTGGACTAGAGGTTGAACCTGGGAGCGTCTTATATTTCAACTTTTTTTTCTTGCTATAGAGGTTAGTAGCTCATTCCTTATTATTTATATCATTTAATGATTTAATATATATGTATGATATATAGAGACTTATATTTATATATGAATAGGTTATACGATGAGGATTGTATAACTCGGGGAAGGCATAGAGACCCTTTCCCCGACTGTTTGATTTGTTTGCTGGGATTCTTTATGTTTACGGAGATTGTAGGTATGTTGTGGCGTTATAAGCTGATGCGTAATAGAATGATTTTTAGGATTATTTGAATTGTATGTAATTATTAACATGTAACGTTTACCTTCATATTCTATTGTTGATTTTTATAATAATATCTATAATTGTTGAATTTGAATCTAAATATTGGATGATGGAAGCTCCTAGTTTAAGGGCCAGCGTCAAGTTTGATGACATCTGAATGTATTTATGATGGTGCAGACGATTATGAACTCATGCAGTTAATTGTGCTCTACACCTAGGACTTTAGCTAGTTTATCTAGCTTTTTCATTTTTACATTCGGGATATTTTTTACATTTATTTGTAATTGTATATATTTTATTGTTATAATTTACTATTATATTTATTCAATTTAATTTATTCATTTTATTATTTTTCTTATTTAATATCAGTATCATTTATAATTACGTTATTATTTAAATAAAGAAATAAATAATAAATAGTTATAAAATATATTTTTTAACTTTTAATTATTTATAAATAAAGAAATTTAAAAAATATTTATAATTGTACCGACGGGTTATGTCCTAATAAATTATATTAAAAATTCGTCGCGGAATACGTCCTAAAAATACATTCTACTTTATTAAATAACCCGTTGGTAAAAATAAAATGGTCGGTAATAATATATCTTCTAATCCTCTGACGGGCTTCCATATAATTATACCGACTCGCAATTATTTTTATTCTCGTTGGTAAATGTGAATAATTACGACATTATTTAACCATCCTAATACTATTCAACGTTCTGGAAATTCGATGCCCTTAACTATCCGGGATACCCGTTTGTATAACCCCGTCCTTCTAAACATCCGTCCTGGAAAGTAAAGTCGGTATTTGGACTTTAGTAGTGTTCCAATTAAACCTAAACTTCAGTAATCAACTTCCCGATCTTAATGGCAATTCCCCCTAGTATACCCTTGATATATGCCACTTCAATTCAAACCCAATTTTCCTCCACAAAATCTACAACACAAACCATCCACCACCAAATGCATGACAATTAACACCATTGAAACACAGAAATTTGA
>JAMLFY010000009.1:13877032-13989564 GCA_030441495.1 Dalbergia oliveri
TGATTATAATATTTGAGAGTCATCTATAATCTATATTTATAATACTAATATTCCAGATGATATTTTGAGAGAAAGTTTTCCACGTACTCAACAAAGAATAATTTAGTGCCCACAATTTATGAAGTTAATTTCAAATTATATTTTTGAAAAATAAAATTAAAATTATTACATATTATAGAATATCCGCTAATCATTAGCATTTAATAGTAAGATTGTAATACAAAAATTAAATATCTTTAAAACTTATCACTATTTAATTAAATATTTAAATATTTTTACTATCATTTAAATAATAAATATAATAATTTATTTATTTTAAATCTCATCATCAATCTCTTCTATTTTTTAAAGTTTTTAAATATTTTATCTATTATTGATAAAAATGGGTCATAAATAAATATATAAAAACAAATAAGGAGATACCAGCTAAAAACCATTACACTTGCTACATGATGTGAAAATTAATCTACTATTATAATGTTTGAGAGTCATCTATAATCTATATCTATAATACTAATATTCAGACTCTTATGAGAGAAAGTTTTCCACGTGTCTCAACAAGAATAATTTAGTGCCCATAATTTTTATTAAGTTAATTTCTAATTATATTTTTGAAAATAAAATTACAATTATTACATATTATTAAGATATTGATAATCATCAACATTTTAGAGAAGATTGTAATACAAAAATTAAATATCTTTAAAACTTATCACTATCTAATTAAATATTTAAATATTTGACCATGGAATTCGCCTGATGACGAGTAGAACGAATCGCTGGAATTAGGTTATGGACAAGGAGCGGCTCCTACCTCTAAAGGGCTTGGGGACAATTACACGACGATTACACACCCGAATCAAGCTGATCCTAATCTTATAGGTATGAAACTATACAGTGAATGTATGACTATATGAATTGATTGTACTACCTATGCCACAAAAATGCATCTTTTCTTTTCTTAAGTCTATCACGAAAGAACTTTAGAACTTAACGCGTTTTACTTTGTAATTTTCTGATTAGTGACCTCTGAAAGTTTTCCTAGGAAGTTGTTAAGACAAAATACGTTGAAGAACTTGTTAGTTTGTGGGAACAGTCACCAATCCATAAAAGTAACTAGTGGATGTTAACATACTATCATTTAAATAATAAACATAATAATTTATTTATTTCAAAATTTTAATTTATTGTAATTAAAATTTAAATATTTGTCCAAATGATGCATCATATAATTTCATAAGCAAATCTTCATCTAAAATATGTTTTAAAAAATGCTAAACCTCGCTATATATATATATATATATATATATAATATTTAGGAATATTAAATAATAATTATAATATCAGGTATTATTTTTTGGTAATTTTAAATTTTTTAAAAAAATTTCTTTCGCCAAAAGTAAAAATAAATTTAACGACACATATTCTAATATAAAATTTAAATATTTTTTAAATTAATGCATATAATTTTACAATCTATCTATAATTGTAATAATAACAATATCATAATAATTTATATTTCCTACAATTATCAGGCTATACCGTATCAATACCTATCTTTCTATGGCTCATTAATAATACAAACTCAAATAATAATTCTTTTTTTTTTGTATTTGCAACTAATAGAATGGTCCTCTATTTATTATATACAATAATATAATTAGTATCTTATAGAGTAATATAATATTAATTAATCTATTAATATGGTTTCCCATATCAGTTCTAACAATGAGTCATATTAATTTTATTAGAATTCTTCACTTATAGAATATCCTAAGTTATAAAAA
The DNA here is from genome assembly GCA_030441495.1 of Dalbergia oliveri. Classification (NCBI taxonomy): domain Eukaryota; kingdom Viridiplantae; phylum Streptophyta; class Magnoliopsida; order Fabales; family Fabaceae; genus Dalbergia; species Dalbergia oliveri. Next base: position 13,878,820 of record JAMLFY010000009.1, read on the forward strand.
TTTAGTTTCTATATCTATCGAGAAGAAATGGGAAAAAATAATTTTCAATGTTATCAAAATTGATAAGGATAAGTAGTATACCTTATTTTAATTTACAATAATTTTTTACCACCATTAATTCTCATATTTTTTTCTTTATTATTATGTTTATATTTTTCATCTTTTGTTATATATTTAATATTTTTCTTTAGTTTAGGTGTTTTTTTTTTATAGTTCATTATTACATTTTAATTGTCTTTATCTATTATTTTAAAAACTTTGAAAATAGTTCAAGATTAGAGGGACAAGTTATGTGATCAAGAACATCCTTCAATAAACACATTGAATTGTACAAGTTATTCCAAGAAGAATATTATAGTTAAGAAGGACATTAATTTGGCTATAAGTAATATGACTAATTCCATATGGTAATGAAATTTGGAAGCATATGATTATAATTTTTTTTGGATTCATGCTAAAACAATATGAATGAATAGCTACTAGATATGTTGATGGTTAGTATAGGTAGTTTTAATGGTATAGATTTCTAAAATATTGGAGATTATATATGTATATATATTGGTTATTAATACTAATGATTTTATTGGAATGTAATAGTTTTAATATGAACTTATTGATATATTTCAATAAAAAAAAAATCCAATGTATAATATTATAATTATGTTTTCAATTATGGGTTGCTAATTCAAAATTTAAATCAAAATTGTAAGCTCAATTCATTTTTTGCCTTTATATACTATTATTGTATTAAATTTTTTTAATTTTGGATTTAATTAATTTGAATTTAGTTACACAATTTTATTGTCTCAATTTTGAATATGATTTTATAGATAAATTTTATGCTCTAATTGAATACAATTGTCCAAATGATATTAAATTTTATGATACTCTTTTATACTTTGTTCATTATTTAATTATTTAACTAACTTATTTTTAAAATTAATTTATATATTCAATTTATGATAATGTATATTTAATTAAATTGTTATTTATTTTTAGTAACGCCAACAAATTATTTTCAATATGATCGTTATCCACCTATTAAACGACTTGTTCAATAATAAATATGAATGATTGATATGATGTTCCATAAAATGTGAGTCAAATAGCATTACTCTTATAAAAATTAACAATGCCATTTAAAGCATGGATACACTTCGGCTTATAACTTAGTCCCACCTATGTTCTGGTGTTCAAGATGGTCCTCATTCAGATCCAATATAATTATAAAATTAGGAGCTATTTGTTTTGCCCTAAAACAGCTTTCAACTTTTAATTTTTAGATTTGTGAAGAAAAAACTGAAAACTAAAAATTAAAATTTTCAATTTTTAATTTTTTTAATTTTTTCTTCATAAATTTAAAAAATCAAAACTAAACACCGAAATCCTTTTTCAATAAAACAATATTTAGCCCCTTAACTTTCCTTTAATTTTTAATTCCTCCTAGGCCTAGTACTCTTTTTCACCTATCCTCGTCCACCAATTACCGCCACCGCCACTTTAGCCCTTATCCTCTGCCTTTTATACCAATGTCAAGACTTAGGTAGATAGATATTTCGCTTTATTTCCACTTGTTGCCCCATAAACTTTATTTCTAGAATAATTCATTTTCCTAGCAAATTCAGGCATATCACTTTTTCTGAATGTAGATGAAATTAACAACTAACAATGAGAAGGGAGATCACTCAAAGAAGACAATTTACGCTAGTGTGATTGTTTTGGGACTAGTACTCTGTTCCGTTTCATTAAAGTAGATTCCCGCCTCTCAAGACACATCATAGCTCAATTTTCCTTATATACGGACTTTAGAGCATTTGAATTTGTCACTTCGAGTTTGCTTCAAATGTTTATACCCAATTTCTGGTTTGAAGATGTTCAAGCTTTTACAGGAACGTTAAACTTGAAACTTTCTACCTCCTGATTAAATAAACAAACATTCATTTGTTAAGAAACAAAGGTACTTCTTCCTTTTACTCCGGTTTGTAGAGAGACAGTGGGCCAAGGGTAACCACCACCAGGGACGTTGGAGGTGCAAGGAGAAGCTAGCCTCACCCACGATGAATCCTTTTGTTGGTGGAGACTTGGCAATGGTGGTTTGAGGCGCTGGTGATTGGGTACAGTGTAAAGATGATGGGTGTTAGTGAAGGATAATTTTGTAATTTTATTGTAAATTATTTATATTTTATAATTTTATTAATTATTATTTCTAAATTAAAATTATCATTTCATCAAATCATAGCCGTTCAGTAAAATTTAAAGGTGGAGATGATAGACCATTAGATGGTCTGAGACAAATGTCAAATAACTATCCTGCACTATATAGTTTTGTCAAAATTACTACGACCAATGCTAGTTGCGAACGTTGTGTAGGATTTTTCTAAAACCTATGACGCATAAACACTACCCTCAATATTGGTTACGACATAGACACATATATGGAGACATATCAAATTCAAAAAATTACATAGCATATCTATATATATATATATAATTATTTTATTTTGTTGTATTTTTTTGTTTGGTTTTTTTATTTATCATGTTTGTATAATTTTTTTATCTAATTAATTCTTTTTTTTATGATCAACTAAAGAATTTTCAAAATGAAATGGCCTAACATTACATACTCAATTAAACAACTAGAGGCTTATGTTGGAATTAGAAATAATAAAAAAAAGAAACTAACTCAAACATGTTCGCCTGTGTCCAAGCGTGTCCACAATGAATTAGTGCCTTGTCGATGCGTGTTCTGCACGTGTCCGAGCTCAAAAAATTATTTTTTAATTGGACACGCATGGATGCGTATCAACACGTTTTGTGTGGGTGTGTTGTTTTACACATTATTTACACACAAACACACCATCAAACTAGTGTGTCTGTGCTCTTAGTCTAAAAAATGAAGGAAATGGTGTGAAAAGTTAAAAAATAGAGAGGTACATTTGAATTTTGTCAAACCTCAAGAGAGATGAATGAAATTTTCTCATGTTTTTAGTTTTTATAAATGGAGAAAACCAACCATTTGGGAAAAAAGATAAAATAATTTTTAAAAGAAATTATATCCTACACCAGTATGTTTATGGCCCATTCTTGTTTAGTGAAATGAAGAGTAATTGACGTTTGGATAAATTTATTAAATAGTGGATCATTAGATGATCATGGGGCAATAAGTAGGAATTCTTGTTGACTGCAAAAGTTAATTCACATGAGCATAATATATTTACTAGAGTGGTTGTGAATTGTGATTTGCGAGTGTGAAAGACTTCTCCCAACCAATGCAAAAGAATATATTTTGCTTAAAATATTATGTAGAGATTTACAAACAGGCAATCAAATATACTATAACAGAAGTAAGAGAGAGAATAAAAAAGAAAAACACCTCCAATGCTCTTTTTTTTAATTTTTTTTCTTTGGTGATAAGGTTTGAACATAAAATTTTAGGTATACTACTCAAATTAATCCTAAGAACTTCTTTTCTTTACTTCTATTTGCCAGCAACGAAAAAATAAGTCATAGGGCAAAATCTAATATAACTAAGTTACGTATCGTTGACTTTATAAGCTAAAAAGCTCCATTTAAATAAATGAAAAATTTTTTAATTTTAAATAATAAAAGAGTAAATGTGAAATTTGATGAATATTTTCAATAATATCCAAAATTTTAAGTTGATTTAGGAAAGAGAAGGAAGAGTTTTATGTCTAAAATGAAATGTGTATCTTGCTAAAGTTAGCTCTATATATATATATATATATATATATATATATATATATATATATATATATATATATATATATATTGTCGTGTTGACAATCCCTGAAGCTTGCTTGCTCCGGTAACACATCTTAATTTCAACTTGAATGGGATGTACATGTTAGGTTGTTCCTGTAATGACATCCTGATCTCTTTGATGTTGCAGGTGTAAAGTAGAATTTTGGGAAAGGCAAAGGTGACCGAAAAACTAAGAGAGGAATTAGCAAGAATATAATCATGCAATCTTATCTAATAGTCAAAATTAGCCTATTGTCAATGGTTATCACTCAATTTTTATTAATCAATGACAATTACTTGATGGCTACCAAGTCATTGGTTATAACTCAGTTATGAATTAAAGGTCAATACTAGTCATTAAGTGGTAAATAATTTAATAGTTAGCTTTTTATTAGGTTAGAGACTTAAAATTTATAGGCAAGATTTGGAGGGTTGGATTGCATGTGTGGGGAAGGCTTAGCATCCCTTCCCATTGTTTACAGTGGTATTTGGTTGTGTTTATGCGGATGGATAGTGAATATGCATATTGTGAATTAGGATGTGATCTATTTTTGTGTATTGATTGAAACCAATTTTGCGGGAATGTCCTAATTTAGGGGTAGATTGTGTGGAAATTTTGTTAATTTAAAGAGGAGACTCGTTATTTAAGGAAAGACTCTTGTTGAAATTAATTTTATTAATTTAAAAGAAGAGTTCTAATTTAAGTGAAAGACTCTTGTCAATTTTTTTTCAATTAAATGGGAGACTTTATTTAATTAAGATTTGAATTAAATAAAATATTGTACTAACAGATTAAATTTTTAGAAGATGGTCTAGTATATTAAATATGAATTAAATAAAATGTTTAAGAGACATTCAACTTCAAGGTAGGCTTTATTGAATTAGATTTTAATTAAAAAAAGTAATTTCTTATAATTTTTAATGAATTTGTTATATTAAATTTCTCATTCATGAGCCAGTTATGAACCCGCAAACAGAGAGTGGATGTATGATAAATTACAATATATTAAATATGAATTAACTAAAATATTTAAGAGACAACTCAACTTCAAGGAAGGCTCTATTTAAATAAGATTTTAATTAAAAATGTAATTTCTTATAATTTTTAATGAATTTTAAATTTTCTCATTCATGAAACGTGTTATCTAAATAGACAGGTGGATGTATAGATTACACCATGGACAAGGGGGATCAAACTCTAATTTTGTGAGGGAGTTGATAGTTTCTAGGGTTGTTTGTCTGTCACAATAGTTTGCATAAATGAACACAAAAGTTAGATGTCTCTGGACTAAGTGAGATATAGGAAATATTCAATATCGACATCATTAGGTATTCTCCGTACAATGATGATTTTGTGGCAAAATTATTGGATTTGGATGAGCATGGGAAAGTTAACATACAAGATTTCGCATATATTGGTGTTGATAATAACTATTTGGAGGTAGTTCAAGTGGGTTAATTTAGGTGACTATGACACGGGAAAACGTTAATTGGAGAATAACTCTAGACGACATAAGGAAATCATTTATGACATTATTGGTCCTCAATTTCATGCATATTACCTTTCATCGATGTTCCTGAATTCTGGCTGCGAGATTTTTCTTTACTGAGACTCCAATGGCACCTTTATGGGAATGATGTTTATTTGTGTGTAAAAGACACATCTAATGTTTGTTTTGATATGATTTTGTGTGATTTACTTGGTTAAATTAGCCAATTATGTGTTAAATTGTTAGAAATTGGGTTACCCATTTTGTTTGTTTTTATATGATAATTCAAAGGTGCTAAATAAGGATTCAAGGTCATATTTGCATAATTTTGTCATATGGAGAATTTAAGAGCAAAATTGAGAAGTTTTACTCCTGTGCTTGCATGGAATCAAAAACAATTTGTGAAGAAGTTTCAAGAACTTTCATTTCAAAGCTTCAAATTTGGTGATTCAAGATTCTTTGGAAAGAGTAGGAAAAGATGATCCTAGAATGTTGTACATTTTTCCTAATTCTCAAGTCTTCAAGGAGAAAAAGTGGAAGAAACATAGAAGTTGCAATATGTTCCTAATGCTATCAATCTTGACCTTTCTTCACTAATTCATCTATTTCTTGTGCTAGAGAAGTCCAATTGAGATTATTTCAAAGGCATTGAAAGGATAAGATTCAGATATACAACTTTCATGAAGACCCCAAAGCCTAATCCCATTGTAAAAAGCGCACTAATTGAACAACATGCAAATCACAATGTTGTGAAGAGCATAACACAACCCTGTCCAATTGGCCGTTGGATTTAATGAATTTTTTGGGTTTGGCCAATTTTGACAAGCTTTATTTATATCTCGGGTTGTTTTTGATAAAAAAAAAGGCCATTAAAGGCCCAAAACAAAGCAAAAGGAGTGTTGCAATTGAAATTGGGAGGGAACATGAAAAAGAGACATTAAAATTGGAGTTATCACCAAATTTTATTTAAATTTGAAAAGCATTGAAAACCTATTTTATTAAAATGAATAGTCTTTGGAAACTAATTCACGTTTGAGAGAATATTATGTAAAGGGAAAGGGAAAATAATTTATTTTTTGGCACCCTTGATTCATCCATATTGCTATGGTGACCTTAATTGGCTGTGTTAATTATAAATAACCTTTCAAAAATTTGTTTTACCATTTTTTTACTAGGGAAAAAATTGCAAAAGCAAACAAGCATCCTTTTTAACATAAAGCATAAAAAGGAAAATTTTAATATTAACTTTTACAATGAGGCTCAAAATATTTTTAGTCAGGCCTTATCACAGTGAAGTTAACATATTTATTTAAAATAAAATATTCAATAATTTAATTACCAACTCAAATTAAATATAATAAATTAAAAAATCTCCTATTTAAAAAAAATAGAATAATATTTATAGGTAAGACAAAAAGTTATGAAATTTAATTTTGCTTGAGCAGAATTACTTGCTTCTACATATCTCTGGTGCAACGAAGAACTCAAAATTACATTGTTTTTTAGAAAATAATTGTGAAGTGACAAATTTTAATTTTATTATTTTTATTCCACTGTTGTCACAATTCAGCTAACTCCAATAATAAGTTTTTACAAAGGGCTATTCATTAATTACCAAAAAAAAAAAACATAAATCTTCACTCATCGTTCTTTTTTTTTTTTTCAAGCATATACACAGAGAGAGAATTGACCGAAAATGAACAAGAAAATAAATAACTACATAAAAAGAAACATGAAAGAGTATAAAAACAAAGAAAACAACCCGAGCCCAAACATATCAACAATCAGTACAAAGCAAAACCAAACAAATCAAAAAATGAACAATAAAAAGTAAACCCAAAATTGATTTGCAGAATGCCAATAAACACACACAGACACAAAAAAAAAAGGAAAAGAATAGATCAAACTCAGCCCAAATACTTTCTATCTTTTTCTTCTTGGAGACAAAACAAAAATCAGATAGTTAAACTGGCCCAATACACGACCCAAACAGTAGCCCAAAATAAGTTAGAGAAAAGGCAAAGAGAAATGAGTAAATATAATAAAATAATAATAAAAACAAAGCAAGGGATGAAAGGTCTGGAATTTCTAAATTGTAAAAGGGAAACTTCACAAGCACACGAGCAAAAAGGGGATGGCGTGGCAACCAAATTGCGATGACCATGGATTCATGGAACAGCCACCAAGGCACGACCATGGAGCTGGTCTGGTCGCGATCAGCGGTCATGAGAGGTGTGAGCACCATGTTTTGTCTAGATAATTTTTTATATAAAAAAAGAAAAACATCAAATCATTTCCTTTTCCATTAGCATAATATTTTCCTTTTAAAATTGGTTTTTATTTTTTTATTTAGTGCAATCAGCATCCATTTTTATCATAATCAAATCAAATCCTTAATCAAATCAAATCCCCAATCAATATAAAAAAAATTAGTTGGGGATTTTATTAATTGACTTGAACGTACAAATACAAAGCCAATTTCATATACAATCATAGCACAGGCCCTAAACCCAATTAGAGAAATTCATTCAAAAAACAAATTGTAAAAACAGGAGCTACCCAGAGGCAATATCACAGAAATAAGCACCATATTACAAAACCCTCACCCATCATAGCCAGTTGAGCCCTCACCTGAACAATACTCAACTATCACACATCATCACCTCACTCAAATCACAACCACAGCCTTTCTAAAACCATTACAGCTTCATCGTTTTCATACAAATCACAACATATCCACTATCATTCCTCCTTCACAGGACATCACCATCATCATCACCTAAGCCTTTATCACAAAGCCAAACAACCACCACGATTCCATCAACCTCGAAGCCTTCACCACCATCCCCAACATCACAACACCATCCAATTCATCTTCACCGCCATTACCATTCACAGCCTCTATGACCGTCAGTTTTGCAACCACCACGGGTAGTCCGAGCACCTCTTGCCAATTGCGAAAACTCAGCCATGGGAGTGGCGACCTTTGCGTGAAGTCTCATGCCGCCGTCACCACTCCCTCCTACGCCATCGCAGGTTATCACAGTAGAACTGTTGTGAAGCTCCGCTGTAAAGCCCAGCTCTGGCTTATGCCGTGAAGCCGCGAGCAACGCCGCCATGCCTCTCCGCCACCCTTGCGCAATTCGTCATAGCCCCTGCTACTTGCACAGCCGATCACGCCTTCCCCAAGTTCTGTCGCTATTGCATCAACCTCCTATCGGAGTTGCCCCAAAAACCCCACCAAGCTCTCCCCCTTGCTATCCTGAGAAATGTCTAAAGGTTAAGTCTAATACCGGCTTGGTACGCCAAAACTCCCATTTTACCAGGTTGGGCTGAATGTTGAGCCTATAAAAAAAATTAAATTTCACCCGCCGAACCTGCCGCTTGGCCCTACTTCTGCCCTATTTCCACTTTTTTGTGTGTAGCCACATATTGGGTATAGAAATTAGGTTAGTTTTGTTTTGGGTTTTATTTTCTTAATTATCCAGGTTCTTTTTGGGTCAAGTCTTTTGGGTTTACAGTTTGGGCCTTGGTTTTTTTTTTTTCCTTTTCTTTTGGGGTTAAAGTTACAATCTTTAAGTTTGAGCTAAGTTTCTTCTTTTAGGCAAGAAATTTTTGAACATATTTTAGTTTTTTTAAAACCAAAATGGAAAAGAAAAAGAAAAAATCCTTATAAAATAAATAAAAAATTTTACCCGTGTAACAATTAATAGTCATGATTGAGAAGGGATGCCCATTCATGTACTTTTTAGTTGGAAGATTTATTCGAGGAGTCTAGCTAACTTAAATCTTGTATGTAAGTGATCTTATTTTATTTTCTTTTAATTAATATATATCAATACACAATCATTTTCTATAAGAACGCTTTGAGTTCTAATTTCACCAAGATACATCAACGCAACTAACAACTATTAAGCCAAAATTAATTTTTCTTTAGATTTTGTTCTTCTTTTTATTTAGTTTTATTTTCTTTAATTATGTTTTATTTTTGTATATAATTGTGATTTTCTTTTTGAGGAAAATAAATATTCTTAAAGTTATAAATTAATTTGCATAATGTAACGCTTCAATTTTACCTGTTTAGTACAAATGACCAAAATGCCCTTGAGGTCATTTTTACCCGAAATTCAGGGAAGCCAACCCGAAGTTCTTTAGTCAACTAATGTTTGATGTAACACCCCTTATTTTACTGTTGAGTACAAATGACCAAAATGCCCTAGAGGTATTTTTACCCAAATTCAAGGTTTACCGGAATCCTCGAATGGGTCAACTAATATTTGAAGGGGATTGTAACTGTTATGTTTGATATCTAGGTGAAAATCTCGTTTTTGAACTTTCATCTCAAAATGACCAAAATACCCTGTCGTGTTCTACGCAGTAAAGATGTCGTTTGAGCTGAACTTTTCCAGGAAGTTCGGAATGATGTTCATAAGTAATTTTTGATGTTTAGTTTGCTGTAGGTCCCAGGAGTTTTAATGCAAAATTACCATTTTGCCCCTAAAACAGGATACAGTGAGCCTAATGACGTAATTAAGCAAACCTAAGCAATATTAGGCTCTAATTGAAGATTAATTTATTTCGATAATTAATCTAGAGTCAAAATAATTTATTAAGGTTAATTAGAACCTAAGATTGCTTAGTTAAACTCTAATTACATTCTTTAATTCAAGATTCCTAGTCATGGAATCTTGAATAGTATTTTTTCTCTCCAATTTCTTAAATTAAGGAATTGTGCCCATACCTCATTTGACCAAAAGAATGATTTTAAATTGTTAATCTAGCAAGATTAGCCTCCTAATCAAGTCTTGACAACCTTAATTAGCCATTACCTCACCTAAATATTTTTTTACAAACTCCTAATCAAAGTCTTAATCAAAGAAACACCTAAACACATCACTAAACCACAATTACATGAACAAATCTCCTTCCCCCTTGGCTAAACTAGCCAATACATGGCCCCAAAGGAGTGTCACATGTTGTTTTAATTCTCACTCAAGAGCCATGCTTAGGCCATACTTGGAACCATACCTCACCATGCTTTGCCCATGCCTAAGCCCATGCCAAACAAGAGATATTTTCCTCCCCTTTTGCCTTGAAGAACCGTTGGCTATCCTCTCCAATCAGCCACCATTGTGTCATTTTTCTATAAATACCAAGCTTGGAAGAACTTGGTTACACTTTAGATCATTTGCCAAGTTTAGTTTTCTTGCATTTCCTTGCTTTTCTCTCAAATTTCTCTTCATCTTGTTCATCTTCTTCTTCCTCTCAAAGAACCTTGCCACCACAAACCATCACAAACAACCATAAACCACCACTTCCTTACCTCAAATCACCTCTCAAACACTTAGTCTTTCCATTCCCAAACTTATAAACTCAAGGAAAAATCATCTTCCTTGAGCTTTCTTCTTGGCCGAATCTTCTCCTCTTCCAAGAGAAGATTTTGTCTTCTCAAACCTTCAAGAACTCAAGCTTTCCTTCCTTTCTTTCAAGACTTCCTTAGGTAGGGGTTTGTTTTCAAAGTTTTCTTACTTTCTTTAAGAAAAGTTCTAGATTTCTCTTGGTTTTCTAAGCTTCCCTCTTCCTCTTTTTCTTTTTGGTTGAGAGGCCTTTTTTTGAGAAAAACTTTAGCTTGATGATGAGGTTTCAAGATAATGACTTGTTGTTGTCATGTGAGAAACCTCTAAAGCTTGAAACAACTTGGTCTTGAACCATACATGCTTGTGTTTTCCTTCCTTTTCTTGTTTATATTTTCGGTTCCTCTTCCTTTTCCCCTTGATGTTTTCGTTTCATCTTCCTTTGTTTGAACAAAGTTTGTTAAAAATGTTAAGTAGATCACAAAAGTTTTGTTAAGAAAATTAATCATATGTTTTCAAAGAGCTCTAAGCTTACCTTTGCCAACCTTAAAGTTGGTCGGCCGTTCTAAGAGTTTACTCTAGATTGAAGCCCATGAGCAATAAAATAAAGAATATGACTTAGTTTTTAGCATGTTTGTTTAGACAAAGTATTGAGCTTTGTGTACATTTTCTTAAGCTTGATGATGAAGTTCAAACCAAAGGCTTCTTTGAAGTCTTGGTGTTAAGAGCTCTAAAGCTCACTTTATGTTGTTAAGATACATATTTGGGTTGAGGTTATGATGTTCCTTTAAAGTCTTGTAAGAGCTCTAGCTAAGATAAAATGAAATTGCATACATGTTTATGTTTATGCCTTGCATAACATATTTATTTTGATGTCATCACTAAACTCTCAAGAATAACTAAATGAACTTGCATTATCATGTTTAAATTCCCAAGCTTGCATCTTATGTTTATATTTCAAGTCATCACTTAATCTTTAAAGATAATAATGAAGTTGCATCTCATATTTATTTTATGCTCTTACTTTATTTTATAATGAAGAGTAAAACAAGTGCATATCATGTTTAAGTTTATGTCATCACTTAAATATCCTAGAGCTAAAGACTTGTCCAAGTATCTTACATGAAGTTTTAGAAAATGGAGGCATTTCAAGGATGCCATTTCGGCTTTGAATGATGATGATGGACTTGGGATGAGTTCATCTAATCATAAGTGCCCATAGTCTAAGTCTTGGAATTTTTCTAAGCTTAGGCGTACTTAAGGAACATTATGAACAAAGTTTTGTGTTTTAAATCTATTCCTTGAGCTAAATAAATTAGCTACTGACCTAGCACATATTTATATGATTTTAAAGAGATTATTTGGTTTCTAAATGAGTTTTGAGTTACTAAAATGATTCCAAGAAAAACTAGCAACTTATATGCTTTTAAAACATGAAATTATGTGATTACATGAGCTTTGCATTTTGGTTCTGCCCTTGGTGTTTGGCCACTGTATAAATTCTATTTTATGGTGTTAAAATGTGTAAAATTATGTTTGAGTGAAGCAAGGAACGATTTAGGGAAGTTAGGAAAGAACAAATAACTAGAAAGGACTTAAAATAGAATTCTAGAATACTTAGATGCACAAATTATGAAATTCTGTTCCAGCATAATTGAACTTAAGATAAATGATTTATAATTAGTGGATATGTGTAGGAATCCCATAATTGGTTTTGGAGTTGATTATAGAGCTTTAGGTGAAGACGGAACTTAGAAAGGGTCAAAGACGGAGATTCTAGGACCGGAATCATAAGAGGAAATTCTGCCCAAGGTGATGAAGTGTTGTATGGTTATGTTAGTAAGCATAAACATTAGAGGAAATTATAGGTAATGATTCCCAGGAGTGATAAAGATTCATAATGGATGATAGGATAATTGGAACATAAGTTTAAGACCCGTAAAAGTTAAGGCATAAGACACCATGAGATAGAAGGTGATGTGAGAATGAGATCGAGTGCGTATACTCATAACAATTATGAATGAATAAATCCCATGGATATGTGACTATATGTATGTTTGAGGCATGTTATTGTGATAATGTGATATATTATGCTTGAGATGTATAAGAATGCGGAATATGAAATGAGTTTAGGAGGGGTATGCTCCTAAGAATAAGAGATTTACTTGATTGAGATATTTTATGAGAACAACATGTATTGTTGAGTTATGTGGCATAACTCAAATTTAGGAAATTCAGAGTATAGTCATTATGCTGCGAATTTCCATCAAATTTAAAGGGCTTGAGAAAAGTTTTGAAAAGAATGATTTATATGTGACATGTCGAGACGCATTTCTCCTGATGGTGAGGAGAAAGGAAACCCATGGGGGGTATGGTCGTGGAGCCATACCGAGCAGACAATGTCACCGGTCTTAACCAGACGATGCGTTTCGACTTAGATGTACTTCTCCTGCTACCCGTGAGGAAGGTAAAACCGTGAGGGTATCGACATCAGCCTCCAAAGCGGACAAAGTCACTGGTCTTAACCAGTTGATGCATTTCAGAGAAGGAAAGTCCCATGATGGGTGATTCCTTAGGTCCCCGACTCTTGAAGTTTGGATTATTATTTTTATGATTATGATTCGCTTATCAAGAGGATAAGTAAGAACTAGTGACGACTAGTTAAGGTACGAGCTCATAGCCTAGTATCAGGATCGGTTACTATTTTTACATACCATGATGTCACAAGTTGAGAAATGAGAAAGGACATGCCACTTATATGAGAACTAGTTGATGATTATATGTTTTAATTGTTTGCTGCATAAAGTGTTGCCATGCATTCATGATCTTATACTGTATACATGCATTAAGATTCATTATAAAAGACACGGACCTTGGATAATTATCTTTTATGAAAAATTCATAATGAACCTTTGCATGCTTAACATTTTCATAACAAATCCAAGGTTCCTGGGGACGTAAACGATGACACTAGGATAGAAGATTTTCCTATGATTTTTTAGCAAGATTCTCATCATCTCTCGTTTTCTTTCCATTACGTTTCAGACCACGATGCGTCGTTCGTGATTTTTGTTGACGCACCCGTGTGGAGCTCACTACGATCCGAATCATTAGTCCTATCACTTTGAGGGTCGCTATGGTGTGCGGATTTTTGCATACATGGGTCGTCCTTTTGCATTCCCTTCCAGTTTCCGCTTCACCCTGACCTCTCCCTTCGCGACGATATGATACTCAGAGGACACGCCCGCGATGAGCAGACTCGCGTGCCCAACCTTCGTCTTCGCGATGCGTATTACCCGAGCACGTGCCCTCATAGCTTCCTGTTGAGGGACTTGTCAGGATTCCCCTTTACCCTATTCGGAGGACTCGCACCTCGGTGCCTATGGGCATCCGTAGGAGTAGTGAGGACACGTTTCAGCCGAGGCCTGCAAGACGTGTACGTCAGCTCGAGAGGCGCCCCCATCGAGGAGGCCATGTCGCCCGCCAATTCGCATGCCCACACCCCCACTTCGTTGGGCCACCTTCGAGAGCTTCGGCAGCGGGCTACATCTCCCGTTCGAGGATTAGCGTCATCCGTAAGCTTTAAAGGGAGTGTTGTTTCCGGGTGTATCTTTTGGGACTTTCCATGTATTAGCTGTTTATGATTCCTATTTTATGTTTCATGTCCTGGAAGCTCTGCCCACTATATGGGTACGACTTTATGTTTTATTTCAGATGTGTATTAAACTATGATATTTAATATTATGGCAGTTGTTTCTATGATTAAGGTGTTCTTACTTGCTTTGTATTGCATTATTTATTTCCTTATCTGCTAACGTTCGCACATGTCACGCGCATTGGCTCGAATTTTGTTTTACATATATTTCAAAAAAAAAATTTACCCATATTTCGCTAAATAATTTTGTAAATGAGTTTTAAAAAAGGAAGTAATAACTAATAATTAATTTTAATACATCCTAGGCGTGTTTGGGTTAAATATTAGGTGTTACACATAACGAGCTCTAAGATAACCGTATTTAGAAAAATATATTAGTAGTACAATGAGATTAAGTTTCTACCATTCCCTAATCATAATTAGACTTATGAATTCAAATCTTTTCAAAAGACCAGTTTTTTGCAAATCAAAAAGGTTTTTCAATTTTTTCATAATTAAAATTCGTGGTGACTCCTTTTTAAAATTGGTTGTCATTTTCGCAGCGCCCTCTAGGGACATTGTGAAGTTTAGGCCAGTCCCTGCGCCTTTAGGGAAGTCTAGGCTAGTCCCAAAACACTAATAGAATGAACTTAGCCTCTAAACATCCGTCCTCTAGTCCTCACCTTTTTAGGATACAAAGGAGCATCCTTTTCTTTTCTTGATCTCATATTATTCGTCCATTAGATGGAAGAAAAAAAATTCTTCTAGCGTATATTCACTTTCCTTCGCTCCCTCTCACAACAAGCGTGTCATGCATAGCTCACCCTTATTGCTCATTCATGCATACTCTTGTTACCTTGACAGCATCCATATGTAAAAAAGAAAAAAAAATCTTTTGACTTGCATTTTCATGCATTCATTAAAAAAAGGCACGCATTCATCCATAGCATGCATCCATGCATTTTCTTCACACATAGTGCACATCCATAGACCAAAAAAAACATATTTGGCATGCATTCATGCATACATTTCCTTTCATGCATAGTCCACATCCATTAAAAAAAAAAAAATTGGCATGCATACCTTCCCTTACATGCATAGTCCATATCCATAAAAAAATGGCATGCATTCATACACATATCTTCTTTCTTATCCATAGTCCACATCCAAAAACTAAGAGAGGAAAAAAAATCATTTGACATGCATTCTTTTCACAGATCATAGCTAAATCCATACTCAAAGAAAAAAAATCATTTGTCATGCATTGATGTCACACATTTTTCACATGCATAGTTCACATTCATAAACATAAAGAAGAACTATGCATATCATCTTCTTTTATATGAAAAGAAGTCACCCAACATGCATACATATCATACATTTTGTGTCACTAAAATAATAGCATAAAAAAAGAGACATCAAACATGTCGCAATTCTCATATATCCATTCCCTAGTTTGCATCATGCATTTTTCCTACACATGATAGCATGCATCAATAAGATTAAAAAAACATTCATATTCTTCCCAAATCATTCAATAGGCAAAGCTTTCAAATAAGAAAAAAAAAACTTCATCCAATATGCATCTTTCATGCATCATATAGGTAGCATTTCATTTTGTTAAAAACAAAAAATGCATCATTTCGTCTTTAAAATTGCTCATCTAGGAGAAATTTTGTTTGATCCAAGAGATTATGTTGAGAGTAATGAGCAAACCATAAAAGGAGGAAGAAAAGAAAGGGAAAAGAAGAGAGAGAAGATAAAACAAAAGCGAAGAGTCAGGCGGCCGAAGAGAGGAAAAGGTGAACCCGTTAAGAGAAGATTTGAAGAAGTCATTCCTGGCCTTGAAGCTTGACGTTGATGAGTTCAACAAAGCTTTAGAATATGTAAATTGGTTTTCCTTTTGATGATGAGACATTAAGGAAGAAGGATAGGATCATGACTTGAATTGAACTTGAGCAATGAATAGCTAGCTTTCATGGCCTCAAATTGTATATGAGCATTTGAAATAATGAAATGATTGTGCATATTTCTTCCAACATAGTTGTAGGTTGAAAAGTGCATGAGAATGAGGGTTCAATCATGCTTTCTCCTTCTTGAATCTTTTTTGTTTTTGAAAAACTATTATAGATACTATCAAGTAATAACTTGAAGTGGCATAATGCCGTTAGTAAGTCTTAGAAAGTAACTTTCTAAACTTAAAATAAATGTATGAGAACTGATATAAATCCGTTTTTCATAAAAGCTTTGATAAATAACACAGAACAAGAAATAAACTAAAGTCAGGGAAAGGAGATATACTACATAGATTAAATCTTATGGTTAATGCATTACTTGTATTTTAATTTGTCATATTTTAAATTGTGCCTTAAGTTGTATTGATTTTTCACGCATGTTCATTCTTTTTTTTAGATATGGCATCTAGAAGGAGATGCAGAAGCAAGGAGAGGTTAGGCCTCCACCTTGCAGCTCACACCTCCACCTCCACTATAGCCTCTCTAAGCCACCCACACGTGCCCATCAGGAGTCTACCATGATAGCAACTCTTGGACACATGAGGCGGTAGGGCTTGACAGATCCTATGCCTATTTCTATGCCAAACTCACAAGGAGGGAGTCCCCAGTGGGCAGCTTGCTTGCTCCTTGACTACACAATCAGAAGGGTCCATGTTTGAGCCCAGAGAAGCTCATACGTGATGGGAAGAACTGGTAAGTAATTTAACATTTTAATTCATGAATTGCATTATAATAATATGAACAATTTCTTGATATATATTAACATTGATTTGTACTTCCTATTATGCGGCTAGCTTCTAGCCTTGATAGGCCTCCCCAAGGTGACAGAGACCATTGAGAAGATGTGCAACTGAACAATTGAGAGCTTCAAGAAGCTAACAAAGTAGGAGAAGGAACAAATATCAAGAAGAAAATGTAAAATAAAATAATTTATTTAAAATTTTGTGATTTACTGTAATAATTGATTTTAATTACCCTAACTACTTTATATTTTCATCTCTTAAACAATTTCATTATCGACCTTGGTAAAGGATCACATGTTGAAGGGCTTCAAGTCTTGAGCAACCAAGAGGTTGTACGACATGTATCTCGACATTCAGGAGCATTGGGATGAGAATCCCAAGTCGCTGATTGAGGTCAACTTGGTGTTTTTATAGTGATAGGGTGGCCAGCTCTCAGGGGTAAGTCCATGAGGGCCAAGGTGAGCAGAGCCTCCTAGAAGGATGGCTCGATCCACTGTGTGGTTCTAAGCTTCTAGCACCACTAGTCCACTGTCGCGATGTCAATCATTTATAAATTTTTTTTGTAAAATTTATCTTTTACATGTCAATAATTTATTTCAATTGTAGGCCATGCTCTAGAAGAGGCCACCTACACTAAATGAGTTGTTAGAGACTCACCCATGAAAGGGAAAAGAATGTGTGGGTCGATGCTCACTCTCAGCAGGCTTGGGTAAGTTTTGAACATGAATGTTTGTGTATGTTGTTTGTGTGTATTTGATTTATTATTTCATTTATGTAGTATAATTCTAATTAAGCTCATTTTATTTTAGAACAAGACATGCAACCTCTTGAGGAAGCCAGGACCTAGCAGCAAACCTAGTAGACATCAAGGCTGTGAGCTTGTCAACTGCCACCAATTGATGAGAACCAATTGTGGGTACAAGTAGTTGGCAATGCTAACAAGAACTATATTTACGGCATGAGGACATTTTATGTAGATGGTTTGTCCCCTAACTTTATTATTGGGCCATTTCTCGGCAATGATGAGATACGTGAGCGAGTTCACTTGCTCAATGCGAAACTTTAAGCTAAGGTGGAGGAACATCAACACTAGATATGGGAGGTAGCAAAGCAGTCGACTTACCTCAGAATGGGATAAAGACTCAAGGAGGAGTGCAAGGAGAAAGAGATAATGTCCTTTAGCAGATGATGCTAGGTGTTCAAAACCAATCAAAACCGAATTAAAGCTGAAAATCAATCCAAAAGACCAAAAACCGATCAAAACGAAATAAATTAGTTTGAATTGGTTCTTAGTTTTTGAAAATCTAACCAAATCGATCGATTTTAGTTCTTATTTTCAAAATTGAACCAAATCAAACCGAACTAATAACTCATTATATTAATAATTATATATATTAATTAGATGTATTGCTTATCAAAGTTTGCTATCTATATCTAAATTTGTCTCATATTTTAACTCAACATTTTGGATTTTCAATTATACATAAATTCTTTTAATTTAATCAACATTATTTTTAATCTAATCTTTTATCATTTGTTTACTCATTAGTTAATAGTATTACATGTTAGTATAACTTTTACAAATTAGCTTAGATTTTATAATTATATAGTTTTATAATAACAATTAGTCTAATTTAATATTGTTTATAGTTACTTTTTATATTTATACAAATTTTAGTAAAAATTGAAAACCGATCAAATAATCCAAACTAATTTAAATTGGTTTGTTTTGGTTTAGTTCATCAATTGATAAACCAAACCAAAATAAAACTTATTAATTGCATCAGTTAATTTTTACCTCAAAATGAATCAAACCAAATCGCGAACCCTAGACAATGCAGGCAAGTTGCTCTGCACCACCATAGTCAGACTCCAATGCCCTGTCCTTTGATGATGATGATACCACCGATTTCTGCTGATGATGCCACTGCTGTTTTATTTTTAAAGTTTTGTAGACTTTTTATATTAGTGGCACACTTTTATGACATTTGCACTTGTTTTTATTTTTCAATTTTTATTTGTAATGTTTAAAATACTTGTTTTATGATTTATTTGTTAATATCTATTTCTAATCTATGTTATTATCAAATTTATTAATATATCGATAATTAATTAAAAACTTGAAATAATTAATTTTTAATAGATTTGATAATTAAATAAAATAACTTCATTAGTAGATATGGTCATCAACTAATAATACCAAAAAATTATAAAATAAAACACACCTATTACTAACAGATGTTCCCTCAATAATAGTTTACCACATCTTTGTGTTTTGTTTTAAATTTTAGTCACTTAATTACCGGCTGAAATTTCACCGGTAAATGTGTTAAATAAAATAAATAAAAAGCTCGATCACATTATTGGTGAATTTTCCCCAGAAAATTTATTTTATTTTTAATTAATTATTTTTGCTTCGGATTATCGGATGAATTATTCATTGCTAAAATAAAAAATATTTATTGGTAATTTTTTTATGATGAATTCTGAACAAATTTTTTTAATTATTTAGCGAGGGGAATTGAAATAAAATTCATCAGAAATTCCCTCGATAAGTCACCGGCAGAATTTTTTTCTTTTTTCAATGGCGATAGTTACTGGGGACCTTAATACCGTGGTGCCATTTTCGTTGATAATTTTGTTATTAATTATTTTTTTCTGTCGATAAATTCGTCAGTGACAGACTTATTTTTGGTAGTGATTTTCATCCAAGTTTTTATCTTTAATCAAACATCCTATTAGGATGTATTTGATTGAGATATAAAATGGGAAACAGAAATTTTATAAATGAGCTTTATGTTCAAATTTATGTATGGATCATACTCATTCATAAAAAAATTTCTCCTCATAGTTACTTGTCATTTATCAACCAATATACCCTTCGCAGATGGAAAATAGAATATGTCGTTTTCTCCCATTAACAAAAAGAAAGCACGTGTCGTCTTCTGTCCTTCACTGTTTTCAATTTCCGGTACCGTTCCGTCTAACTATTGTAACTGTTGATGGCATTGGCAATATGGCATCAAATTTTGCGTTGGAAGGTTCTTTTTCAACAACTCTAAGTTAGTATTTGATAAGCGGACAAAGATAAAAATATAGAGAAAAAAGAGATAGAAGAGATAAAAACATAAAAATATTGTCTACATACTATGTTTAGTTATAAGTATAAAATATTAATAACTGCCTCCATATTTTATTTGAAAACATGAAAATAATATAATAAATACACAGTAAAAGGTATAGGTACCTTACCAAATCAGCCTTTTGTGAGGATATATTGGAAAATAATAAATATGTATTAGAGTATTATTAGAAAAAAATTAAATTTTTATTTCCGTATTATGTCCTCACTTTTTGAATCTATAGAAATTTTATATTTTCCTCTAGAAAAAAAAATTTATTCCCTATTCCTATCTCTATCATCAAACATATTTATATTTACAATATTTCTATATTTTTGTCCTATATCACTAACTAAACGTTACCTAAATACACTACTTAGTGTCCCCTCCGAAATTGCACTACTTTCTAGTTCTTCCTTTTAACCAAAAATGAATGAATGGGAAGAAATATAGAAAAAATTATAGAGTAGCTCATATTTTACCGCACCTTGCTGTTGCAAAGAGGCATTGATTATCAGGATGAAATCTTAGGGAAATCGAATCCCCGGTTACCTCTGTATAGAAGTGGCTTTTAATTTTGGCTTTTTTTAATCACTTAAGGCACTGGTTAAGAAATTAGTATAGAGAAATGATCTTTAGACATAAATTATGAAATACCTTATCAATACACACTATAATCCACTATTGAATAGAGGAATGAATCTTATTTAGCCTGGGTTTCACACGTATTTAATAATAGATGATAGTGTTTAAATGTGATATCCCATAATTTTTATGTCCAAATAATACTCTTCATTAATATAAGGTAAGTTTATAAATTTTGGAGTGAGACGCATGCATTAAAAATTAAAAAACTTCTCTTTTTCTATGTAATATTTTTTCTTTTGAATCTTTAATCAATACCCTTTGGACATCCATTAAAAAGGGTAAATTATACTCATCTTTGAAATTTATGAAATTGCAACTTACATTCCCTCTAGTTGTTCAACCTACACTCACACCCCTTCTACTTATCAAATTTTAAATATTTATATTACACTCACACCACTCATTAATATATCACAGTTAGTAAACTTAAAAGAATAACATTTTTATGATATTTAAAATTATTGGAGAGAGTTGATAATGGTATTTTTATAATTTTATTAACTAGAACATTAATATCACAAAAATATCATTTTGTTAAGTTTACTAATAGTGTTCTATTAGTGAAGGGTGTGATAATATAAATACTTAAAATTTGATAAGTAAAGGGGGTGTGAGTGTAGGTTGGATAATTAGAGGAAATGTGAATTGTATTTTCACAAATTTCATAAAAGATGAATGTAATTTACTCTTAAAAAAAATCCTTTAATTTTTCACCAAAGCGGTTTACCAAAACCGTTGGCAGATAAATAGCACGAGACTTATCTACAATTCTTCTCAGTCTCACCGATCTTTGTTCACTTCCTCCAATTGCACATTGTCCTCTCTTCTCGCTTTTCTCTAACATAATAAACATTCCATGCATATTTTATTAAGAAATATTTTTTTAACCTTCTTTGTCTTGAATCTCATGTCGAGACACAATCTATTCCTTTTGAATTTTGTGTGATTCCTGTATAAAGAGAAAACTTTTGTTTTTTATCCTCGTATGCATGTGGGTATCAATGGACATCCCATTTTGTGTGTGGAAATAACTCTACTGCATTATATTTGACATGAAAGGGAAAAATATTGAAGTTTAACTTTTATGTATTTTCATCCAATAAAATCTCTTCTTACACATTATTATTCAAATAGTGGAGGCAAAATTTAACCCCATATTTACTGATGCATAGTATATTAAAATTAAATCTAAAATATATACACTTTATATTCTCTTCTTCAATGATAACATAGCCACCACGGCTTTTAGATTAACTACTTAGCATTAATTTAATTTCAATAAAAAAAATTAAATTAAATGTCTCATAAATCTATCGTCAAACTCAAGGATAAGATTTGCTATAATGTCTACAAAACATTCTCCAAGCTTGTTCTCCAAATTCCCTCTCTGCCAATAATAATTTCATCACCAAAACAACACTCCCCAATAAATGGGTGATGTTCTAAGCCCCTTCACAGTGTCAGCCCCTCCTCCACCTTCTTCCTCAACAAGCAAGAACAGCATGCCCATGTTGTACTATGGCCTAGTGGTGGTGGGAACCGCATCCATGATTCTAGCCATATACAACCTCATCATCATCAAACGTTGCAACAGGCGCCACACACAAGAGACACAGTCTCAGCCTCCTGCAATAAGGCCAAATAATAGGTTGGTTGAAGTAGAGGTCACAAGTGAAGGCAGAAGCTTTGACAATTCACAAAGGAATTACTTGCTCTCAAGCTTCAAGTACAAGAAAGAAGTGGCAGCACCGAAAGAGGGATCAGAGGGAGATCAAGAGCAACAAGAAGAAGATGGTGGTGGTGATGGTGATAATGACAGTGAGTGTCCTGTTTGCTTATCAGTGTATGAAGAAGGAGAGGAAGTGAGGAAGCTACCAAGGTGCAAGCACTCCTTCCATGCCCTTTGCATAGACATGTGGCTTTACTCTCACTTTGATTGCCCAATTTGTAGAACACCCGTCGGCCCCTTTTGTCACCCTTTTCCGGCAGAGAATCCTCGTTGATGGATATTATGGATGATGGAATATAATTTCCGGTGGAATCTCTGCTTGAGCTCGGAAAATGTGTGGGGGCCATGTTGCCCCATGGGATGGGACATTGACAAGTGAACGACAACTTGAACACCACCACATTTGGTTCTTTACTCCTTTGGACTAACTTATAGGTTAAGTTGGACAGGACATTTTTAGATATATTGTTGAATGCTGTAAGCATTTTGTTTAATATTATATGTGTAAAATACTTTTCAATAGATAAGTTCATTTTGAACACAATTTCTTTATATTCATGGATATAATTTTGATTCATTCAGCATGTTATCATATCATATAGGTAAGTATAGTTTATTATATTGACAGTATGTATGTAGAAGGTTTTGTGTCTAGAGAATGTTATGTTTATAAGTTTTATGTCTTGAGAAAAAGTCACTAAATAAGACCATAGATATACTTAGTCCATAAAAAAAAAGTAGGTATAGTTAATTTTTATGTCAATTTTTATACTATTTGTGCATAAAAAATTAAATTGATATTTGTTGATATTAAATATATTTTGCTAACTATAACCTTGTACGTAGTTATGAATTTCCACGCGTTGATGACTGGGATAAAGTTGAAGATTCAGCCTTTTCTTTTTTCATGGGGTGGAGAGGGCGTGGAGAGCGTTGGTCTTACGGCCCTATTATACATTGGCCGGACGCAGACCATTCATTTCGGTCCACATGTGTCGACATCTTTCAACTTTCTTTGTCTTGTTTTCATTGATTATTATCATTGTTATGGTGTTGGCCACTGATTGAGGTATTATTAATGACACTGTTTTTGCCATGTAGCTGTGATGGAAAAGCATTTACACCGCATGTTTGCCCCTTACGGAAACGACGGAGTCAAATTGTGGTAAAACTACCGATGGGAGAGGTCTTAAATGTGAGAAATAATAAGATGATTGTAGAGTATCAGGTAGAGCGTGCTTTCTTCAATGATGAAGTGACTTTTAGAAATAAAAGTGGAATTTTGTTAACAAGTGCTTTAAGAATATTGATTCAAAGAATAAAAAATTATATTTTTTCAATATATTAAAAAGAAAAATTAAAACATTTATCAAAATTTTCTATTTATAAGTTCTTTAATCGGTGCGACAAATTCCGTAAATAATCAGTTCGACAAATTCCATGAAAGTCTTGAAATATTAAAGCAAATTCTTATGGCTCCCAAAAAATTTTCCTCAAATGTGAAGAGAATGTTGGCAAGGGAACGTAAATGATGGGTATTGTAGTTTAAGAAGCAGGCGATATGGAACTTGTTTGGATGCGATTATTTTAATAAAAAAATCTTTTTATAATTTTTTAGTATATTTGAGAAAAATTTTAAACTAAAAGATAAAATCATTAGAAAAAGTAAAAAATATATATTTTTTAAAGAGTTAAAATTTTTATCTTTTGAAAAAAATATTATTTTTATAATTTTAAAATATATTTAATAATAAATTAAGATATTTTAATATTATATTTAAATATAAATTGGTATTATATCCAAACGAGAAAATAATTTTTGCTTATTCAAAAAATCATTATCCAAACTAGCCACTAGGCTGGATTTGTTAATGCTCTATAGAGGGGTGCTATGCAACCAAAAACAAAGAAGCGTGCTATAGTTTATGAAAAGTTATGCTTTTAAAAGCAATTCATGCGGTGTTTTTTAGAAGTTTTTTCTTTTACTTTAATTAACTAATCATTTGATCCGTGTAATATAGAGATGATATTGAAAAATAATTTGTTGACCATTACTAAAAATAAATAATAATTTAATTAAATTTATCTTATCATAAATTAAATATATAAATTAATTTTAAAAATAAGATAATAGTTAAATAATTAAATAATGAATAAAATATAAAAGAGTACCATAAAATTTAATAAATAATTAGTATCATTTCAAAGAAGGATAAATTCTAGAATTGAAGTCTTTTTTTAAAAAGTTTTAATGTTAAAAAATTGAAGGCTTTTCACCTTATAGGTAAATTGATACTTATTCATTATTAATTTATTAATTAATTAATATTAATTATAAAAATTAAAATAGAAGTATCAATAACATATCATAATAAAAATAATTAAACTTTTTGGTTATAATCATCAATGTAGTTTAACAAATTTTGAACCTCATTTGGTTCATTTAGAAAAATGAAAACATTAACATTGCAAAAACACCATAATAGTGAGCAATAACATCAAAATCTTTAAATTAAAACTATTTTAATTTGAAGTAGATAATGTCCATTCTAAATTAAATTAATATTCTCCTATTTAATTATCTTTTACTTCACTATCTTTTTCAAATAGAATCATATATTTATTACATAGTTTTTTAAAAATCAAACCAACCCCATAAATAAAAAATATTACGATTCACCAATTCTTTAACTTTAATTTGTCAGCATTAACCATAGAGAAATCAAATATTAAATTATATGTTAAAAAACCAGAAAAACATAAAAATTTAAATAACATGATGTTTGAATTAGTAAAGTTATATTTTAAAAAGTTGAAAAAAATTAAATGAAATATATAACAAAAGTAAATTTAGATGAGTATAAAACATAAAGTCAATTTATCAAATTACTTGAATTTGATTTTTAAAATTCAGCATAATTATTTTAATCATTGTGTTGTATCATCAATTAATTAATTAATTAATTAAATTGATAATTAATTTAATTTAAATTAATTTACTTTAAATTAATTTTTTATAAATTAAATATAATATTCATATTAATTGAATAAAATAAATTTTGATTTGATTTAAAAATCACTTATATATTTAAAATCTATTAAGTAGTTTTTTTTTCTTTCATAACTTTGTTAAGTGGTGTTTAAAATGAATAAGAATATACATCAATTTAATTTGAGTTTAAATTTGAAATAAAATTAACCTCATCAATCAAATTTCCTTTTTTTACATGATCATCAATCAAATTTAATATGATCTTAAAACTAAAAATCAAATTTGATAAGATTTGTTAAATCACATGATATATTATTTTTAAAAGAAATTCAACATATGAATGATAAAATATTTAATTTGGTTTTTATTAACATTCAATTAGAACACTCACATAAAAAATTATATTCAATTAGAGCACAAAATTCATCTATAAAATCCTATTCAAAATTGAGACAATAAAATTGTGTAATTAAATTCAAATTAATTAAATCCAAGATTAAAAAAATTTAATACAATAATAGTATATAAAGGCAAAAAATGGAATTGAGCTTTACAACCTTGATTCAAATTTTGAATTAGGTCCCCATAATTGAAAACATAATCATAAATATTTTGTAAATTGGATTTTTTTTTATTGAAATATATCAATAAGTTCACACCAAGATCATTACATTTTAATAAGATCATTAGTATTGATAATCAATATATATACATATATAATCTCCAATATTTTAGAAATTTATACCATTAAAACTACCCATATTAACCACCAACATATCTAGTAGCTATGTCATTCATATTATTTTAGCATGAATTCAAAAATTTATAATCCTATACTTCCAAACTTCATTACCATATCGAATTAGTCATATCACTTATAGCCAAATTGATGTCTTTCTTAACTATAATATTCTTTTTGGAACAACTTATATAATTTAATATATTTATTAAAGGATGTTTCTTAATCACATAACTTGTCTCTTTAATCTTGAACTATTTTCAAAGCTTGTGAAGCAATAGGTTAAGACAATTCAAATGTGATAATGAATTGTAAAAAAAATAAATACCTAAAATAAAGAAAAATATTAAATATATAACAAAAAATGAAAAATATAAATGTAATAATAAAAGAAAAAAATATAGAACTGATGGTAGTAAAAATTGGAGTAAATTAAAATAAGGTGTACTACTTATCCATATCAATTTTGATGACATTGAAAATTGTCTTTTTCCCATTTCTCTCAATAGAAATAGAACTTTGAATTTTCATAATTTAGAAAGTTCCATAAGTGAAGAATTTTAACATGAAATTAGTATGACTCATTGTTAGAACTGACATGGGAAACAATATTGATATATTGATCAATATATATTACTATATAGATTAATACTAATTATATTATTGTATATAATAAATAGAGGAACGTTCTATTAGTTGCAAATATATAAAAAAAAGAATTATTGTTTGAGCTTCTATTATTGATGAGCCATAAAAAGATAGGTATTTATAGAGTGACTAAGTGATTATAGGAAATATAAATTATTATGACATTGTTATCATTACAATTATAGATAGATTGTAAAATAATATGGATTAATTTAAAGAAGATTTCAAATTTTATACCATAATGTGTCATTAAATGTATTTCTACTTTTGGCGAGAGAAATTTTTTCTAAAAGATTTAAAATTACCAAAAAATAATACCTGACATTATAATTATTGTTTAATATTCCTAAATATTATATATATATATATATATATATATATATATATATATATATATAGCTAGCTTTAACATTTTAAAAAAAAAAATTTAGTTGACGATTTATTTATCATTTGGACAAATATTTAAATTTTAATTATAATCAATTAAAATTTTAAATTAGTGACATATTTTAAAATTCAATTTCAATAACACACCCTAAAGAATATCATAACAACAAATCCAAATAAAACAATCAAAACACATTCAACAAATCCAAACAAAACAATCAAAACACGTCCATATCCAATCCAATGCAACTTGATAAAAACCTATATTATATATTAAAAAAAAGGTGAAAGAAAAATATTATTTTGTTATATTACACATCATAGACACAAATGCCAAAACTTTAACATTGATGGAGTTGTTTGAAAACATATATGATAGAAAATATATTGAATGGACAAAACGTTGTAAATTATAAAAGAGCAAATGAATTAAAGGCAAAAAATAGAAGAGTGAAGTAAATAAAAAGGAATATAATAGCTGAACTGGACTGTGTTTATGCATAGAAGAGGCTATAAAATATAAAAAAATATTTTAAAAAATATATCAATTTTAAAAATTCAAACAATACTGTTTGTTTGCCACAATTGATATAACAATGTATAATAAAATAAAAGAATAAAAACTTACAATGAAAATTATGGGAGAATAAATAGATTAGAAGTGAAAGAGTAGGAAAGAAAACAAATTTAGAAAAATGAAGGAAACTCATCTAACTTGAAAAAACATAAGAAATGAATAAACTCGTCTTTGAATAGGAGGCAATGTTTGATGACATTAAAGCTGACATCAAAAACTATAAAATTTTCACAATGACTGTTAGTGAGAGAAGAGAAGTGAGAAAGAGATAATGAAATTTCTTTTCAGAAGGAATACAAGAGTTGTAAAATAATGATAAGTAAATCATAAAATGAAATCAATAATACTACTCATCAACAGTAAAATAAGATAAAAATAAATTAATACAACAATTGACGTGATGAAAAACAAATAATCATAGAATTGTTTATATAGAAAATTTCAGAAACTGATATATCAAGACAAAAAATAAAATAACCTAACAAAACAATATTGAAAGGCGCTTGTTAAGCAAAAAATAACCTTGATGAAAATTTATATTGGAAAATTTGAAACTTAGTATTTATTATTGTAGATATGAAAATACTTTACATTGATTTAAAGTTGATATTGAATTTGAAATTTAATTTTGTATTTTTAAATTGATTAATTATATGAATTTTGAAATATATTTTCTATTTTTGACGTAAATGAAGTTTTAAAAAATTATAAAAAAATGACACATGGTATGTAAATGTGGAAGAATAAATTTTATAGAATATAGTTTTGAATTTTTCAAAAATTCAATAGGGATATAAAATGTAAATCACCGCATAGTAATTCTCTCATATTCAATAGGTTCAATACTTATTTTAGATTTGATTTTTTTAGAAGTTTTAGAAATATTTCCTTATTTAAATATGGTTTTGAATTTTGTAATTGATATTTATTGTACATGTGAAAATATATATATTAATTGAATATGATTTTCAATTCAAAATTCAAATTTTTGTAATTAATTGTATTCATATTATATGAAATTCTAAATATACATTTTATTTTGCATAAAAGAGTACCATTTATTTAAGAAGTAAAAATAGTTTGCTAAACAATATAAATTATGAAAAAATAACACATGGTGAAACAATTTCAAAAAATCTATTATAATAACTTTTTTATAATAGTTATTTCATTTATCTAATTATTTGTTATTATTAATTATTAATATTATAATTATAGTATTTTAATACTATAATAATATATTTGGCTGCCATTTCCTTTATTTTCTATTTTTTTTATCATTTTAAAGTTCAATTTTTCAATTATAATATTTTATTTAGCCTTATTTCAATTGCCATTTACAATAAATGTCATAATATTTCATATAGGATATTTAGGTTGCATTGATGATAGAGAGATATGAAAGTAATTTTTAAAAAATAATTAATAATTAAGATTATTTTTCAGCTCTTAATTTTTCTCTCTTCTATATTTATATCTTGATATTTTATTTATTTTGGGGTGTTTATGTTAGCACGTGCTATTATCTTCTTTATTTTTTATTTATTTTTTTAAAGGACTATAAAAAATAATAAAAAAATTAAGGGTTTGATGACATTTAAAATAGATAGATCATCATATGTATTATTTAAATGATAAAAGAGATATTTTATTAAATGTTGATAATCTTCAATGATATTTTAATGATATATAATAATTATGATTGTGATTTTTTAAAAAATAATTATAGATTAAAGTTATGAAATTATAGGTCCTAAATTATCCTAAGAATGACACCTGAAAAACTTTCCTCAATATGAGTATGAAATATTAGTATTATAGATATAGATAACAATAAATTTAGAAATTATTGTATTTAGTATTTATATCCATTATTGTTATTCTGAATTTTTTGAGCATCATTTGCTAAACACTAATATTGTGGGTTTTGCTTATTGAGAGCAACTTTTATATTAGAGAAAATTATACTAACTTCCTTTAAGATTTAGTGTAAT
The DNA here is from genome assembly GCA_030441495.1 of Dalbergia oliveri. Taxonomy (NCBI): domain Eukaryota; kingdom Viridiplantae; phylum Streptophyta; class Magnoliopsida; order Fabales; family Fabaceae; genus Dalbergia; species Dalbergia oliveri. The sequence goes on from JAMLFY010000009.1 coordinate 13,908,654, forward strand.
TACACTTAGCACCTATCTATTTTACAGAACTATCATTAATCTCTCATAAGATTTATTAAAATTACACTGAATCCCTTATATATACTAGTTTGTTAATTTATATTAATGATGAAATTATAATATTTTAACAATATTAGGCATATATATTAACTAGAATACCTTTTATTATCGTAAGTTATACTTATAAGTTTTTTCATGTGATAAAAAAGTACCTTTTTATCATAAGTTATAATTATAAGTTTGTTCATATGAGAAAAATGTATTTTATTCAAATAATGTGTTAAATATTATCAAAATATTATAATTTTTTTATTAATAATTATATATGAATTCTATATTATCTTTGTTTATTATTTAAATTAACAAATTTATCTCAGAGTAGGTTAGTGATAGTTTTATAAAATAGAGAAGTGCTACGTATAATTATACTAAATCTCAGAGGTGAGTATAAATTACTCTCTATATTATTTTATCAAACAAACTATTATGACCTTTAGAGCCTAACAACTCTAAAAAGCCCCAATAATATCAAATCAAGCAATAATTGTTCCTTCTTTTTTTTCCTCTTTGCAATAATTTGCAAGGAAAGGATAGTTACGTATCGTTTTCTCTTAATGCGTTTCCTGGTTTATACACTATTTACTTTGAATTTCAGAAATTAGAACTAAATAAAATCCGTAAGGCTATATATAGTACAATGTTTAATTTAACTTTTTAATCAAATATTGGATTTAACTTTCTGAATTTAAATATAATCTCCGCAAAAAGTTGTAAGAAATAAATTTTTGCTTAAACTATAATATAAGACTTTTCAACATTCAATCAAATATATTAATAGTATAACATGAATCACGCCAATTTTAACTTAAATTGTGTTTGAATGTTTTTTATTAAACCGATTAGAACTAAGAGGGTGTTTGTTTCAAGGTTTAAAATTAAATGCATTCATGGGAATAATATTTTGGGAATATTATTCCCAATATCTTTTAAAAAAATTTATTTAGCATTAAATGTTCATGTGATTATTTGTTAAGATTCTGAATAAATTTAAAATTTGTTTGTTTTATAATCTATATCATTGATAATATATGTCATAATTTTCAAAATATCCTTAGATCAAATAATTGTGAGGAAAAAGTTAAATAATTGAGGGATAATTTAGTAATTATGCTTAATAATAATGATTCCCAAGTCATAAGAATTTTTTTTCCACCCTTCAATTTGGGAATGAGATTTCACTAAATCATAGAAAAATCTTTTTCTATAGAATAATTAATACTTGAAATTTTTTTGTAAAACTTGTAATAAATATAGAAACATATCATTCCTAACTACTTATTCCCAAAAATAATTAAATATACTCTTGAAACAAGTACCTCATAATAGAAAGTGATTGGGTATAGGAAGGGAACAATATTATCACTTTACTACCAAGAGGAGTTACTACTTTACCATCAAACTGTCACACTCTTTTGGTATACATGTAAAAAGTTTTCAACTTTATTATGCACTTGAAATACAGATCATTTTGTTAGTAAAGGCATGTGTTTGGTCTGGTTATAATATCTTGGAGTCAGTTATTTTTGTATCAGGTGTCTGTCTTCTCCTCTGCTTTTGGAGCGGTTTTTAAAAGTTAGTATCGCCCATGCAATGGCAGCAAGCACGATTTTTTCATATAGTGGCTGTAAATTGGTGTCCCTTTACATCCTTGATGCCACACTACTAGATATTCATGGAACACAGATGAATTTTATAGATGAATTTTTTCCCATTTGTAATACAGATGGATTTATGGATAGGAAAATGAAAAATTGGAAAAAAGGAATTTTTTTGTCATCATTAGCAAATCCATCTCTAAATCCGTCTATAAATGTTGGCATAAACTCCCTCCAAATGACGCGTAACTGAAATAGACAAAACTTATGGACATAAATTAATTTTTTTTTTTGTAGAAAATACAAACGGATTTTTAATGAATTAAAAAAATAATTATAGACAGGAAAATTTGTCCATAATTTGAAATTTCAAGCGCATATCATACGCGTGATTTACAAATGATAAAATCCGTCTGTAATGGCATGATTCAAACGATTCGTTTTATTAATCGTGTTACAGATGGGAAAATTCGTCTGAACGTGCGGAAACCACATCAAAAACACGCGGCCCTCCTTCTTCCTCCCCATTTCATCTCCCACTCTCTCTAGCATTGCCGCCTCCGATGAATAGAGCCTCCATTTTGCAAACGTTTGCACCATGGTGCTCCTGGTATTGTGCTCTACCTTTTAATCGGTTTAGTTTTTTATTTTTTGATATTTTTTGTGTGCTATCAATTGGTCATTGTTTCTTATTTTTAGTGTTACTAATTGGTAGAAATTTCATTTGTTTAGGATTTGGACCACATTTAGAGCATTATTGGAGCAATTTGGAGCACATTTTGTTTGTCGATTTCATAGTGCATTGATAAATTTTTGTGTTTGTTAATATTTTTTATTTTGGTGTTTAGAAAGTGAAATTTTTTCCTCATTTTACCATGAATAAAAAAGATTATATTTATAATTAAATGTGTGTGTTAATTTTTTATTTTCAAGATTCCATTGGCCACGTCCTGGTAGCCATTGTTGTATTTGTTATCATGCATTGCTGTATAGGTTAGTAATGAAATGTTTATTATTGATATGTTATATTATATTTGGGATAGAGACTTATGATTTCTAGGATAGATTTGTAGGACTGGAGATTACATGGGGGCAGGCATAGAGGTCTTTCCTCGACTTATTTATATTGTTTACTATGTGATTGTTTGTATTTGTGGAGATTGCTGAATATGCATATTGTGGAGTTATAAAGGGTATGCTCTAGAACGATTTTAGGATTGTGATGTGTCATGTGTTGATTAATTGTTTTGTATTTTAATGTAATTGTTTACATATGATTATTTTGATGTGTAGTTAATTGTTTGTGTAATTGGAATAAAAGTATGCCTTATTAATTGATTATTAAAGACATATTATGTTAACAAAATAGTCTTAAATTAGGGGAAACTCTGTTGAAAGAGATGGAAAGGGTACAAGTTAGTTATATAAGTGATGCCTAGTTTTGTTAGTTTGGGTGTTTGCTATTTTTGGACTTTGTTGCCTTATCTCTATTTTTCTTACTCCACCCTTTTCTTGCAAGGGTGTCGAGTGGTTAATAATTATATAAAAAAAATCTTGGCATTTGTCCTATTTGAAAGTTTTAAAATTACACGTTTTGTAAATAGGTTTCTGTCAATGTTAGACTTATGAATAGACCTAGTTAAGGTCTAATAAAGAATCTCCTATAACAACCCACAGGCCAGGTTCAAGTTGAATGATTATAATATAGGCCTAGCCAATTAAGAGGAAAACTTGGTTTGACCTAGCCCTATGATATGTGGGTTATGGGAGAACATGACAAATTGATCAGTAAGATCATTTATTTTATTTATATTTTTTCATAGATTTATCTAACCAATTCCCTAAGAGCACTAGTTAATGAATGAAGAATATAAAATTTTGCATTAAAAATATGATCATTTAAGTTTTTAATGCATAGGATCTACTCAAAACTATTGAAACTTGCTTAAATTTTCTAGGTTCCTTAGTCATTATTCTTAAGGCATTGATTAAAAAAACTATTTTTTTATTAATTGGTAGGTTAAGTGAATTAACTCTCAAATTGACTCGCTTTTTTTTTAATTCATATAAATAGTTTTAGGCTTTTTTATATAAGAAAACTTAAAACTATTTATATGAGTTAATGGCACTGTAGAACTATTTATATTTATAGTATATTTAAATTATTCTCTTAAAAAATATTAAAATACTAATGCAATATTTAAAAGATAATAAAAAGAATTCATTTGTTAGTTGGAAGTTTGGGAATCCCTTGGATTAAGTAAAGAATCAAATTAACTAATAGAAGTGCGACTTGAAGTGCTCAAATTTTATAGTTGTATATTTTTATTTCTTGGTTAGAATCAATAAAGACAGACATTTGATGCATGCTTTATCTTGATAAATTTACAAGTTTTAAATTAATGTCATTTTATTATATTTATCAATATAGTTTTAATCAAATTCTACTTTTTAAACAATTAAGTGATAAGTGTTACAATGTACGAAAAAGTGATTAGTGTTAGAGTAATTTTACTAATTTCATTCGAGATAGCCAAAGTCAAATCAATCGAGTTAGTTGGATCATAATTAGGCTTTCTTACCATTTTTCGTATCCAAACATTCTTGGATGAGTAATTATACCACTTTATTCTTATATAGTTTCACTAATTTTACTTTAACATACAGTCACTGCCTAATTAAGAGTCTTACTAACTTTATTGTAATTTGTAGGGAGAACTGTCATTTTAACCTCCAAAAAATTATATTATTGATAAAATAATCCTAAAAGGAAATTATATTTGTCCATAGTCCTTAAAAGATCCAGCTAGTTTGATAAATTTATCTAAAGATCAACTAAAGTAGTTTGCATTGATACTACTACTTTAATTCCAAAAGATTAAATATTTGATAAAATAGTTTATTTTATATCAAGTTAACATTATTGAATGACTACTTTAGTTCTCAAAAGATCATATTTTGACAACATAACCCTTGAAAGAATTACTTTTGTTAATAAAATTAGAGATCAATTAATATTTGAGTGAATTTATCAAATGTGATAGATTTTTAGAGCGTCAAAAATGAATATAATTTTTTTACTATTTTGTAAATAATACTATTTTTCGGAGGCTAGAATGATAGTTTCCCTAACTTATATGTGTGTATAAATATAAAATGGTAAAATTGTGCCCTTCCAATAATTACCTTTTTCTTTTTGGGTGTCATAGGAAGACCATGTGGGGGCAAGAGAGGGACAACCACATGGAATCTCGACTCCACTATTATAGGACCCCAACACAGTCCTGTGTTGTACACTTTGTATAGAGGCAGAGACGCCAACCATGCTGGCCCCCAACTGCCCAAGAATTCCTTGTTGGTAGCATCACTTTATAAACAGTGTATGTACTCATAGCCTACCTTGCAATCCATTGCCCATTTATAATTCTATGGAGTCGACCCCAACATTGTTTGTGTTGTGTAGGATTTTGTAACACAAGTGGGGGGTTGCATAAGAGGACCACCACCACTTCAGGGACCACAGCATTCATTGTCATCCTCACTGAAGGTCAAATTATAAACAAAAATAAATAATTGCAGATAAATTAAAGCTGAAAACCACTACATAAAATTCAATTTGTCCAAAAATATTGTTCACTGTTGTTGGTAGGGGGAGTGGGTGGTTGGTGGTGGGGATGGGAAGTGGTGGCAGGAGAGACTGTGAGGCTTGTAGTGTGTCTGGTTGTTTGGCACAAATTTAGTTTTATTTAACCACATTTACAAAATGTGGTTAATTGCAATTGCCACACTATTTGCGTTTAGCCACATTTACAAAATGTGGTTAAATGCAATTTTTTTCATCTGAATTCGGACTGTCCGAATTTAGTACTTGCTACAGTGCCTTTGCACGGTCCAAATTTGTGAGTGTTGTGTTTAGCAACACTTTTATTTGCGTTTAACCACATTTCATAAATGTGGTTAAAAGCAACGGTAAAACTGCATTGACTCTCAACGCACCTTATAGGTTTGGGGTACTGTGCGCCATGTCGGCAAAGCCCACAAAAATATCACGAATTTTGGTTTTAATTTTATAAAATTTTTAATTTGATTTTGATTTAAAGTTTTTATTTTAGTCTCTATTCATTAACTTAATTGTTAAGTAATAATATTTATAATAATTAAATATATTATTCAATTATTTATAAAGATTAAAAACAAAATTTTAAATTTCATAAATATTAAATATATATACTTAAATGTTTATAAGGATTAAAATTTAAAATAACAAGATCAAAACATAAAATTGGACATAATAAGTTTTGAGAGACTCAAGTGTATACAATTGCATACAATTTAGTCTAGTTTTGTGTTTAAATCTAAAGTAAAAATATTGTAAAATCAAAATAAATTTACTGTGAAACCGGACGCGACAAAATGACTTTATCAAGCTATATCATGCAAAATTCCAAGTCCAATACGCAAACAATAATAGAATAAAAGCCAGATCAACAATTGTTAGCATAGTTGGTAACTGTTTAGCTACTTAAATATCTGATTAAGAGTTTAATTTCTTAGGAAACTCTCATTTCAAATGAATTAGTTATTACTATTAACAGTGAATACCATGAAAAACCAAAAAATAGAAATAAAGCAAAAGTGATCCGAACAACTAGCACTTTATAACTTCTAGTTCGTCAAAACAACCTAAACTTATTAACTTCTAGACTTCTATTTCATTAAGTCAACTCTGATAACTTATAAACCGAGAGGCTTATGAACTATACATATTCTTTTTAAGTTGATCGACATATACGCTTAGGATTCCTTTTACTTGCTTTAGTTGTGACTGCTCCTTGAATACCGGTAAGTGTTATTGATGTCCATTCAATACTCTAAACAAGTTGTGTAAACAACCTATTTGGTCCTTAGATTTTACAATTGACACTAATTTAGTCCTGAAAATTTACATCATTTGAATCCTAAAATTTTCAAATTTGACAGCAAGTTAGTCTTATGGTTAAATCCCACTAACACCGTTAGCTGGCTTCTTTTTAAACTTCAAATCATCAAAAATTAAGAAAACAATTAGAACATAAAGTTTTACGATTGTGCGTGCGTGTGTGTGTGTTTTTTTCTTTTTTCGTTCAACACATGCCTGCTAACGTAGTAAATAATAGCTAACATAATCCGAAAGTGATAACAGCGATTGTTTGAATAAAAAGGATTGCTTTTGTGAAAATATAATGGTTTTTGGCTACAATTGGGATTCAAAAGATCAAAGAAGTGGCAAGGAATGGAAGGGATGTTTTCCTTAAACACGTGTTTTGGTGTTGTTTATGGTAGGGAAGGGAACGGTCAGCAAAGGAAGGGAAGTCCCTTCTCAGCCTTCATAACCAATGAAATTGGTGTCCCCCCAAATCAAGGGATTAAGAGCATCTCCAATGGAGGACTCAACTTACCTCTTTTGGCTCACCAAGGACACATGATCAAGGTGTCATAAAAAAGTAAATGAGAACTCATAGTGCTTTTTTCAAAGGGAGGGACCAACTTTTGCCCCTAAGTCATTGATTTTTTTAAATTTAAAAAATAAAAATTAAGATTATTATGAAATAATTTATTTTAATATATTATATTATGTGATTTTATTTTTAATTTTAAAAAAATAAAATAAAATATTTAAATATTTTAAATTTTAAATAAATTTTTAGCAAATTAAATTCTAAATAAATAGTGTAAATTTTTAAAAAAATTAAAATGTGAAAATTCAAATAAACATTATTGAAACTAAAACAAGCTTTTGATATATTTAAAAAATATTACATGACTAATAACAACAATGCATAAAAATAAAATATGACCAACAACAATGCATAATTAAAATATTATATTGGAGTAGAGTTAAAAAAAATAGAAGTGAGAATAAATGATATTTATAGTGTAAAAAAAACTTACCGTTATAAGGTAAGGTTATCATAAAACGGCTATTTCAAGTAAATTTGAAGATACTCATATTTTAATTTTATTTTTTTCTTTCACAAAAAATACTGTTAAAAATGGACACATGACATAATATAAATGGATGCTTTCCGTCCTCAAGGGACGTGGACTTCTTGGGAACAAGCTCGTCCCCTCTCCAAGTCACTCCAACGCACGGCTCTTTTGGCACTGTACCTAGGGATGAAGACGCTTGTTTTGCAAGCGCTGGAGATGCTCTAAGAAGAGACAACTGTGTTATGGCTTTTGTTTATATTGTTTTAAGTTTTAACCCTTTATATTTCATACCCAATAGAAATTATATCCACAAGGTGAAAGGACAAAAGTGAAAAATAAAATTCATATTTCTTTCTATTCCACTTATTTGTATTATAAACTTCCAAGCAAATGTGTGACTTCTCTATTCCACTCTACTCTTCACTTTTTCTCCATTTCATTAATAATAATTCCCTTTTATTATTTATAAAACTCCCAAACATACCCTCAAGAAAGTAGAAATAGCATCACAATCATGCGAGGCCAACAAACATTACCGTCCAATAATATATTTTCAAAACTTTAAGAATCTAAACAACAATAAAAGAGGAAATCTCAAGAATTAAATAAAATGAAAAATTATTAATATTTTAAATGAAAAATCTTATAATGCAGTTGGTTTCATAAAATAATTTTCATTTTTTATTTTAAATTTATTTCATGTTTTTAGGATTTTATGAGGAAACTAGTAATTTAGGATTTTACAAAGGAAATAATAAAAATTAAAAATGTAAAACTTGATTTTATAGTTTTTACCGTTTTCTTTACAAAATCTTAAAAAATAGAAGACTAACTGAAACTATAAAATAAAAATTAAAAATTATTTTCTAAAATTAAATGGATCCGAAGAATTTAATGATGCAATATTTGATTGCCTCTGAGATATTGATTTCAAAGACTAAAAGCAAGGTATAAACTGTCACTATTATGCTACTTTAAAATATAAAAACATACACCCAATAGTCATATTGTTCTGCTATGTTTCCTATCATCTTTCAAGAAATTATTCTTTTTTCATTGTAATTATGTATATAAATTTTTCACTTTCAGCCCAGACTAGTCCTCATACTGCACAAAACCAAGACAAAATACAAGAGCACAAGGGAAAAAAAAAACAAAAACAAAAAACAATTTTGCTCACGGGAACTGCATGGACATTTCCCTAACTGGGGCAAGCGAAAAAAAACTAGGTGTATATTTGGATGCACGTTTGGAGGAGAGATAAGTGGGGTTGTAGTCTCGGAATTGATTTTGTTGTGATTTTGCTATGTTTGGACTTAACATTTCAAAATGGATTTTGCTTCCAAACCCCAGTTTACCTTGAAGCAAAATCAACTTGCTTTCACGGTGAAAAAATCTCAGTTACTACAGTGCAACTTTTTTTCATTCCCTTTCTATCCTTTATTTAAATATACTTAAAAATTTGAAAAGAACAAAAAATGTAGCAATGACTTAAAAATTACATCCTTAGTAATTATACATTCAAAGGTGATTTTAGTTGATTTTATCCAAACAATATTCATTTCCCCAAAATCACTTTTTAATAAAACTACCAAACATAAATCACTCCATTTCAAATTCAATTGTAACTAAAATCAATTTTACAAATATAAAATTAAACACACTATAATCATGCCTACAAGAAATAACGTCAACGCTGCACTCACTTGGAACACAGTACGTTCCTTTTCAGTTTCTAGATTTTGTGAAAAAAAAAAACTGAAAATTCAAAATTTCAGTTTTCAATTTTTTTAATTTTTCCTTCACAAATCTAGAAAACTGAAAATTAAAAAGAACAAAGGCAAATGCACCCAAAAATTCTGTCAATTTAAGCATACACTCAAGCTGACATCACTTCATTTTTATAAGTCCATTATAAAGCCATGTTGACAGCTTATACTGTGCTTGATGCAAAAAGAAAATCAATGCATGTCAATTCATATCTACACACAGACAGACTACAATTTTTTTTCTTTTTTTGTGAAGGCGGATATATATACATTCTGTGAATTATTCAAATGACCCACCCTTTAAACATATCAAAACCGAAAAAGAAATATCGTTAAAAGAAATTCAATTTTTCATAATCATAAATTCATCACACCGTGGCACAAACTTATCAATTATTCCATATGGTACATATAAGCTCCACTTTTCACAGTAAAACTGGAGTGAGGAGTCCCTATAACAGAGTGAAGATTACATTTTTCTTAAATTGTCTAACCTTGCCTGTAAATCACTATCTATCCCACCATCATCATTCGCTGTAGTTTCAACTTGAGGTACTTTAGTCTTTGCAGCTGGGGCAGCAACAGCTGATGATGGTGCATTCACAAGCTGCGCATCAAAACAAAACTCGTTATGCGAAGTTAGCGAGTGACTCGGTCATTTAGTTTCAGCTGAAAAATATGTTGAGTGAGAAAAAAAAAAAAATTTTACATACCTCTTGGTTTATGTCAATTCCAATCTCATCCAGAACCTGGTTCACTAGTTCTTCTGTTTCTTCTTCTTCCTCATCCCCTTCCAAAGCATCATCTATTGCATCTCCCATAACTTCAGTTGTCAATTCCATCTTCTCATTCTGTCTCTAATTCCATCATGATTTTCTGCAATGATGGCAAGTTCATCTGCCTATTCATCTGCCCCATGGCCTTTGTCACGCCTTTCATTGCCTCACCCATTGCTTGTGTTGATTTCAATGTCTGAATAATTGTGTTACAAAAGAACTAGCTTTTAGCACTCAAATAAAGAAAAGTCATAAATTCTGATCAAAATTTGTGGGGTGTTAGCTCAGTTAATCATATTCCAAGAAATGCAAAATGCCATGAGCCTTAAGAAAGAGCTGTTATCCTATAACAACCATAATGTGCGTATGAAGTACAAAACAATATATACAATTACCATAAAAACTTACTTGGATCCTGAGTGATACACCTTGGAGCTGTGATATTAGCTTATAAAACTTTTCAATCTGATGCCTTGTTCTGACAAGATCTTTTGCCATAACTCTAACAGCACCCTGGAAAACATTACATGAAATACAAAAATGGCATTGGTGAAATATATACCACCCACCTTAATGGCTAAAGTCTAAATCAAGAGTCAACCATAAACAACAGACAAACTTATAAGTTATGTAGCGCATTATTGACCAAATCAGGATTGGCATAAACATCGTCAAAAATATTGAAAACAAAATACATCATCGTTTCCAACCCAGTTCCACTGTCTTACAAGAACTACATTAGTTAAAATTTCGCATTTTATATCATTCTACTTTTCAATACAAAGGATACAAGTGGAGTTCCAATTTAAAAAGAAAAATGTCAGTCCTATTAATTTATCTCATGACTTCTTCAAATAATTGAAAACTAAACTACACAATTTTATTTAATCTTGCAGCGGTTGAGATGACATCATTCACCTACATAGTATATAATAACAGAATCTAATATCTTCCCTAAATCATAGCATGCTGCATATAACATGATAGACCAAGACTATTAGAAATGAGAGAGGAATTTAAGTGCCAAACACACGGATGACACCCAAAATTTAATGAAAGAAGGATTAAAATGCTGCAGAAATTTAAAATTAAATACTTCTAATCCATGCTCTAAATGTAATTCAGGTATATTGCTTTCTTTCTATGCAAATAGTAGAACTCAGCATCTCATTGGTTCCACAACAGTAATTAATATATCCATCGGGAAAATGTGCAGAGGATCATTTCAAGCCAACAATAGCACTAGGGAAGTAGTTATTTGTTGCAAAATCAACGACAAAAGCTTTATGTTAGAGCATAAAATCATTTATGTGTCTTTATCCATCAACTTAAGCTTTTGGGAGACATGGTTTTATGACATGATATCAGAGTTTCCATGATCAAGTCATTAGGGGGTTGAACCCCCACCTTGATAAAATTGTTACCATTTCAACTCTCAAAGAGACATTTGCATCAGGGTTGCGTGAGTATAAAACCATTCATGTTCCTCTATCCATCGGTTTAAGCTTTGGAAGGAGATGGTTTCATGACACTTCATCCCCAAAATTAATGTGAATCAATGCATATCTTTGTTTATTAACAATTTCCTCAACCACAAGTATGGACAGCAACATACAGAGCAATTAGTCACAAATGCCAACCCCATTTCTCTACTAGAGGGGGCAGAGGTGGAGTTTTACAAATCTGCAATGAAAAAGAAGCTAAACTAGCATAGTCAACATGCTACAACCAAATACTAAACTAAAAGAGGCAAAATAGTACAACAAAATACACAGTCACCATACCATCTGGCCTTGTTTGGCACTTTTCTTTATCTCCGCAATCAATTTCTTCTCTTGTGTTTGTAAACCCTGCCTCTCTCGTTCTATTTCTCTAATTGATTTGTCCAACATTCTCTTATTTTCCCGCAGAAGCTCTGAAATGAAGTCACAGATCACAGTCACGTACTACCAAATCAAATATGCAGAATTGCTTCAGCTTGCAAAAACTATGGCGAATGCCACCGAATCAAGTTAATCAATCAAAAGATATGTAAATTCACGTGGGAAACTAACGACCATTCTCACAGAGACATCCTATTTGAATCAAGCCCAAACTAAACATTTCAAGCTAGTAGTTTCCACAAAGATCAATGTTATTTCTATGTACAATTTGTGAAATACTGTGCCAACTGTCAACACACTCTTATCCCCATTAAATGAAATATAGGACTCAAACTAAGTGGGATCACACCTGATCCAACGATAGACGCGGGAGTGTGTCTTCCCGGTATACCATAAATATTGTATACAATTAACATTTCTCTTCCACAAAGCTATGATTCTCATGGCTGAAAATATGATTGAAATTGACAAGGATACGGATATAAAAGTAATTGCAATTTCTGCGTATTGTCAGAACAAGGAGAAATAACACCGATAAAATGCAACAAAATTAAGGCAAATAATTATCAAAGGAACTGATTGTGGTGAAGATGAATAAAAATTCAAAATTTCGATGACATAATAACTCTGTCATCTAAATTTACCAAACCACAATTCGAGAATTTACAACTTTTTTTTTTTCCCATTTGAATATTCATGGTCAACAGGGAGTTCGATGGGAGCCCGTGATGATGAAACCAAACCTGCGGGAGTCTTTTTCTTTCCGAAGATGAAACTCATGGCGCTTGAACGAACAACCTTAGCGGAAACCGAATCGAAAATCGAACGATGAGAGAACAAGACAGCGGTATGAGATGGTTCTGCGTTTGGATTGATTTGGGTGGAGATGCTTTTGATCGCGCAGTTTGCTTACGCGGTAAGCGTTGAAACGAGGAATCATCGACGAAACCATTCGTTCCAGCTTTTCCCACACGTGGCGCACTCGGTCTGGGACCCACTATCTCACAATAATCTTACCTCCGCTTTTTTTTCGTCTCATAACTACCATGTTCACTATGATGAATGTACACATGAATTAAAGGAATCATTATTATTTGGACTCATAATATGGAATATCATCTCAATATCCTCATTATATCAATATACTCACATATATTCTTATGAGATATGAGATTTAAATTAAATGGGATCCACGTTCCATTCAAGAGAAGATGTGAGCATGTCGATATGTTGTCATATGTATTGTGAGTACAAATGATATTTCTTGAATGAGTTATGTTATTTGTACTCATACACATGGATACCATGGTGACTACATCTCATCCACCATTGAATGAGGTGTGTATCTTATTCAAGTAGGTCTATATCTTATCTAATGGTGGATGAGATGTGAATCGAATCATCTATGTCTTGTGAACAAATAATATTTTCTTTGTCCTCATAGAACATGAGACACGCGACTCATACCTCATCCATCATTGGGCACAATGTTTCATCCTCTGAGTACAAATAACACAACTCATTAAAGAAATACCCTATCTATTTCACTTCATCCATATAAAAAAATAAAAACATAGGGCTTGTCTGGTATTATGGTTCAAGATCATAGACAAAAGGAGAAAAAGAGAAAGGGTATTAGATCTCAAAATGTGTAAAAATGAATTGCTTAATCTTTACCAAAGTACAAGCATTATATTTATACATGAGGTCCCAATACACACGTGGCATCCAACTAACTCTAATAGCGATATAACAAACTGTAACTAAACTCTCTCTATCTAACTAACTGAGCTAACCAAGCTATACGATCTAAAAACCCTTTCAAACTTAGAGGTGCTCCTCCTCCTTAACTTTGAGTTTGGATCTAAGGTAGCATTTGTTTATTGTCTTTAGGACAAAAATACATAGCACTAGAGACACAAACCTATTTGGTGGTGGGGAGAAACGAAGAACAGTAAAATTTTCTATCTCGTGATAGAAAAACACAAAATTCTTGTACCTCCAAAATATGGGGACGGAAGAGATAGAAATTTAATATTTTTATCTTCCAATAATACCCCTATACATATCTGTTTCCACTATCTTCATTGTCCCTATATTTCTATCCCGTTCCTGTATTTCCTATGCCAGGACAATAAACAAATGCTACCTAAGTGATGGAAAATGGGAGAAGGTTAAGCCTTTGTGAGAATATTAGTGGTCTGCTCATGAGAAGGTATATAACTGAGAGGTATTTTGTTTTGCATCACGTGGTCCTAACAAAATGAAGATCCAACGCAAAATGTTTTGATTTGATGTGAAGAATAGGGTTAGCAGTGAGCATGACTGCACTTAGATTACCACAATAGATAGTGGGAATCATAGAAGAGGAGGTGAAGCTCATACAACAGTGATTTAAGCCACATAAGCTCAAAATTGGTGGCAACGAGGCTCCTATACTTCTTCTATATCCTGAAGCGCAAGATTGCGACTTGTTTTCTAGAGGACTAAGTAAATAAGTTGCCACCAAAATAGATGATGCATAGAGCCGAAGTTGATCTTTTATCATTAGGGTTACTTCCCTAATCAGCATCACAATTAGCAAATAAGTTGAAGTTTGGGATTGGTTTAAGATGTAAACCAAAGGAGATGGTGCCTTTGAGATATCTCAAAATTCTCTTCACATCTTGCCAATGTGATTAAAGAGGCTGGTGCATAACGGCATACCTTATTGACACAAAATGCAATTTCTGTCTAATAAAGGTTATGTATTATAAGGCACCAATAATAAGCTGTAAAGGGTCTTCAAACAAAGTAGTGCCATGCTTGGAGAGCTTGAGGTCACTGGTCATGGGGGTTTGGAGTTGGTTTGCAATAAACCATGTTGGCTTTTTGAAGTAAGTCAGAGATATGTCTGGACTGATTTATTAGTAGTCCCCTATTATTGTTTTGTGAGCTTTAATCACAAGAAAGTAGTGAAGAAGGCCAAGGTCCTTAAGGGAGAAAGTGGCATTTAAATCAATGATGAAGGATAACATAGCTTGCATTGAACTTCCTGTGATGATTACATCATCAACATAGACTAAAACATAGAATCTCACTTGAGGAGTGACCTTAATGAAGAGGGAGGCGTCACACTTAGTTGAAATACCTAGTGATATAATAGCTATATGTAGCTTGCTAAACCAAGCTCTTGGAGCTTGTTTGAGGCCATACATGGCCTTATCGTTCTTGCACACCAAGTGATTTCCACCCTTAACAAACCTTTCTAGTTAACCTTTATGGTTGTGCCATATAGAATGTTTCTTCAAGATCTCATTAAGAAATGCATTGTTAAATCCATCTAATGAATTGGGCTACCTTATTAACGAGTAATGGTTAAGACCATTCTAATGCTTATACGTTTCACTTTAGGGCTAAAGGTTTCAGAATTCATGGAAGTCAAAGCCTTCTTGTTGATGGAATTCCTTTGCAACCAACCTTGCATTGTATTTGCTAATTGAGCCATTAGTGTTATATTTAACTATGAACACCTACTTGCACCCTATAGTAGTTCTATCATGGGAAAAGGCATCGGTGTCCAAGTGTTATTTTTAGCAGGGAAACAAATTCTTCTTTCATGGCTAGCTATCATTTATCATGGAGCAAAGCTTTCTTCACTTATGTAGGTAAGAGAGAAGAGTGTAGGCTTTTGGCTTGAAGATACCTACCTATGATTTGTAATCATGGAATGATCATGTTTTAGTGTTTTTGACAAATGCATGAGTAAATTTAATAGCAGAAGGTAGTTCAACAGGTGTTGTCTTGGATTTAGTAGTCTGCTTGTTGATAGAAAAAGTGCAGGAGGAGATATGACATTACTAGGAGGATTTGGAGATGGAGTAGCAACAGGAAGTGTTAAAGCGGAGCAGGCAACAGGGACAACAGTAAAAAGCATGACAACAACTTAAGGTACACTCATTGCAGGAGCAGCATAGGTATTAGTGCTAGGAGAACTTATTGCAGATTATGATGAAGAGGTTACTCTAGAGTTTTGTTGCAGAGTTAATGTTCTAGGAGTTAAGTTGTACAAGTTAGTTGCAATAGAAACAAGAGGTATGTTTGAAGCGTAGGTAATGAGAAATTAACACTTAGGGCATTCACACGAATAGGTAATGGTAAAGGAATGCTAGGTATGGAATATTTGGAAAAGGCTTGTGAGATATAGTAGATTGAAAAATATTATTTGTACTTATGGAGTTTGAGACAGGTGCCAACTCACACCTCATTTACCATTGGATGGGATGTGGACCCTATTTAATGGTGGATGAGATGTGAGTCGGAAGTGTTTCTCACCCATGAGTACAAATAACACAACTCTAGTAGATTTGAGTAAAAAATGTTCCAAATAAGGAAAAAGATGCTCATCTAATAAAACATG
This sequence comes from Dalbergia oliveri, assembly GCA_030441495.1. Lineage (NCBI taxonomy): Eukaryota > Viridiplantae > Streptophyta > Magnoliopsida > Fabales > Fabaceae > Dalbergia > Dalbergia oliveri. The sequence continues at coordinate 13,925,106 of JAMLFY010000009.1, forward strand.
CATGGATATAATTGTTTTTAGGATTAAGCAAGCATAAGTAGCCTTTACGTTAAGCTGAGTAGCCTAGAAAAAAACATAGGTCTAATCTAAAATCTAATTTGTGTTTATTGTAAGGCCTTAATAGAGGAAAACAAGCATATCCAAATGTCCTAAGTTTTGTATAATCTGTCGTTTACCAAAGAGAAGCTAAAAGGGATATTGTAACTTTATTAGGACAGGAGTAGGAAAAATGTTTATGAGATGTGTGGTTGTTAAGAAGGCTTCTCCCTAATATGATACAGTAAGGAAGCTTTAGCTAGTAAGGTGAGTCTTGTTTCAATAATGTGTTTGTGTTTTCTTTCGGCTAACCAATTTTGTTCATGAGTATAGGGACAAGACAAATGATGCAAAATGCCATGTTGCTGCTTGAATTTGGAAAATATTAAGTATTCTTTTGTGTTGTCAGTTCAAGCATCTTTATTCTTTTGTAAATGAATTTTAAACAAAGTTTCTAAAATGAATGAAGGAGGGTAGCACTACAAGATTTTCATGAAACATGGACAGAATTATATGCCATGTTACATAAGGAAATATGTCATCTATTATTTTTTGCTTCTATAAATATTACAAACGGATTTGTTTGTCTAACTTTATAGATGGATTTTTCCATCTAATTGGTTGAAAAAAAGCTTTTAACTTAGCCATCCATCTGTAACATTATAGACGAAAAAATCCAATTGTAATAAAAGAAAAAAATACAAAAGAAATTTACCCTCGCCTTCATCGCCGCAGGAGCCATGCACCATCCATCGTCTCCAACAACCCCCTTCCCGATGCCACCCCAAACAAACCAAAATCTTTCCAAACCGACAACCATACCTACCATGTCCTATCATAATTATGTACTTTGCTACGCCACCGTGCCCTCCCTGTCATAATTCGACTTGGGAACGTAACTAACACGTGAAGAATCTCACCCACGTAAACCTCGTGACCTCTGAGTTTCTCTATATGCAAATACATCATAAAATCCATTTTCAAATATAATTGCATATATTATATAAATCATTTTCTCCTTGCAATCTAAATCATCATATTTAGTTTCATAATCAAACTTTGAATCTATAGTCATAATACAACATATAATGAATTACTCTCTATAAAGATTTAAAAACCATGAAAGCTATAATCATGCAAATACAATGTAATTCAATTCATGGTAAAACAAAATGTAAAACATCACTATGGTCCGATCCCCACAATGACATTGGACCATTCTAAGAATAACAAAAAGGCACTTCACTCCAAAGTGAAGCTTACCAACTGATACCTTTACTCCTGGAGAGGAGACGACTAGAAAAGACCTGAATCGCTACTATACCTATAATGGGAAAAAGGAAAGGGCGAGTTTCATCTAAAACTAGATGAGTGAATTCCATCTATACCCTTTTCATAGGACAACAACCACAAAAAGTATAAAATCATAATAACAACAATAATAAGAACATGGTAATAATAATAATAATAGCTATGTGCCAAACGTTCCTATCGAACAAGCTATGGGTACCTAACTAGGTCCCGTTTTCTGGGATTTGCCACCATGGCTATTTTGGGTTTGCCTCCATGGTCGTTTAATACTAATGCCTCTATGGCCGTCACGGGTTTGCCTCTATGGCGTTACGAGTTTGTCTCCATGACGTTTAATACGTTTGCCTCCATGGTTGTTTACTCCTGTTGCCTCCATGGCTTTTTACTCCTGTTGCCTCCATGGCGTTTCGGTTTGCCTCCATGACGTTTCATAATATTTGCCTCCATGACTATTAATAAATCTCATCATACATAACTCAACTAACGTAAATAAAATCAACAATATTGAAGGGTGGGTGTTCCGTCTCGCGACGCGAGCCCCTAAAACTTAGTACTTAGAGTTCAGGGTTCATATAACTCTAACAATCTGACTTTAACATAACTTGCTTGGAAATCATGCCCAAGGGATCACTCCCTTGTAAGCATTCTGATTTCAAGCCCACAAAATATGTATTTGACAGTTGCTACGAATCATACTGAATTCCATACTTCTTGTAAGGAAATACCCCCATTTGGATTTAAATAAAATATCATAAAAATCAAAATCCCAACAAATCAAAATCCAATTTTTGGGTTTTAGTTCAAATCGGATTCTTCAAGATTTTCTAAACGTGTGGGCTAAAAACAAAACGTTTAAAGGTTTCACAAAAATCATTAAAAATCATTCTTTAACTTGTTTTCCTCTTGGGAACAATTATCGAGACTTTTGATCCCAAGAATATAGCTCTAAATATAGCCCTCCAAGGAGGTGTAAGATCCAAACCTAGTGAGTGAAATTCAAGACCCGACAACCTGGGTGGATCCAGGGACCCTGAGGCCTATAGAACTTGTCTCCTGACACGTGTACACTAGACATTACATACATCCCCCCTTTAAAAAGATTTGGTCCCCAAATCTAAACTTGCATAACTAAAAGATCCAGGGGATGGAATGCTTAACCTACATGGGGTTTCAAGGATGGGACTGAATGCCCGGAGCATACTAAGATGATACTCTAGCTATACTAGTTGATATACTGGGAGAGTGACATCCTGAAGGCCACTGCTCCATTACTCTAATGAGGATGTCACTTGTTACATCTGGGTGGCTTCGCCTCCAAGGGCAGCCCTTTCCCATTGAGGTCACAACGCTTCGATCATGACACTTACACGGGTGGCTCCACCTCTAAGGGAGCCCTTCCACGGTCCAGGTCCTGGATGAACTTCTATGCTCCGCCTGTGCGCGCTACCTCTCGAAGAAGGCGGGTGCTAAACATCAACTTTTGTCCTTACTCTGTTTCTCTTTCTCTTATGTTCAACATCAATTGATACTACAGGGACTTCCAGTCCTCCCTTCCTGAACTTCCTCACTTTCTATGCACATGTCATGCATGGAAATTAAACTACTCAATCCGTTCACGTAGAAAATATGCAAAAACAAACATGACATTCATAAACATGGTTCTTCATTGACTCATTCATGCACATAGAAAATACAAACAATAAACATGACATTCATATGCATCATTCTCAATTTGCATGTTTCAATACTCCAAGTCTGGTTCCTCAACCACATGCCTATACTCTTAGCATGCATAGATGCAACACATCACATACATCATGAACTAACATTTCTTGCCCTTAACCTCCTGATCCTTAACCAAATCTTTTTTTTTCAATTGTAAATGCTTACATTCCAGACATTTAATCATGTTCAGACATCATACACATACACATAACTAAGGCAAACAACATGCTTCTTATGACTCTACCAAGCCCATTAATCTCTTACCATTGTGTTACCAGGCTGCTACTTAACATGATAAATTTCATTCAAGTTTCTTTTATCTAACTTAAATGCATGGGTTAGGGGAACAAGCACGTATCCTACGTATATGAATTTCTCAACTTCATTATACTAATTATCTACATCCAAGATTCAAATCACTAAGCCACTTTAATCATGCACATACAATGCCAACCTCAAGTAAAACTATCATACATGCATATAGTGCCTTAATTCATGTCACACAATCTCAAATTAATAACACCTTTGCACACATAACATAAAACTAAACATCCCCAAACAAAACACAACTTATTAAAACATTTTCTAAACACCAGGTTTTCCTTATTCTACCTACACATGCATATATGGGTCATACACCCTAGTACTTCTTCCTTTAAGTTCTACATTAACATCGTAAATCAATCATTCAGGCATAGATAAGGCTCCTAATGATCTATTCATATGGATTTCGATTATGGGCAAGAAAACAACATGCACCTTTAATGGCAATAGTCAGTCAAAGGTTAGATGCAACCAATATGCACCATGATCCCAAAACTAGCCTAGCAATTCATATCATGTCGCTCACTTATTAGGCATGTATACCATACTCATTTCATGCAACATTACAAAGGACATCCAAAACTTATCTGGCATTTCATATAATACGGCTAACCTATTCTTCATGCATACTATATTTTCATCATGCTAAAATCACAACTCCAAACATAAATCATGAATAATGCACCTTTAAAACAAAATCATGCAACAATACATATGTAGAAACATGACATGCAAGATGTTCATGGTATCAAAGATTACTTCAATTAATTTAACACATTAGAAACAAAAACATCAATCTTAAAATATGCCTATATGCATGATCTGTGCTCTCATTAGAATTATACCTACTAACTCTAGATCACTCTTATGCGAACTCTTTTCCTCATGGATCTTAAGTTTCTTTCTCCTCTGACTTGTAACTCTCTAGATAACGGGCAATCATTCTTCTTGCACCATTTCTAATTGCGTTTGTCACATGTGAGCATGCCCCATAGGCATTGAACTCCATGGGGTCTTTACCGTCTAACAACTATGTGTGACCAACGGTCCACACTGAACTCTACCATTCTTGCTGGTTGTTGTCTTGACCTCTTCATTATGCGATAATGGGACACGTTAGGGAGGGCATTAAGACGAGTGGCCCTGGCTAATGGTACCCATTGCTGATCTCTATCTAAGCTAATCATTCCTGCTCGTGCTCCCTTCGATGCATTCCAGCTAAAATGCTTCCTGACTACCTCTAACAGGTTCAAAATGGCCCACTTCCGCGCCATACACATCTAGTGCTAACTGCGTGATGCTACCTGCGGTGGCGACGGTCATTAGGTGCCATAGCTTACTCGAGAAAGGAGAAAAGGATAGGAAACTGAATCAAGAGTTCCTAACAAATGACAGAGACTCTTACTGAACTTAAACATAACTGACTTTTCTATAGGCCTCAAATAACATCGTGTCAATGCAAATGGTTGCAGTTCCATTCACATAAACGTGATGCTACTTGTGGACACTTGCCCCAGTACCATGCAAGGAAACATATGGCTCTGATACCACTTTGTCATGACTCAACTTGGGAATGTGACCGACACGTGAGGAATCTCATCCCATGTAAGCCTTGTGACCTCTAAGTTTCTCTATATGCAAAGTGTACATCATAAAATCCATTTTCAAACATAATTGCATATTTAACATAAATTATTTTCTCCTTCCAATCTAAATCATCATATTTAATTTTATAATCAAACTCTAAATCTATAGTCATAATACAGCATATACTAAATTACTCTCTATACAAATTTAAAAACCATAAAAGCTATAATCACGCAAATACAATATAATCCAATTCATGGTAAAACAAAATGTAAAACATTACTATGGTCTGACCCCACAATGATACTGGAGCACTCTAAGAATAACAAAAAGGCACTTCACTCCAAAGCGAAGCTCACCAACTGATACCTCTACTCCGGAGAAGAAACAACTGGAAAAACCCATAACCACTACTATACCTATAATGGAAGAAAGGAGAGGGTGAGTTTCATCTGAAACTTAATGAGCAAATTCTCACATGTACCTTCTTCATGGGACAACAACCACAAGAAGTATGAAATCATAATAACAACAATAATAAGAACATGGTAATAATAATAATAATAATAGCTGTGTATTTACAATCCATTGGACAAACTGTAGGTACCTAACTAGATCCCGTTTTCTGGGATTTGCCACCATGGCTATTTCCTGGGTTTGCCTCGATGGCTGTTTAACACTAATGCCTCTATGGCTGTTTCCTGGGTTTGCCTCCATGGTTTAATATTGTTACCTCCATGGTTGTTTACTACTTTTGCCTCTATGGCCATTTACTATTTTTGCCTTCATGGCTGTTTCCTGGTTTGCCTCCATGGCTGTTTCATAATATTTGCCTCTATGGCTATTAATAAATCTCATCATACATAGCTCAACTGACATAAATAAAATCAACAATATTAAAAGGTGGGTGCTCCTTCTCTCGCGAACGCGAGCCCTAAAACTTAGTACTCTGAGAGTTCTGGATTCATATAACTTTAGCAATTTGACTTTAGTATAACTGGCTATGGAAATCATGCCAAATGGATCACCTGCTTGTAGGCATTCTGATTCCAGCCTGAAGAATATGTATCTCGGTTGCTACAAATCATCCTGAATTCCATACCTCTTAATACCATAAGATTGAAGTCCTAAATTCATATCTTAAGCTGATATATATTCATATACTTTATAACTCCAATATCATAGTTCAAATCACTGGAGTTTATAATCATAACACTTGAAAATCATATAACATATTTATTCACAACTAAAACATACTTTGCTATATATATATATATATATATATATATATATATTCTCTAATTACTCGTGCTAAGTTCTTCTCTATTTAAACTCTATCATATATGCCTACTTCACTCTTGAAATCATAATCTCATAAGCTTGGCAAAATCATTACTACTCTATGATCTTTTCTAAAATAGCCTCAAGTCATACAATTCATGATAATTGAAAACCATGATTTCATAAACTTGGCATAACCCGTAATAATTTATAATTTCTTTAAAATAATTTTTAAAATCATGCAATAATACCACAATCTAATAAAAATAGCTATAATGATCCACATAAAGGCTACAGGATTTAAACCCACTCACCTGGAGATGGGGAACAAGAGAGGACAACTCCAGGAGAGCTCGGAGGAGTAAGGATGACATCAATATCTGCCATTACAACCAACAAACTCATGAATACTCTAGGGGTATATCTAGATTACCCTAACACAACTCTAACAATATTGAAGGAACACCCCCACTTGACAACAATGAGAGAAATAACAAAGCCCAACCTTAGATCATGAGAGAATGGAGATATAATCTAACAACATGTGCTCACTAAAGGGGAGGGAAGGAAGGGTTTTGGTTTCTACTTCAAAGGGAAGGGAAGCCCGATGGGGGTTTTTAAAGGGCTCACTAAATAAAACTCGTCGTTTTATACTATGCTGACATCTGACACATTCACTATAGCAAATAAAGCTCGCTATAGCGAACCTGGGGAAACAACTACTAGCTGTAGTGAACATATCTCACTCAGCGAGCCTACTAGCCCATCTTCTCACTCAGCGAACATAACTCGCTCCAGGAGGCTGTTCTCCAGAATTATGAGTAACAACACCCAAACTTCATCCTTTTATCATCTTGACATTTGGGTTACCTCAACATTCACTTGTTTACATTAAGTTAGTGTCCTCATTTATTTTACTCTCCATTAACTTTAAAACATAAATATAAAAAAGGAAATACCCCCCATTTGAATTCAAATAAAATATCATAAAAATCAAAATTCCAATAAATCAAAATCTAATTTTTGGGTTTTAGTTCAAATGGGATTCTTTAAGATTTTCTAAACTTGTGTGCTAAAAACAAAACGTTTAAAGTTTTATAAAAATCATTAAAAATCATTCTTTAACTTGTTTTCTACTTGGGAAAATTCCTGAGACTTTTTATCCCAAGAATATAGCTCTAACTATAGCCCTCCAATGAGATATAGGATCTAGGCTTAGTAAACTTCAGGACCAAGCAACTTGGGTGGGTCCTGAAAGGAAACAAAGCACCAATATTCCTACACATTAAAACTGATAACTCAATGAAACTCACAATAAAAAAGGCAGAAAATGAAAAAACTAAACCGATTAAAAGTTAGAGAACATTACCATGAACACAATGACACAAACCATTTGCAAAATGGAGGCCTGGGTGGCGGTAGCTTAAGAAGGGCAGCGATTGCTGTTGGTTTCTAACACATGGAGAGAGAAGAGAAAAAAGTGAAAATGAGAAATGGGGAAGAAGGGGGCACGCATTTGTAGCCTCAATTCTAACGTTACAGCAGATTTTTTCGCCTATAATTCCTTTAATGAAACAATGTGTTTCATTAAAAGGATTACATAGAGATTTTTTCATCTATAATGTGTGCATTAATACACATCTTTTTAATCTCTGATATTATAGATGGATTTAGACAAGAAAATCTGTAATGTTCGTGTTAAATACGCGCTTTAAATTTCAAATTATAGATGAATTTTTCCATCTGTAATATATTGAATTTATTTTACATTAATAATTTAATTAAAAATCCATCTATAAATTCGTCTGTTTATTTAAAAAAAACAAAAAAAGAACTTTTTCATTATCCACCTTTAATTTTTGTCTGTAACAATTTTGTGTCATGTGGTACAAGTTTGCGCTAACAATTACAGATGAATTTATAGATTTTGCAAAAAAAAAAAAATTTCACGTTTTTGTTTACCTGCTGTAAATCTGTCTATATTCAGAGGCAGCAAAAATTCATCTATAAAATTCGTCTGTGTTCCGTGAGTTTCTAATCTGTAGTGCTTGAGATTTGTTGTTTAGATATATTTAGGAGTGTTTTAGTAAGCATCAACAAAGGAGATGTAATATCAAGCTCCACAGAATGAGTGTTGACCCCAAATATCAGAAAAAATTAATTGTAATGGCTCATTATAAGTGGAAATAGAAATAGAAAATGGAAGCTGATGTAACTTTCCATAACAAAAAAATTGACAAACACAAGAAATTTTATTCAAATCAACTGAAACATTACAATGTTTGAGCACATGATGAATATTTCTTTGTGGGGGATGCCTTAATCTTGCATGACAAAGATCAAATATGGCATTTGCATTAATGGCAATATTTACACTATATGCATAAGGAGTATTCAGTATTTAAAGCAAGATGTGAGTGTGAAGTGGATGCTTTTGAGTGTAAGTCAGAAAGAAATATAGGTCATTTTTAGTTGTGCCTTGGAACAACTAGCTCCCTAGAACCTCGAGATTTTGCATAACTCTGTTACCATCAAATAAAAAGTGAGCCGAAGACTTGGGCTTAATTGGGCCTATAAGTGATATTACGACATTGGGCTCCCATTTCGTGGAAATGAAATGGTAGTGGTCTCCACCTAGAGGTTTGTAACATGAGTGAGCCATTTTAAAAGGAGAATGGCTATTTGAGGGAGCGCATCCTGACTCGGCCACTTGCCTTGGTTTAAATACGAGCGGGAATGGTTATACTCATTGTAAAAGTTATGAAGGAGGAACGGTTATTTCTCATGAGAAAGCGTAGTAACAGCACACACCAGACGGTTATTTTGAGCCACAAGGTGTTCCAGAAGTGATATAAAAGGGAAGGAAGAAAAGGAAGAAGACACACAAGATCATCTATACACAAATTTCAATACTTTGTCTTAGTTTACCTTTTCTTTTCCTGTAGGTGTAGTTTAGAAGTAGATTATTAACTTTGTAATTCCTGTTTCCATGTTCTTCAGTATTGTTGTTGATGTTGTACCTTTTATCATCAATAATTAATCATATTTTCATTCTCAATCCTAAGTCCAAAGCTTATTGTTAGTAGTATTTAGAGAACCCATAACCAAAGGGCAGATTCCCTTCCTTGGTGTAATTGCCTATATTCTTGGGATCAATTGTAAATTTTGTTTCTTGGCTTTGTTTATCCATTTAACTTAGCCTGGACTAAAATTTACCACAACAACTACATAACATGCATCGGCACGAAACTCAAAGAAGACATCATTATCTTTTCAAAATTGAGACGTACTCATTAAATTCTTTGTCAAGACAAGAACATGCAGAAGATTAAACAAAGGAAAACACATGTTTGAAGATTTGGAAATTAAATTTGAATGCCCTATGTGCAAAAATTCCCAGCTAGCCGTTTCCCACTTGAACTTTCTCAAAACCTTCATAAGCTAATTTCACACTGAAGATTGAAGGATCTGTATCAGATAGTTTGTAGGACTGGAAGTAGGATACCTGGCCAAAGCGGATCATAAACTGTGGAAAGTGTTGCCATCAGAGCTTGGAATGCACTTGCATTTCTTCCAACTGAATTGACCAAATAACCTTGATGTCTAGATGAGTTTTGCTAAGTATGACTAATATTTGGTCTCTGATAATGGGGATTGAGCAAGTGATAGTAACCGATCCCATGCGAGTGGCCATTTCTACCACATAGTTGACACTAAGTGCCTGCACAAGAATAAAATCTACCACCTCTACAATAAGAGTTTCCACCTTGACCTCTGCCATGATAAGATTTCCATCCTTGCCTTAAAAATTAGGGTTTTGTTAGTGGCAAGGATGAGAAATTGCTTGAATTGAAGAGCTAAAATTGTTTACCATAGTATCAGCATAAGAAGTCTTCTCAATCCTTGCTTCAAAGGCGAGAAGAAGAGCCTCCATTTCATTGATTGAATAAGGATCAAGATGAGATATTATTGAAGTGATGAAAGGATTGTACTCAGCTAGTAAGCCATCAAGGATGACCTCAATGTATTCCTGAATCATGATTGGAGATCCTACCACTGTAAGATGTTCCACCATCTTCTTGACCTGAAGAAGATAGGAATTAATGCTCGAAAGTTTCTTGATTGCACAAAGATGAAGTTTGAGTTGGAAAATCTTTGCACATGTTTAAGAAGCGAAGAGGTTTTCAATTTTATCCCAAATTTGATATGAGTATACACATCCAACCATGTGAATCTTGATCAACACAGATATTAAAGAAATGAGCCATGATTTCAAAAGATTATCTTGTCGCTTCCACTTTGCAAACTCTAAATTAACTTTGCTTGATTCAGCATTTGAAACTGAATCATACATTAGAAGAATTTTATCCTTATCCAAGTGATGTTCAAGATCGTCAACAATAATTGTGGACATAGCCTCTTACTCCCATAGGAAGCAGTTATCATCATCAACCTTTAGCAAAACAAGAGTTGAGAATGAAGAAGGTGCGAAACTTGGAGAAGATGTTAAAGAAGCCAGTGAATGAGGAGCAGAGTCCGACAAAGACTAGGGCATAGGTGGCCGTGGAGCTTGTTGAGCTTGCGAGTAGATGACAGAGCTACCATAGTGGATTCAAAGGTTTCCAAGGATCGGAAAAAAAATGATTATGCTCTTGATACCATATTAGGGTTCAAAATTAGAGAGAAAAGAAAGAAAGAGAAAGAGTATTAGATCTAAAAGTGTGTAAAAATGAATTGCCTAATCTTCACTAGAGTACAAGTATTGTATTTCTACATGAGGTGCCCACACACACATGGCACACAACTGACTCTAAAGAGATATAACAAACTATAACTAAACTCCTCTCTATCTAACTAATTGAGCTAACCAAGCTATGTTCTAACATTTGGAATTGTTTTTGGCCTTTAGTTTCTTAAAACAATTTTTTGAAAGTAAGTTTAAATTCAATTTTAAAAAACAAGTTACAAGTTTGGTTGTTGGACTTGAGGGTGTAGAGGATTCTAAATGACACTACTTTTCTGTATACATGGGCTAGAATAACTTTTGAATGTGATAATTATGCTTCTGATTTTTTTTTCAGGTTATCTCTGCATCTTCCATTAATTTTTTTGATTCTCTTCCCATTTTCTTACCAAAACCTTCTCATGAGCTCTAGAACAAAACCTTTTTTTTAGTTTATGTTGTGGAGAAGGGAAGACATATCTTTAACGCACTTATTAGTTAATTGATTTAATTGTATTAGTAATGTCAATTATATGTCGCAATTCCAAGGGTTACCAATTATGTAGGGTTGAGGATTTTAATACACCAACCAAAAATGTCATGTATAATGAATTGTTTAGAAAAGTCAATTGATTAAGATCATTAGTTGGTTTTTAGTACAATTTATGGACAAGTTATTCATCATTTAAACTATTTTGTAATCAAAATCTATTATTTCAAAATTGAATATCTTCTCATCACAATCGCATGTGCAATTGCGCATGTCAAATACTAGTAAACTTAAGTTGTTAATATAATTTCCCCATAAGCCCTCAAATTATTTCAATATTGAACAATTCCCTAGAACCATGATGCATGGTCCAAAACTCAGACCATGTTGAATCAGTCACCTCATTTGGTATATGAGATAAGTATAAGAAGGGAATGACTATTGCCACTTCCTTTTAGTTATTACCACTCTATTTTTAGTGTTTTTATTCTGATATTCCAAATTTATCCTTAATTAAGAGTTTTGCTAAACTCTTGTCTATTGCTACTCCCATATTTCAAATTAAATTTAGTAATTATACTAATTAATACTAAATAAAAATTAACTATTTTTTAATTTATTAATTTTGAAACAACAGTTTATATTATATCCGATAGTTTTTTAAATTAAATTGAAGTATTTTATAATAGGTACATCCTATTAGACATTTTTCATAATACAATATCTTTTTATGATATCGGTTTCTCGTGGATAACTATTTCTCCACGCGCTTTCAGACACACCCAAAAAGAAAAAATAGAAACACTATTTCTCCATGCCAGTTCAGAAACTTTTCTTCTCTGAGTGTTTTCTAGAGGGTTTTCGACAAAAGGAAATCAACGCTCTTCGACCTTTTGATATAAGGAAGGTAATATTAATGTGTTTCCTTTGTTTTACATTCTAAGACATTCATTATTTTTTTTCTTGAATAAACTCTTAAATTAGTCCTTGACAATATTTCATATGGACAATTTTGAAAAAATAAAATAATTTTAAGATCTCTAACAATTGCAACATATGAACATTTCAGTCCCCTAATAATCTACAGTCTCTAAATTAATCGCTAACCATGATCGCAACCTTCCTCAACCTCATTCACACCTAAGTCATCTCCTTTATCCCTACTCTTACCTCGAGAAACATGTTAATTTTTTATTTTAATTGTAAATGAATATATTAAATAAGCATTTTTATGTCAAAAATCAAGAAAAAGCCAGAGCAATTGACTTGCAATGATTATGAGTAAATAAAAATTAAAAAACATATCTTTTGAATCAACAAACCCTCATGAATAAAAAAATGTTTCAAGCAGTCAAGCATTATAGCTGATGGGAGTGGGTGGAGGTGGGGTGGCAATGGGGATTATAGAGATGGAGACCTGATAAAATTGAGAGTAAAAGTCAAGTAGTTGAGTGACGTGGGGCAGGGGTGATGATTGACTGATTATTTTTAAATTGCAAGAGGGGAAGAACTAATTATGAGGGATCTCGAGAACTAATTTATTTTTGTTAGGACCAAACTGCCATAGAGAACACTTTTAGGGACTAATTTGAGTGTTTACTCTTTTTTTTTTGGGAATAAAGATTATGTGATCTTGTTAGGATGGAGTTGGCATTATTATTATTATTATTAGTGATTCGTCCGGAGTGTCGTGACCGTCAAGTCTTATTTTAAATATTTTAAATAATAATATAATAATAGAAACTTTAATTTTTTCCAATTAATAACAAATTTATCAAAATTGTTCATTTTTTATTAAAATGTTTATTTTTTATTAAATCGTTCATCCCTAAAATGGGAGATGATGATGAGTTAGGGTTGGCGGATTCAGAGATAGTAGATTCCCAAAGTTTCTTAGTTTAGGTGTATAAATTTAAGAAACAAAAGTGTACTTAATAAAAGTCTTTTTACCAATTTACAATGTACCAATTTACATTATTCACATTCTTAATTAGTGTTGCCCTGGCCCATGGTATAACGGTTAATGCAATTTAGGGTAGAAATTAATCTACATGTAATGTGAAAGTAGTTTGCAAGAAAAATCTAACCTTGGATGTGACCTTTAAGTATGAAGTTGAGAGAAGTCAGAGGAGCATTCCACCCAAAATTGCACCTTGCCATATTGCATTACCTTCTTTTCTTTTCCCTGTGTCTTTGGAAGTGAGACCACAGAAATTAAAGAACAAAAAAATGAGAGTTGCAAATACCAAAATTCAAATCTATGTATGATGAAAATGAAAACCGCTGGCAGCAACCTTGGGACGATTTTGGACTGTTGAGAGGCAACACCGTTGCACATGTACAACTATTTTTAATTCTAGACAGTGAACAAAATGAAAGGATTGGTGATGGAGTAACCAAGTTCCTTTTGACATATATTTGCCATGGAGTAGATATGATGAAATGGGATGTAAAACTGCTGTTGACGTGGATCGATGAACTGTAAAAATAAATTGTTGTTAATGTGAAACCAAGAACTGATCATGAAATGGGTTTTAAAATTGCTTAAATGTATTTGACTCTGAGTCTTTCTTTCTTCTTCTGAGTTCCCTGGGAAATGTGGAAGACCATGAGCTACTTGGCAATGAGGACCCACTTTCAACATGAAGCAGCTCAATTAATTAACCCTGATCTTGGAAAACTTGGTTTATTGGACAGATGTTGTTGTATTTTATTAATATTCTTTTATTTCAAAGTTAAAATTTATTTTGTGTTTGTTACTATTAAATATTATTGATATATGGCTTGCCACGTTTCTTTTCTAGACTTGGCTTTTAACTATGTGGAAAAATAGACTCTTGATTTTGACCGAGTCCTGTGTTAAGCGTTGAAGCAATATACCCATGTTGCTTAATAGACTTGGTTTGTTGATGATAAAGCACCATGTTGATTGGTAGTTTATAGCCTTCCAATTCTGAAACTTTACTTCAAATATCTCGCATTGCTTTGACCAAGTTTTATATGGTTCTTCTATAAATAATAGGAAGCACACTCACTCACACACAGTTAGTTCACGTTTAGAAAACAAAAGTTCTCAACATTGTATATCTCTCCCTTCTTTTGCCAAATACTTCAAGAAAATTATTAATCTTGGTTGTAATCTTGTTAATTTTACCAACAGATGTTTCTTGCTTTTCATGGCTGAAATGGAAAATGAAGATGTGAGTGGTAGAAGTGGTTTGATGGTGGAACAATGGAAAGTAAATTCAAGCACTTTCATCACATGAAGGAGATATATGCATGGCAAGATGTATATTCTAAGTACTTTTACTATTTTTTCCTATTTTTTTAATTTTTTAATGCTATCTAAATTGTATAAAATTAAGTTAAACGGGCAAAATTGGAAAACTAAATTGGACACTAAATGATGATTTGACTCCTCTAAAGTGAGGAAGTTGGTAAAATGCAAAAGTTGATGGGGGTTAATCACTTTGGATCAATAACCTCCATCATATGTGGATTTCACTAAATGATTCAAGGGTGATTAACCTTTCACTTTTGTATTTTATCAATCTCTTCACTTTAGAGGAACATGATTCATTAAGGTTTTTTTTTGGGAAATTCCATTTATTAATAGTAATAGATTATTATTATTATTATTATTAGTGAATTGACAGGCATTTGCGTGTTTATCAATCCACATTTTTTTATTTTTGTAATTTCTTTTAATTTTTTTTATATTTTTTATTTATTTTTATAACTTTCTCCAACTCTCTATGCATCAAGGGTATTTTGGGAAATAGGAATTTTGGATACCAAAAAATAATTAAAAGGGACTATTCCCTTTATATAGATATAGACTAATGAATTGACAGGCATCAATCCACATTTTTTTTATTTTTGTAATTTCTTTCAATTTTTTTAATTTTTTTTTTTTTTGTAACTTCCTCCAACTTCCTATATATTAAGGGTATTTTAGAAAATAGAAATTTTGGACACCAAAAAGTAGTTAAAAATGATTATTCTATAGATAGTATAGATTATTATTATTATTATTATTGTGGCTCTAGGATTGGGTAGGGACTTTTAGATGTTATAGAATATTTTGTGGTGTGAGGGTTTGGAAAAATTAAATAGAATAATGTACATAAAATTAAATAAAACAAGAAATAAATCTAAATAATATAAATAATTTGTTATAATAATTTTTTTTATCCAAAAAAATTTAGAGTAAGGGATGTTGCCTCAGTTTAAGAGGAAAAACTCCAAACTTAGACAAATTTAAACTTCAACCTGTCAAATACAAGATCTTATCATGTTTCACCCAATTAACCCCTTGGGGTTATTTATCACAAGAATTAGGAAATTAAAAAATTAAATATTTGTACCAAAAAAGAAAATAAAATTAAATATATCAAGTAAATAACGCAATTAAAATATATAGAGTAGTTCATTGAATTAAAGCTAGGTGTATTAGGTCCTAAGTTTAACAGTAATTAATTATTATAAATAAATTACTTAGTGAAAATAGTCTTTACGATTAATATTCCGTAAATACAACAATCATTTCTTCCTATCTTTGCACTTGGACAAGTAAAACTTCACAAACAACTTATTTGGATTGCTCCGGGGAATGAGGATGGAATATAAAAGATAGTAGGGTTAAATGTATTTTAACTCTCTGAAATTTAGGTCATGTGTAATTTAAATTTTGACTTTTCAAAACGTACATTATGACATTGAACTTTTCAAACTAAAAAAAACCCTACTTTTCAAACAGTGCATTATAACACCTTGAAATTTTTAAACTTGAAAAATCCAAAAAATGTCATAGCAAGATGTCAGATTGCACACAATAAAAATACCAGGGGTTAATTGCACATGATATTACAACAAGATGTGTTGCACAAATTAGAAATATTATGGGGTTAAATGCACATAAATCTTACCTTTATTAGTTGTCAAAATTATACTAAGAGATTTTTTACACAATTTAAAATATTAAGATGTCGTGATATATATTTTTGATCTAATAGTTTAAACAAGAGGACTATCACAAGATATTAGTTTCTTTTCCTATTTTAAGCTTATAAATTATAATAATTTTTATAGGGGACATAAAATGCACCGTACCAACCACACGTGTGCAAATGACTGATGGCTTCTCTTTACAAAAGCCGTGAATTGTGTGAGAAACTGCGATGATGCTGTGAGCCCCGGTTAGCCGCGTGTGTCTTTGTTTTACAAGTTTTCCACTTCTGGGATGTATATCGTGTATGTTATGAAGATCCAAAAATGATAAAAACAAAAACAATTCAATGTTGTTAATTTTTACTGCTAGACTAGATAATAAATGATAGAGTGATCTCATAAAAATAAAGTTGTGCATTTAAAATCCCATTATAAATTTTTCTATATAATTTAAATTATAAATTAATTTTGAGATATTGTTAATATAAGAATTTTAGCTCAGTTATCAATAAAAAAAGGTCATATGAAAAATAATTTTGAAAAAAAAAATCATATAGTCATTAGAAACTTAATAAAATCGAAAATTTAATTTATTATATCCTTCCATAAGATATCAACCGTTTGATGTTAATACTAAATACACAACCAAAATTATTACAAATCTCTCTATAATAATATATAATAAGCAGAGAATAGTTGCTCTAAAGTTGTTTTACACCTATTTGCAATGATAAATGCATAGAATTATTGGTAATTTGATAATTACTGGTAAATGACAATTGGTTGTATATTCTAATTTTAATTTTTTATCTTGGTTAATATTTAGCATAATGAGAATTAATTTTTGATTTATCAAATATATATCATTTATTGGATATAATTCATAATATTACATGATTTTAGAAAATCTAAAATTTAGTATATCTATCATTATAATATAACAATATTAAATCTTAAAATCACAGCCTCATTATAATATCATAATATAAAAATTTGAACATAAAAGTTTGAACATAGGGCATACAAATTTTATTAGAATAGAAGACGGCATAAATAACATTGTATAAGTGACTAATTGAACAAAATCACTGGTAATTTGATAATTAATTGATATTTCATTGATATTTATCATAACGAGAATCAATTGTATTCTGATTCATCATTTAAGTAGTAATGTTCTCTTTTTCATCATTCAAGATCACTCTTTTTCAATTTTATGCATATCACTTATGTGAAGGAAATAGAAGATGTTGATTTTTCGATGAATATGTTTGTTCTCAAGCCTTTTTTTTAATTGTTAAACTCAGAAAAAGTTTGATGAATATTTTTATTTGTTATGAAATAAGAAATTTTGAAATTTCTGCTTGAGATACGAGTGTGATACATTTGAGAAATTTTATAAGCAAGAAGGCTTTGAGATGTAAAGCTCCAAGAAGTGAGAAATTTCTGTATTAATGGCTTCGAGAAGGGACACATTTGAGAAATTTCTTATATTTTAATTTATTTATTATTTACTTACTTAACTATTAATTTATATATTCGATTTACTATAAGATATATTTAATTAAATTGTTACTTTTTCAGTAATGGTCAATAAATTTTTTTCATTATCATCCCTCACATCACATAGGTCAAATGACTAGTAAAATAAATATAAATTTAGTTTTGATACGTTGATAATATAAAAGAGGTGCACATTGTCATTTAATCAAATCTCTTTATTTGTATTACTTTTTAAGTAATGAGAGTGAAAATTATTATCTATAAAATTATTCATATGTCTCAATCTAACAACTTAAGCTTTTGGTGGTTTCATGATATGGTATTAAAACTTTTATAATCAAGTGGTCCAAAGTTCTATTATTGTTTCCTCCACTTCTAAATAACTATAAATAATTTCAACACAAGATAAGACGAGCCTCATTTGTGTGTCTCAGTCTAAGAGCCTAAAGCTTTTGGGATAAGTGATTTCATGAGAAAAATTAACTATATTTATTGATATAGTATTTCATAATTAGATGAGTGTGTATATATATATATATTATATGCTCCTTAGGCTTAGGCCTAGAGATAATGTGATGTTGCTTCCACACATGAACATGCTACAGATCTATAATCGTTCGTATAGTACTTGCCAGTTGCCTTCCTTAGGCTCAGGCCTAGAGATAATGTGATGTTGCTTCCACACATGAACATGCTACAGACCTATAATCGTTCGTATAGTACTCGCCAGTTGCCTAAGGTTGTGTTTGGTTGTTAAGAAACAACCCCACTATTTGCTCACTGGCAATGTGTATTATGCAACTATACATGGTTGGTTGTGTTGTAAATTAAAACAACAATAATAAAGAAAATAATGGAGAAGAAAAGATAAAAATGGAGAAGAAAAGATAAAATAATTTTATTGATAATTTCAAAAGGTTAACTTATATAGAATATACAAAGAGTTATTTATAACTAAAAGATGAGAGATATAATATTAGATCAAATCATAATTAATTGTATATATCTAATCTGATATATTAATCGAATCAGTAAAAAATACAGACATCCATAATCAAATAATATTTCATAACATTTTCCCTTGGAATTAAGTCCATCAAGGATATATCTCTCATTAAAACCTTACTAAAAAAATACCAGTAGAAAGAAATCTTAGTGAAGGAAAAAGAGTACAATATCCTCAATGAGTGAACTTGGAACTACATCGTTAAAAACCTTATTATCGAAAAACTCACTAGGATAAAAACTTTGATCAAGGAAAAAGAGTACACCCTCCCCCTTTTTGAAGTAACGCTTAAAATTAAATCTCATAATCAATGCATTTTAATTTTGTATACCACTTAACGAAGAAATAGGTAGTGACCCAGTCATTTGAACAAATAATTGAATATGAATTTCTCTCTCTATGCCACATTGGTCTTGTGTAAAGTTGTGCAAGTTTCTTCTAAGATAATCCAAGTGATATAGTTTGAGCATGTTGATTGATTTCCCTTAGCTAGAAATATTCATAAGCTTTGTGTATTGCATTAATTTCTCCATGACTTGAAGTAGTGGCTATGATCTATCTTGTGTATGTTCAAGATAAAAAGACTTTGTCTCTATAAGTAAAAGAATCTGCTTGATATTTGCCTTTATGCATATTTGAAAAATATCATGCATGCTAATACACTTCCAGAAAATATATGTGATCTATCCATATAAAAATTCATTAGAGTTTTCTCTATATAAATTAATTGACAAACAAACTTTTTGTTTGTTAAATGCTTAATTTGCAGGTTGAGACACAAATTTTTATCCTTTTGAGATTTTTCATCTCAAACTATATATATCCTTAAAACTTTTATTGCTATAGGAATTTCTCCAGGAATTCGAATAATCAATTTACCCATAAGCTACAATGTAGTTGTAAACGTCTTTATAACACAATATAAAATAGTATAATGTATCAAATCAAAAACATGATATATTAATAACATGATAGATCAAAATCATAACATATTTAGTTTGTATTCAAGAATATAGAAATTAGAGCATGTCATGAATATACTATCCATCCATAACTCCATTTTTTTTTATATAAACACTTATTTATATCTCACGTGGTTTACATCATCCAAGTGTCCAGACTATATATAGGTCCAAAAACTTTATATTTTACAAGTGAGTCAAGTTTAGTCTATAGGGCTACTTTGACCAATCATTTATACATTGATACTCGTCAACGATTCTTAGTTCAAGATTCTCATTTTCATGCATAATGTGTAGCGCTGCATTACTTGCAAATATATTGTTGACAATAATTAATCGTTTGTTCCATCATTTTTTGTAGAGACATAGTCTATTATGATCCCATCATTTTTAGTGACTATTTTTTTTAAGTACCTCTTAACGTCTTCTGGAATTTCAATTATATCAAAAAAATTTACTATGACAAACGTCCTTACTATATCTCTATCCTCTTCAATAAGAAGAGTATTATTTCCCTCCATAATATCATTTGGCCTCTTTGCCCTTGTTGTTTTGCAAAGATTTTTTTTGAACCAACTGGCCTACTACCCTTTTGGCATTGAGTTTTTGCATTGACCAATTGTCCAATAGGGACATCAATTCATATTGGGGCATTTTCAACTGGTACAAAGGATTTAGTTATTCTTTTGTATCATAAAATAATGTATCTGGCAATTTATTTGCTATTATTTACAAATGTATAATTGTTTGAACTTCTAGGTCACATTGTCTTATGTGAGGATCTTAATAGAATAATATTGATATATTTCAATTTATTTTGTTTTCCAGTTGTCTACTCTCTCCCCCTAATATTAGAAACATTATTTATCATCAAATTGGCAATATATAAATTGAGCCTTAAAGCATCTCTCATTTGTATTTCAATACATTTAATTATAAAGGGAGAATCATATGCAACATATATCCCCAATTGTCTTTAGGGTCCCATTTGGAGAGATAACATGTGTAATTAAGACATATATTGCACCTCCAAAATTCTTAAACAAGAAATATTTGGCAGGAGGCCAAAATAATTGTAGGAGAGAGAATTATTAGTAACTTGTTGGCCTTATAGATACAAGTGTTGTTAAATAGTATGCTTTCTACTAGAAATTGAAAGATTTGTTCTTATGAGCAAGCGGTTTAACAATTAACTGGAGGTCTTTTATAAGTTAATTACACTAGCCAACTCTCTCTCTCTCTCTCTCTCTCTCTCTATATATATATATATATATATATATATATGAACATGAATAATTATTAGATGTTCAACATTTACACCATTGGCCTATAAGCTTAAAAAGCTTGAGAAATAAATTCACCAGGATAATTAAGATAAACAATTTTGATTGGATTATCAAGAAATTGTACTTTGAATAAATTAATTTGCGCAAACAATATTGCAAGCTCAAGGTTATGAGATCATAATGAGCACAAATGTGACCATTTTCATTGATGCATTTATTAAAATTATAAAATATTTGATAAGTCCACATGATGGATGAATTGATCCACATATATCACCTTGAATTCCTTCTGGGATTTAAATCCAATCTTTGCTGGTGAATGCTATATAATTGTTTTACTTTGAGAACACACAATACAAGAAAACTCATTAGAATGAAGAATCTTTTGGCTCTTCAACAAGTTTCCATATGAGTTTTCAGAAATTTTATATATCCTTATTACGTCAAGATATCCCAATCAGTCATGCCAAAAGATAAAATCATTTGGGCTGGTAAACATCTAGTTTACAATAGCATATGTACTCATATTAGGACCATGGACCAGAAGAAAATATAAGCAAAACTTTCTAGTGCAACTTTCTTACCTAAGCATAAGTTTTAATATGAAGGTACTCATCATTTCCCTCACTTAATATCATAATTAGAGCTATTAAAGTGAGCCAACTTGGCTCATCCGGGTTGGCCTACCATTGGTTGCAGGTTGGAATAATGAGTCTGGGTTGGCTCACTTTGCTAGTGAGCTAGGAAAATGCTAACCCGCTCAACCCACCAAAAAAAATAAAAAAAATAAAATATAAAAGTCTAAAACCATAAAAAATAGTTAAAAAATCCAAAAAATAATTAAAAAACCTAAAAGTCATTAATAAAATATAAAATATTTTACCAATACCAAATATATAAAAAAAATGAAAATAAAAACCTGTAAAAGTGAAAAAAAATACTACTAACTACCTAAGAAAGTAGGACATGGGATAAATGTGTACAAGTGAAAGAAAAGGAACATGAGTTGGGGGCGAGCAGCTACCCACAAATGATAACAATTAATTATTAAAAACAAATACTACCAGCTACCTACAAATTAGAACCCACAAATGAAAAGGAGGAGGGCACAGACAAAGTAGAAGTAGAACACAAATGTGGCGATGGAGCAAGAGGTGTGTCGTTCGAATCGGAAGAGAAGGTGTGACGGTGGATGGTGAAAAGCAAACAAAAACCGCAAAAGTGCATAACATTAACTGCAAACAACATAAGCAAGAACGAAGAAGGAGGGTGAGAATAAGACGAACAAGAAGCGTAGAGGTGTCAAACGGGCCCAACCGTCCGCTTAGACTCACCCGTAAAAACCCACCAAAAACGGGGTGGAGCGGCAAACCCGCCAAAATAAAATGGGTTGAAATAGTTAGCCCAGCCTATTTTACCCTTGTGCCAACCCGCTAAAACATAAAAAAATTCTTTAAAATATATTTTTTAATGTTTTCGAATTTTTTTTTTAAAAAGTTTTTAAATAATATTTTTTATTTATGTATACCCAATTTTTCAAGGTTCATAACAACTATATACCAATTTTGATTAAAAAATATTATTGTTAATAGTATTTTTTGTGAGTTATGACACAGTTTTATTTTTAAATTTTAACTTTGAGTGAATAGTGTCAACTTTCCAGGTATTACCTGTGTTAGTGAGTATACACATTTCTTATTTTTTTCTTTTTTGGGTCCCACATTTCTTACTTTTTTTACCAATAAATTATGAATTTTTTCTAAAAAAAATAAAATGAGTTAGCCCGTGAGCCAAGCGCACCCAACCTGTCAAAACCCAAGGATTAAGCGAAGTGGGTTAGGCATGCTCAAACTTTTAGACGGGCTTAAAACTTAACCCACTTGAAAATGGTGGGTTCAGTGACCAACTTGACACGTTTAGCCCCTATTGACAACTTTACGGGCAAAGGAGGAAGGGGAGGCATAACCGAAGAGTAGAAAATATGGCATAACCAAGGGAGAAGCATGTGGTGGCGGTGGCTATAAGAATAGTAGAGAAGTTAGGTGTATTTTTTTTCCTAGTTTGTTTTGTGTCTTTAGTTTTAAGAGTTAGTCAAATGGTCAATGGGTTTGATTTTGTTTGAAAAAAAATGATATGAAAAAAATTTCCTAGGCCCACCCAAGTTTGTGCGCTAGTGCTAAGTGTGTGCAAACTATGAGTGAGTGGCCTAGGCCTAGATTGGGAAAAAAGTGGGTTGGCCCATGAGCTAACTCGACCCAAGCATGCTTAACTCGTGGGTTAATTGGGTTAGGCCATTTCAACCCACTTTTATATGAGCCATAGTTTTAGCAACCCAATCCATCATTTTAGTAGGTAAAGCCTGTTGGCTCATAGGCCAAAACCCAGTTTGACAGCCTCACATATGATATCCGTTTCAAGCAGATCTCTAGACTCACTAAGTCTCTTTATTACTTTTATAACTAGTAGAGAATCATTTGTGTTTCTTTAGGAAACAAAATAATAGCTCTCCTAAAGCCTTCATTCATCTTACTATAAAAAATGATATTAATATTTCTAATTAATTTTTATTTCTTTGAGAAACATAACAGGAGCTCTTCTAGAGCATTCAATCATATTTGCACAACTAATAATCATGCTAAGATTTTATTTTCTCATTACAAAATGAATAGAATATAAGTGAAAAGAAACTTGTTGTGCTTAATCACTTCACAAAAAAGTAAATAATTAACAATCATGATATAATAGTGATATAAACACATGTATTACAAGTATCACGAAATATATAAGCATATATTATTATTTCATGATGTATTAATCACAAGAATACATAAGACTATCTTGTGACATAAAACGATAAAGTGAATGATATGCTAAATTTTAACAATATCACATAAAATATAATTAACAATTATAAAATATGTAACAAATAGCATAATTATATTTATTCAATACTAAATAGTCAGACACTAATTTTTTAAATAAAATATTACTCAAAAAAGTATCAAATAATACATTTAATAAACACTTTCTTTATTAGATCAAATATTGATATTTCTATCAAAATATTTAATGATAAAAAGATACATCCAAAAGACTTATATTAATCATGAAATGCTTTCATAATGTATCTTGGAAAAGATAGCTTCTAGCCTTTTCTCATTCTCCTTTAATGAAACCTGATAAAGATCAAACAAATGTCATAACGTACGATAGATATGTCCAAATTTACTTTGATATCATGACGATAACTTTTATCACATTTGCTTAAGAAACTTAGTCACTTCTGGGTTATAATTTATCACATTCACTTCAGGAAATAAAGCAGAGTCAACTGAGCAAGTTTCATGATTTCTTTTTCTATGAACAACTCATTATTTTATCTAGTTATGATAAGACATATGTAATCAATTTATATGTGATATCTTGTAAAGCTCTTTCCTTAACAGTGCTATTGCAGGAGCATATTTGAGACATTGAAGGTCAAGCATATTTTTCAACATATATTTATCAATAATACAAGTGCGAGTGCTATCATAATAGGCTTTTGAAAACATTATCATTTTTTTTTATGATCACACCTCTTCTTTGTACCTTAAAAAAAAGATTAGCGGGATCTTTTAAAAATATTTAGATTTAATCCTTTATAAAGGTAGTGAAGAAGAAAAATAAATAAACCCATTATATTATTTTCTTCAAAAGAATATAAGTACATGATATAAATACTCAAAACTTAAATAATATATTGTAAATATGCAAAATTATCATTGGAGATACATTCACTTAAATGAAATATGAAAATGTTCCTTCTAGGAAATATACAAATTTATTTTAGATTATAATATCACAAATATTAGGTGGTGTGCATAATATATTTATTCACTTCGGGAATAATCTTTGACATATTCACTTTGGAATATGTAAATATGTAAATCTCCTTAAATAGATATATAAATCTATTATATATTTCTTAGATAATTTTGAATAATTAGGATGCATTCGCTTCAAGGAATGGTTATCCTTTATTTTTTTATAATTCTTATTCACTTATGGGAATGATTATTATTCACTTATAGGAATGATTTTATTTTTCTTATAGGTACAATTATCACTCACTTCAGGGGTGATATTAGATGAAAATAGATAGAATAATATAGATCGAGTACATATCAATAAAACCAAATAATAAAAAAAATAAGTTAAAAGATTAATGCAATTAATAATTATTGCTTTGTGCAATTATTTTGGGATGTATCATTTTCTTTTTAATAGTATCTCTAAGACCCATATAATCAAGATATTTTAACATCTAAAATTCGAGGCAAATCAATTTTTGAATTAAATATCTTGATTAGAGATTTCTGACCTTCATGTTCTCAACTAAACCATGATAGTAATACAAGAACAAGAATCGACCAAGAATTTACCACTGACCATGATGACCGTCAAGGATAATATATTGGGATTGCCCACGTAGGAGCTTTTCTATGCACGTGATCTATCTGTTCATTGGCATAGGAACGACTTGTGTGACTCTTGATTGGGGCGCTAATGGATAGTTCTCTCTTGCTACTACCAAGAACGAATTCAAGAAGGGGGATTGTTGTCTTTTACAGCCACTTTAGAATTGGTTGTTTTTGAAAAGCTAATTCGTGGTAATAATATGTCGTAAAATAATAATAATAGAGAGAATAATGAAAGAAATAAATGAATGATCTTATTAATAATTTTAAAGATTGTTTTCTAATGAGTATACAAAAGGCTATTTATAATTAATAGTGAGAAATATAATATCATATCAAATCATAATTAATTGTATCTGTCTAATATAAGCATATTTTAACCGAATCAGTAAAAAATATAGATATTCATAATCAAATAATATTTCATAGTAGGTTGTAGTGTTTTATAACCTGATTATTATTAGACTTTATGTTTTCTTCATTGACCATGCTCTTTCTCATTATGTGCATCTTGTTTATATTGACCTAACAAATAAATTTGAAGGGTTTGCATTTTGGCAGTGGCTATTGCCACTTCATTTTATCTATTAACATTTTCACTCAATTAACTTTTTGTGTAGTTGTCCTAAATTGCCCTTTTCCTTTTCACAAATAGTAAACTAGTTATATATTGTTATTCTAATATAATTCAAAATCTTTATTATACATTTTTTAAAAAATTCTGCCCTAAAAAGTCATAAAAATAAATTGATATACAAATTGTAAATATTTTAATTAATTCAAAATTGTTCCATCACTCTTAGACATATACTGGTGTAGTGTGCAAAAGAAAAAAAGGTTTGAGTGACAATCTTCTCATAATATATGAGAATGGAGCTTAGGCACAACTTATGAATTGGGGCAGTTAAAAGGGAATACGAGTCCATATGTAATTTCTTATATTATTATATATGTAACAATAGATCTCATAGATAATTGAAACCTTAGCAATTATCTTTCTTGTAACTTATTAAATAAATGACTAACTTGATTTATTGTGCTACCTTATTTTTTATGAAAGAAAATAATAAATTAAATTTTTTAATAATGATAGATTGAGGTAACGAATACTAGTATAATATTTTTAATTTTATAAATGTTAGATGTTATAATATTGGATATATAGGATATTGCATACATCTACATCAACCTAAAAGCTACATATATTATCAAAAAAGAAAATATAATATACTAGTTACGTTAATTAGTGGAAAAGTACCTTTTTTTTCAAAATGGAAAGATATTTTTCGTGTATTATTTTTTTTTCAAAATACACAAATAATAAAATTTTAACGTAATCGCAAAAAAAATATATTTTAGAAAAACTATATAAAAAGCTAATTGAATAGAACTGACAAAAGACAAAATAGAGCCACTCCCTGCATTTCGATGATGTACTTATTGGCCCCCAATGTAGTTTATCAAAATCAAAAGATGCAACATTATAGGAATTTGAATTTTGACAAATCCATGTTTGTGAGTTGCATTTAATAAATCCAAATATAGCAACATGTGTTAGTCTGAGCGGCAAAGTTCAGATCCCTCTGTCTCAAGATTAATTACACACAATATTGACTTCAATACGCATGAAATTAAATGATATTATATACAATATCTATCAATTTATAGAAATACGCACATTAGCCTCCTTTGAAATTTAGGTGATAAATACTCTTAAAGTCTTATATTATCTGAAATATGACAAAAAATATTCCTGTAAACACTGTAGAAGATATAAATGTAAGTGTTGGAGTGAAAATAAAAGAAATATAAAAAACAAGCACATAAAATTTAACATGATTCAGTATTCATTGTCTACATACACAATTTTACAAATCAATTCAAAATCTTTCACTTTTTGAAACTTTTAAACGGTTAAAGTTATAAACTATCTTTATAAATCTTTTCATTATATAGACAATTCTTGAAAACTACTTATGTAATAGATCACTCTCACTTTTGAAGAATAACCAAATCCAATAATTAAAAATGTCATATTTATAGACTACCAACACTAGCAAGATTTCTGCTTTTTATCGTTGTGGAAACTTTGAATTAAATCTCAAGAGTCAATATGATAAATCATGAAATTAAATATTTTATATAATATCACCAAATTTAAATGGAGATCAATATAATTTAACATAAAAAAAAACAATATAGCTGAAGGAGTTGCTCATATATATAGACTCAAACATAAGTATGATTAGTCTCATTCCTAGTGTCGAATGATATAAATATACGTATAGTCAGACCAAAATAAAATCCAGGTACGTTAGTTCGTTTAATTAGCTAGTATTCTGCTAATAACTGTACGATTTAAATTTATATTCTGCTTATCCCTTTTGTGTCTGCCGATGCATATAATGCTGTGCTATGGTTTCGAACTTGCGTAGTCACGCACATAACTTCCAGTAGGTGCAGTTTTTGGCTAAATTTTGGGTTTAGCCGAGTAGGTGTCAGTTTTGGAGTCGTTTTCTTATCTCCTATTATATTTCTATGCCACTCTTTTTAACCGTCAAACTCTTTCTAATTATAAAAAAAATTTAATAACTTTAGAGGTCTCTATAATTTAAAAATTTATAATTAAGGGTTTGAAAAATCTTCATATTATAAAAAAAATTACAATCAAATCCATCCAATTTAATAATTTGTAACCAAGCCCCTATATTTTATAAAAAAATTTAATTAAATTCCTACATTGTACAAAAATTTTCAACCAACCTTAAAAGTTACGTTTGTTTAAAAGTTATTGTTATCTCAATTTTTACTTAGAGAATAAATTTATTGAAATTTGTTGATAATTGTGGGCAAGTTCTTATAATGGATTTGAGATTTTAAATTCAAAGTCAGAAGAAGAACATTACTATCAGTTGAGGAAGGTATTTAATGAATATGAAACCGTTTTGACACTTGGCAATAGGGCCTTGGTCTCTATAAATAGAAGTCGAATTGACCGTCCAAGGGATGGAACCATTTGCTTGGAAACACTCTACAACACTCAAAGCAATGATGCTCGTCATAAGTTATGGATAATTCAAGTAAATGTTCTTTCACCATTTCCTTTGCCTTTTTCGCCATTGTTTCTATCATTTTAAGTTCTTCATTCATTCTTCCTCTTTAGAACTTCTAGTTTTAGTCTCAACTTCATTTATGCGCTTTTATGTTATCGGCCCTTTAAGATTAGATTTCCATTTCAAATATTTTACTGTCATTTTATTCTATTTTACAATTCATCATTGTAATTGAATTCTTTAGTGTAATTTATCGAAAACCATTCACTTTTAAAAATTTTTAATTCTTAATTTGAGGAATTTAAGAGAAATACGTTTCAATTCCCTGAAATAAGATCTTGAATCAAATTATGGTCGATAATATATTAGTTGTCAAACAAAAACCACAGAAATTAGTTATATATATTTAGGAATTTGATTGAAAATTATGAATAATATAGGGACTTGATTGAAAATTTTTAAACTATAGAAATTTAATTAAAAATTTTTATATATTATAAGGAATTAATTATGAATTTTTAAATTATAGGGATCTAATTAAAAATTGAATGAAACTATAGGAACCTCCAGAGTAACTTTAGTAATAATAATAATAATAATAATAATAATAAATTTTGTATTATTGATATATATAAGTGATAAATTTTGCAAACATACGACAAATCTTTCCACATGAAATTATATAGTTTATTGTAATTAAAAAAGTGTTATCAGTAACAAATTAAGAGTTTCTTAACTCGTTATGAAATTTTAATTCAATTTTAAATAGATAAAATATATAATTTAGTCATAATTAATATAGAGCTCTTTCATAATGGAAATTAAACATAGAGCTAACTAAACTTTCTTAATGAAGCTGTCATAATGCAAGATTGATAAGGAATAATGGCAATGATAACGAATATAAGGACTCAAATCAAATGTCACCCACTGATGCCTTTAATATATATGAGGCCCCTCTATCTCTTCTTGATCTCATTGTAAACAGTAAATAAATCATGAGCATCCTTTGTTAACTTTTCATTTCTTCATTTTTAATCTTTTACTTTAGGAAGAATCATTAGGAGATGGTGTTATGTCAACCAAGGTGGCCACTGGTGTCTCATATTATCATCTATACAAAATATCAGTCGCCTTTTATTTTCTCCTTTGGTGTGCTATTTTTCTCCTTGCGTGTGAAAAAGTAAGTTTGGATGTCAGTCATCATGGCTGATCCTACCATATGTTGACTTCTCCAATTCCAAATTAAGGGCCCTCTTTGTCTGATATGCATCTAATAATTCCTTTTCTGTTATATACCTTTGGCCTGAACGATTAGCTAGCATCAATTTTGGCTTTACAGCCAAGAATAACAGTTCAAATTTACACTGTAATCGCAACCACTTTCAAATGGGCAGAAAGTTATGACTTGTGATCATTTATTTAAATCTTCTATGGCGTTAAAGTGGGTAAATTTTTACTATTTGTCACCAATATGCCATGTGCCAAGCCAGTGGAAAAGCTTAAGCTTGTTTAACTTTTCAATTTTCATTTCTTATCGGTTAGAGAAGGAAAAAATCGATATCAGATTCACAACATGAAAATTAAAATTAAATTACATTTTAAGGAAAGAAATGCACTTTATTACTTACAAAACTACATAAATGATATATCCTTATTTTACTATTTTATGTACAAACTCACTTCAAACTGAGATCTTATCAATAATACAAATATCTATCTTATATTTATGTTGATTAAATTCATTTCTCTTAATATTTATACATCTACATTTTAGTTGTGTAACATATGCAAGGTAGAGAGTAAGAATAAAGAAGTTGAGCAATTAGTATTTTTCACATAAAAAACATGAATCTACTTTTCCTTTATCTCTTTATATCTTTTCAGTTTGTCTTGGATTGCTTTGACAAATTGTGCAAGTGCACGTGAGGTTCCAACCTCAGTGCTTCCAGCCTTCCGCACTCACACCAGCATAATTCATCGAGGAGAAATTTTAAGATACCTTTTAGAGTGAGAAGTTTTGCATCATTTATCATTTTAGATGTAACATTCATCTAACTATATTGCATTAAAAATGCAGAAAAAGTATTAGATAATGATGACTCATAAAGTTTATGTGTTGATTGATAATTAACACAAACAAATTAAAACATTTTTCTTGAACCGATAATTACTATCTAAAAATTTCTTCGACCCAAAATTTATTAAGAATTCTAAAAAATCTATTAGATAGATATAAATTTATTGACTCACATTTAGATATGCTTACAATAAAATTAGTGAAACTTAAATAAATAAGTTTATTTTAAATAAAATTGATGGGACACATCTTTATGATGACTGATTTTAAAAAATGAGATGATAGCTAAGAATCTTCCATCATTCCAAGCATGTCTAAAGCCTATATCATGTCAGCACCCCAACTATGAGCTTAAAAAATTGAAATTAAGATCAAGTATAGCTTACAACAAGACTCAGTGAAGAAAAGAATTATGAATTACTCTGAATTGAGCTCTAGAAACCAAGATGACATTAATTACAATGACTTTTCTTTGTTTTCCATTTACTAAAAAACTACAAACAAAGACCATTGGCAATGGCCATATTTGTTTCTACATTAGTAGTTTCATAAACGGGAAGCTCTTCTTGGTACCTTCCAGCTCCAATTATGTGATCTAGCTCAAACAGGTCAGAACTTGAATAACTCAAAGCATCACAATCTTCATCATCCTCCTCCTCCTCCTCATCATCATAATCATTATCTCCACCATTATGATAATAACCTCTAAAACCAATTTTACCATTACCCTTATCAGAATCATGGCAACCCTTCATAACTCCAATATTATTTTCCTTTGCCATGACACAATTTTTATTCAGCTCCTTTATTGAAGAACTCCTTGCAATCTTTCTAACACTACTATGCAATGGCAACAAACTTGGATCGTTCTCATAATTGCTGTACCTCTGGCAAGAGGGTAATTGATGATGAGAATCCTCTCCAAGGATCACGCTAACCGGGTAGAACCTCACAGACCTTTTCACTCCATTGCTGTTGTTGTTGTTCCCTTTTCCCGAAGAAGGGGTTTTGCTCATGCAAGACCTTCTTGACAAGGAAGAAGAAGCTGTTGATGAATTAGGGAAGAAACATGGGGACTTGGATTTGTGCTCAAAAGTCACATCTTCCACAGCACCAACATAGCACATTTTGGCCTTCTTCACGTTCCCTGAGTTGAATATAGAGCTCAAGAAGCTAGCTATTCGGCTTCCCGGTGAGATGGGTGCCTCACTTTTTGGTTCAATTCGCCATAGATTTTCAAGGCTCTTAACTTTGTCCTTGCAAACCTAGTACTAGTACCACCCTCACGTTTTGGCTTCTGCTGGTGCTGGTTGTTCTTCTTCTCTAGAACGTGCCTTATTATCTCGGGTTTGGATGATCTTGGTCTTGGTTTGTGGTTGTGGGTTGTGTCTGTTTCTGAGGATGAAAAGAACACACTAGTGCCTCCATAGCTAGATTCTGAGGATGTTGAGGTAACTGAGGAGTTCATGATGAATTGAGAGCTGTGTTTGCTTTGCCTCTCAATCCAATCATCTAGCATCACTGATGAACGGCGAAGGTTCTTCATTCTCTCCTTCTTGTTGCTGCCACTTTTGTCTACTACACAAGCACCAATATGGTTGTTGTTGTTGTTGTTGTTGTGCTTGAGGCTGAGATTGATGTGTTTCAAGGTGGTGTGGTTATTGTTGGTTTCCTGGAAGAGACCCAGTTGCTGGTCCTTGTCAAGGTTTGATTTTGATTCGTCAATTGAGCGGTAAATGGAGTCTAGGAGGCTAGAGGAGAAAGATGGGGTTCTTTTCCTTTGTGGGTAGGTTAACTTCTCCATGATGTACATGCTATATGTGTGTGTGTGTGTTTGGTTCTAGTGCAAAGTACAGTGAGAGAACATGAATTTATAGGGTGGGGGGAATGAAAGCAGAGGAGATGTTGTTGGAGGGAGAGGGAAAAGCGTGTGTGTGTGTGTGTGTTTTGGTGATGGGGGAGAGAGGACAGTGAGGTTTAGTTTAAGGGTTGTGAAGAGCTGTGATGTTGGGGTAGGGAATGTCAAAAGCTGCAAAGGGAAATTTTATAGGATGCAACTAGATCATGTGAGAAACAGAGGAGAGATCATGTGTGATTTGAGGTTGGAATAGAATAGAGAATAGAGAAGTGAGAATTGAGAGTGGAGAGTGGAGAATTATTTTGTGACAAGTGACAATGTGGGTTGGGATTGTGTTTTTATGTGTCTGTACGCAAGCATGATTAGGTGTTTGTAGCTACAGTGAAGTGTGTAGCTTTAGGTAAACATACACATTTAATGGGAAATACCACTTGCTAACAGCACTTTAAGCCATCGTTTGGATTGCAGACAATTGATTGAAGAAAGAGGGAAAAGAAAACCGGAGAACAATGACATTTTTTTAGGAATGATTCTTCCGCTAGAACTTCCTAAATATCTTCTTCCTTATCAATAAACAACAATTGTTTACTTCTTAAAATCCTAAAATATTGATTTAATCTTTTGCCTAGCTCATTTAGTAGTTAGGCATATTATTAGGAGGAGAAATTCTTAGATATATTTAGAGCATCACGTGAATATATTTCATATTAAAGGTCTAAAGTTATTGTAAAAAAATATTATACATCAAATATTTCTCTCTTTTTTAATTGAAAAAGTCTCACTCCAAGACTTTAGCGGTTAGGACAACCCTTTCCCAACAGAGCTCCCAGGTTTCAAACCCCTAAACTTGAGTAAAGTTTGGACTCAATCCACTTCCATTGAGCTAGCCCCCATTGGATGTTTTATATCTATGAATGAGGTGACATTTTACACAGGCCATAGGACCTGCCTTTAACTTCTACTTTTAGCTAAGGTGTCACTTTATTAGTAGATATAGAATATATCCATATACCCTCTTGGTGCATGTAAGAAATTTATGCTTTAGAAGTTTGTTTAGGAATCCATATCATTACTTTTTTTTCTTTTTAACAAAATTCCAAATGGATCCTCTTAAATTTTGTGTAAGACAGATTAGTTCCTCTAGAAAAAAATACCCAAAGAAGTCCCATAAATTTAAAAGTTGGATAAATTGGTCTTGTTAAAAAAAAGAATAAATTAGTCTCTTAAAAATCATGAAAAGTTCAAATTAGTCCTATACAGACTAATTTTGCCAATATTTTTAATTGTCAGGGACTTTTTTTTTTGAGAAACCAATTTATCCAATGTAAAATTCAAAAGGGACCAATTTGGAGGTTTTGTCCCTTTTTCCCTCTCATTAAGATAGAAAAGAAAAGTTGAGAGAAAGAAAAACTATTTGTGGCACTCAAATAAAAACTTTTCTTCAATCTAATGAAAAGAATACAATGGGAAAAATGAGTTTTTGATGTAAATTTATAACTTGTATCTTGAGGAATTTTACGCAAATAAAATATAAAAAAATATTAATTACGCGAATAAACGAAAAAGTTGTTAATTACGGATATAAACCGTTTTAGGTAGACATGAATACGTAAGTCCTTGCGTATTTACAAGAGCATAGATACGCAAGGGACCCAGTGCGTATTCAAGCATATATTAAATACGCATGGACCCTTGCGTATTCATGCCTCTTTTGAATACGCAAGGGACCCTTACGTATTCAGTTACCTATATATATGAATATTAACGGGTCCATTTCACGTCCCTTTCACTATTCCTGCTTTCATCTCTTAGTCCCTTTCACTATTCTGGCTTTCATCTCTTAGCAAATATTGTGTTCTTAGCCTACTAAACGATGGCAGACTTCTATATCAATTAGATGAGGATCATATTAGCGCCAGACTATCGTCGGGTATTTAGTTTCTTTATTATTTAATTTTCATTATTATTCTTTATTTCAAAGGTCTATTAAATTAGTTTTAGATACATATGTTTTATTTGAAATGATACTAGTTTGACTTAGTTTAGTTATTAGGATACTTTGAGTTCAATAAAGTTAAGTGATTATAGTTTAGATATGATATGTTTTATTTGAAATGATACTTTAGTTTAACTAAATAATTAGTTTAGTTATTAGGATACTTAGAAACTAAAATGTAACTGATATAACTAGTTTCTTATTATCTATTTATTTATGTTGTTGTAATTAATTTAGTTTAACAATTTATTGTATGTTTTATTTGAAATGATACTATTAGTTTAACTAAATAATTAGTTTAGTTATTAGGATATTTAAAAACTAAAATGTGACTAATATAACTAGTTTCTTATTATCTATTTATTTATATTGTCTCGTAATTAGTTTAGTTTAACAATTTATTGTATATAGTGATTGATTTAGTTGAATAATCTATATTAACAAGTAATTAATTTAGTTGAACTATTTATTTTATCTAAAAATTACTCTAGGGTTAATATTTATTTTACCTAGCAATTAGTTAGGATAATAAGTTGTTTCATGTATATGTTTATGTCTAATTAACAAGTATTTAGTTTGTAATTATGGTGATATTTATAGAATTTCAAAGCATATATATGTCCAGCGTTACTTTTTAAAATATAATGTTTATTTTTTTATAGGTTAATATAGGTTGTCAAATAATAATGTAGTAGTTACTTAGTAATTTAAAACAAAATTACTTAGTTGATATTTATTTTTTGATTTACAAATTGTGATTTATTTAGTCTAGGTTTATATTAATTATCATGTTAATTAAAATTTGTGAAGCCAGTAGGTGTTACACCTGAGGCGCTTGTCACCAAGCCTTCATTTTAATGGAGTACTACCTTAGCAGACTGGTTTTGGGAAGTTGCCCAATTTGGCAACTTCCATTACGACTTTGCTCATTAGCGCCCTTGTGGAGAGATACGCAGAGAGCCATACTTTTCTTCCTGCCGTATGGAGAGTGTACTATCACTCTCCAAGACGTGGCCATGCAGCTTGGATTGCGGTTGACTGGCTGCCGTTAGTGGAACATAGGAGCATGGAGAGATGGCGACATCAGAGTGTCCTGGATATATGCTTGGGACTTGCTTGGTGTAGTGCCAGAGCCCAGCATAGACATGGGTCATATGTTAAGTTGACTTGGCTCACCAACATTTCAGGACCTTTGACTTTTCCTCTGACGCATTCGAGATTGTTGTTCAGCTTGGACCTGCATATTTGTTGATATTGATTGGCGGTTTTCTATGCCCAAGTCATCATCGAGTGTCCACTTGAAGCTACCCCTTCTACGAGATCTTGGCGAGGAGGAGTTATAGCTGGGATCGGCGGACTCGCATGTTTATACCGTAGCTCTTGTCGGGTGTGAAACACCCCGTTGTTGACTTTGCGGGATGTGCAGCACTTTTGCTATCCTGGGCATACTATCGGGTCTACCATACACCCTGACATGACAGTGGATCACATTTCCTCTAGGCTCAAGGTATACATTTTACAATGATAATGTGTTATTTATTCATATATAAGTTTGTTTGTACTTGTTTTAGCGCAATGAATTTGTTATATGACTTTATTAATTTCAGGTGGGCGAATTGAGGATTTCATCCACGGGATGCCCGTCCTTGGTGGACTTCAGGGCACTGGATGCCATACCCATTGATGGGGTAAGTGGCATTAACATCATAATTAACTAAGTTCTACCCAATTTGATGATGTTTAGAACTTAACTTAACTTTTCATTAATTGGTTTCAGCTGACTTTACGAGGATGCGAGCGTGGCGCTGTCACCCACACATGTATATGCAGGTCGTGCCTGGGCTCCGCTCACGCCTCACTCCGCTTTGAGATCGTGGAGTGGCACCACCGATCGTGTCATGCGGAGTTCAGGTGGAGCCCATTCCACGTCGGTCAACGTCGAGAGACGCATGCCATTGATGGTCGTGGGAACGACAAGGTTTGGTGGCCCAGACCATGCACAGTGGCACGTCTTCGGGATGCACGCCTGAGCGATCTGTGGAGGGCTCATATGCACAGTCGACCATTACCTAGTACCTAGCATGGTATAGTGGTGTTGCACGGAGGTTTTATCTCCCAGATTACTGGAGGATCCCGACTATCGGAGGTGCCAGATGAGCTACCGATGGATCCGGGCCGCACCTTTTATGGCCCAGCCTTGGGTGCTCCAGGCAACGACAGTGCGTTGTCTGAGCTTGGACTTGCCATTCCCAGTTCTCGAGAAGAAGAGGACGTGGCGGAGGTGATGAGCTAGAGATGATGATGGTGGTGGTGGTGGTGATGGTGGTGTGCTGGTGGTGGGGATGGTGGAGGTGCTGGTGGTGGAGGTGGTGGGGATGGTGGACGTGGTGGTGGTGGTGGTGGTAGTGGAGATGGGGGCTCATATTGCTACATCCCCACTATGGATGACTTATTCGGGTGGCATTAGTCAGGAGTTCGATGGGTTCAGTCTTTCCTGATGCTCCCACGCCCCTCATCTGTAGCTGCATCTGCCAGTTCCTGGGCATCGACCAGATGGATTTGAACATGCCCAGTTATGATCTATTCGAGATGAGCCACTACGATGTTACACCTCCCGACCTCGTCCACGAAGGCTACACCATTGGCAGCATTTGGACCGTCCACATTACATGTCCCTATCCAGGAAGGAGGATGATGGTGAGCGGCCGCTTGTTCCAAGAGAGACCTGCATCGGGTTTAGCCTCTGGATTGTCACTCTGGGTGTGAACTTCACGCCTAGGAGAGATAGGGCGTGGAGATGCTTAGTTATTTTGACTTGTATTATTATGTACTTATTTGTAAATAACGTGTAAAGTTTGATATTATGTACTTATTTGTAAATTTCATGTGTAAAGTTTTATTATCTATGGACCATATTTTATTATCTATTTGCTGTTATTTTTATTATATGTTAATCGATTTCGAGTTGTGTAATATAAAATTTGGAATTGGAACATAAAATCCACATTATAGACAACGAAAAGAAACATACTTGTGCATGGATATGAAAGTAGCGTAAATACAACAACAAAAACATAGTTAAAAAATACAATCCCACATATAGAAAACATAATAATAGTAAATTCAGCCATGGTGGGATGAGGATGAAGCTAGTAAGGTTGGACACTTTCTTCTGGTGTGACCTTCATTTCTGACATATCCACATCGCTTTGGTTGGGTCATTCAACTTCGTCCATTTCATTGCGAATTCTTGTAGAGAGGGATGGCCCTCATTAGATCCTTGAGTGTTGGATCTGACGTATCGGAGCCCACCGGATGGAGGCCAGAGATCCTTGCAATTGGTGTAAATTCCAATTTATATACCTTGTCCACCCACTCCATATATAACAGGATGAGTAAAAGACCCCCATTCAACTCGTGCGGCATGACATACGGCAACTGCATGACGGCATGGGAAATGCAATGCCTGAATGACCTACAGTCACATCGCTCTCCCAAATGCACCCTATAATCCTATGTGATATGTTCCCCTCTTTTGGAACCAAACATGAAATCATATCTCGTGTGAATGGGACAAAGACATTTTGTCCAAATATTGCTTGCTTTCATCAATCGCTCGCAAGAGATACTGACCATTTTTGTCCCCTGAATTGGGCCCCCGTCCGAAACCCCTTCTCAACAAATAATTTAGCAAGATTGAAGTAGGTGGACTTCACTATGGTAATGGGCAGATTGCGGGTTCCTTCATCACAGCATTTATTCACTCTGACAAGTTGGTTGTCATATGGCCAAACCGACGACCCTCATCCATACGGGCCCATTTTTCACGTGGAATTTTGAGTTGCCCATTGACACATATCAGGACCTCATTGAGGAATCATAATAATATGCAAAATCTGCAGGTCTTTGAATATGCCGCATTTATAAGAACTCTCTGGCATCTTTATTCTTAAATCGCACGGCAAAGTTAGAAGCAATGTAACGAATGCAATATACATGATAGGCCATTGAGGGTGCCATCCACTACCCTTCGCTCCGATAGCATATGATCTACATGCCTGCAGAAAACAATAAGAATACCTTCTTGAGGTGTCATATGTCGTCGAAGATTTCAAGAAAAACGACCATGCTTCTTTTGTCTCCCCTTCGACCACAAACGAAGCAACATGGAAAATATTAGAGTTACCATCCCTGCAATGGCCATCAACAATGTGCCTATATTTCCCATAAGATGAGTGCCATATTGAAATAAATGGTTTGCACCATTTGAAGGCCTCGATGCATGGTGGAAATGACCAGGATATATCCTGAAACATTTGACATCCAGGATTAACAATGTCACCCACATAATATGGCTTTGTCAATAAATGAACCGTGTACCTAGCATTTCCAAGAAAATATATCAATAAATAAGCCTAAGTAATAAAAAATGTAATCAACTTAATGATAAGATAATAATTTAATCTTTATTATCAAAATAAACTAACAATTTAACTAATTTACAATCACAGTTACAGTAATAACCACTAAACTAAATTAAACTCATATTACTAATATTATGTCACCTAATTACTATATAATATTATGTAAAACATAAAATAATTTAAAAATTATCGAATTGATAATTACCTGGCATGTAATGCTGCACACCTTGTAACCACTTCTGAGACAATGTAGGATTCTTCCCAGTTCCATAAATCTTAGCAATTGCTTTTGTTTTGCAATCCATACCTTCCTAAGAAATATTGAACTTGAAAGCTAACTCCACATGTCCCTGACTCTCTAATTGATACTGTTGGATTCCGCCAACCATTGGAAAGATACTCGTACAAATAATATTACTATCTAACTTCTGTTGTTCAAGAAGAGAATCAAACTCACACGTGTGTCTTCCGTTATACTTTCAGACTTCCCATATGCCTCTTTGAAATGTAACACGTATGCTCCAATTACATCCATTGCCAAACTTCACACATGTGCATTGGTATTTTGTTTGACCAGACTCATAAACCTTGAATTGGACTTTTCTTCTAGATGGAATTCTTGATTGCAAACAACAGATCCTTGTTGAAATTGTTGCCCGACTTCAAACTCACCTTCACCTCCAACCACTTCGCAGGAGGCCCCGCAAAGCTATTTTCAGGCATCGCATTCATATTTATCGAAGAATAGTGACTAGGATATTCTTATAATTGAACTAGACTGAGATCACACGTGTATCCTCATCACTATATCATTATCTTCCTTCACAATTTCTCTTCTTCTTCTTCATCCCTGATCTACGTGAAAGTCAAAACCCCCAACACCCACATGTCTAGTTGATGGCCTTGCATCTTGCACAACCAGAATTTGAAGCTTGGAACTAACTAGTGGATCCTGGGCCACCACAAGGTGCGTACACCCATGTTGCTCCAGTGTTTCATTAATTGATTATGTATGAGTAGAACTAAACTAGAGCTCACATCACACTCATCTAGAATGACGAAAATTTCCATTATTTGAACCTTTGGAACTAAAGCTTGGAATTTAAACATGAGGCTCATTTCATTGTCAACATATGGGAAACCTATACTTTGCCACACCACCCAAATGATATAGGTAATCTATAAAACATCTGGCTAACCCGTTGTAAGGACCTATCTGTCAAGTATTTTGTTTTGCAACTCTAAAAAACTTATATACGACTAACAATTACACCAATCTCTCACTATAAAATCTCACTCCTCATTTACCGTGTTTTCCATTTTTCCATCATAATGAACAAGAATAAAACATTCTTATTTTACACTCAACAACATTTTTCATACCTTAATGAATGAACAACTTAAATAAAAGTGGCCAATTGAATATGTAAGTGTCTGAAAAAAATGTTAACACAAAGAATACGTAAGGATCCATAGCGTAGGTAATATGGCCATGAATAGCAAAGGGCCCTTGTATGTTGTATGGGCACCATACCAAGTTCCCTTATCGCGCATAATTTTAGCCAATTTCCGTAACTAATCTTTTTTCTTTATTTTAAATAATGTTTTTTTTTTGTTTTCTGGAAAGAGCCGTATCTTGAAGTCTTTTATATTGTTAGCAAGAGTGAGAAGTTTAGGGCATGTTTCCTTACTATTTCCATTTTCTGCTTTTATTTTATGTGTTTTCGTTTTTAAAATTTTGTGAAGTAAATACTATAAATGATAAAAACAATAAAATTTGTTTGTGATTTTCATTTTTTTTTTTTACTATTTCCTTCATATAATTTTGAAAATAGAAAACACAATAAATGAAAATTGAAGCCTTGTTTTGAGAACACAATTTTTTATTTTTATTTTCTATTTTGTGTGTTGTCTGTTTCATAATTTTATAAATGAAATAGTGAAAACTGAAAATTAAAATTAAAAACTAGATTATGTAATTTTAACTGTTTTTTTAAAACAAACCGGAAATTTTTTGAAACTAAAGTGACTCTGTATTACACATTTGAGCTCCCATTTTTTTTTCACCCATTTCTACATTGAACTTGTATAATTACTCAGACTATAATATAATCAAAGAGTAAATATTTACTCAGGATTTGAAAGAGAATGTGACATCTAAGTTAGTCTTAACCGTTTTTTATATTAAATGCATTGATAAAAATTGAATCGCAACACCAAATTAATCTCTGAATATTTTTATATCAAATATATCATTAAAAGTTAAATATGATATTATTTTGGTCCATAAAAAATGTACATGATACTAAATTGTTCTTTGAAAACTAATATTTTATTAAAAATGGAGAGACTTATTTGATATAATATACATCTTTTAAATATCAAAGTGATGTTTTAATTTTTAAGGATCTATTTGATATTAAAAAATTAAAAATTAATGTGAAGTCACATTTTAACTTTTGAAGATATGTTTGAAGTAACTTAAATTACATGTTTTCTCAACTAACTAAATGATGGTCTTCTTGTTTTTGCCAAGGAAATAATGTTTTTAAAATTGATTATTATTTTTTTCGATCCAGATTTTAGGGCTCATAATAGAATTTGGTGGGTTTTTTTTTTAAAAATTTTGAGTCCTTCTGATTTGGCTGAGCCGAAAAAACGGCATAGCTCTTTTTCATTATAGCTTTCCAAACCCAAATTATGTTGACCAAGAAAGAAAAAAACATTATAAAAAAAATTAGAAAACGAATAATAAAAATCCGAAATGGAAAGCTCGGTTTTTTTTTTTGGGTAAAAAAAATGTAAATCTCGTTGTAAAAAGAAATGTTCCTTTTTTGGCCAGATTGTGAGAGGAAATGATAGACTCTGGGCTTTCTCTTAGCCCATGTGTTAGCTAGGAGTTGTGGCTTTGTTTTGGACTTTCTCCGTTCTCAAATAGCTATCCAGT
Organism: Dalbergia oliveri; assembly: GCA_030441495.1. Classification (NCBI taxonomy): domain Eukaryota; kingdom Viridiplantae; phylum Streptophyta; class Magnoliopsida; order Fabales; family Fabaceae; genus Dalbergia; species Dalbergia oliveri. The sequence goes on from JAMLFY010000009.1 coordinate 13,967,108, forward strand.
TATAAATTGCATATTAAATTAAGGTAATAATTGTAAGGTCAATATTAAAAAAAATTTTAAGCAGTTTACTAAATTATCCTTTGACTGTTTAACTCCACATTTCTCCCTCATTTTCCACTAATTTCTCTCTTCTCTCTCCTTATTTAATAAGGACATTTGCGAAAAAATAATTAATACTGTCAGTTTGTGAAATGTACAATTATTTTAGATAAAATGCATTTCTAAAATAGACAATTATTTGAGGAGGAGGGAATAAAATCAAATTTATCAACAATAAAAAGATTTGAAAAGGCTCATAATGGAATTTGGGCAAGCTTTAACTCTAGTCAATCGACCAAAAACATAAAATGTGTACTGAGGGATTGAGTTATGTTATTTATACTCACCATATATAGTAATATGGTATCAACTTACATCTCATTCATCATTTGACGTGTAAACCTTATTCAAGCTCTTACATTCAATCCAATAATGAAAAATTAGTTTATTGCTCATGTATAGTAAATATAAATAATATTTTTTCAAGGAATTTGAGCCAGCTTTAACTCTGTAGAGAGGGAATGGGTAAGTGGTGAACAAAAAGGGTGGGGCCTTTTACTGGTGAATGATATTCGATGACTGCAAAAATAAAAAACCAAAAAGGAGGCCAAAGAGAAATATTTTCTTTAACACCTACAACTTGAGGTGTCGACACTCAATTTATTACCCTTAAATTATGTGTGCCCCTCACTTCAAGTAAAATGGTTTTGTTTTTCATCTTTAGATTTGGACGAATATCAATAGACATCTCAATTTATGTGGTCCGAATAACAACAATCAAATCAAAAATCAACTAAAAGAGAAGAAACATTTAGGTCATTAATTGTGGTCCTAGAGTTATCCGTCTACTGCCGGAAAAAAAACATTACTTGTTTGAAAAGATTATAGATGCACGCAAGGCTTGAGTTTAGTTTTTTGTTTTGATTTTAAACTAAACATTATTTAATGAGTTCAATTTTGATACACTAATTGTGTTAAATTTTTTTTATGTAGTTCTTCAATCACATTTTGTTACATCAATAAAATATGATTGACTTTATTTCATTCCTTCAAAGGTCATATACATGAAAGAATTTAATTTTATGACAATGTAATACATTGTTAGTGCATTTAAATTAAATCCTTATTTGATTATTAACAAAGTCATTTCTATATAGGTTAAGATAATGAGTTGTCTATTGAGTATTAGACCTACCCTTTATAATAATCTACCAATTTGCATATTTGTTATAAGTATCAGACTTATCTACGGATTAAGGGTAGGTTTGGTAATACTTTTTAGGGTGTTCTAACTTATGAGAAACATAAGTCAATTTTTTCAATTTAGTAAATAAAAAAGTTTAGATGCTTTTGCTCATGGTTTTTAAAAGATAAGGGTGCTTTTGAAAGCCCTTCATAGGGTGCTTTTCAACGCTAACTTTTCTCTAAAATTTAAAATATTAATATGACCTTATTCTAATTAATGATAATAAATGTATAAATTATACCGTTAATATCCATATCCATTATTGTTATTTTGGATATTTGAAGTATATTTACCAAACATTATTACCGTGGCTTATGCTCATTGAGAGTAACCTTTGCATTATTTTACCAAACAATGTTATTATGCCTTTTTGAAATTAGCTTTTTGAGTGCCTAAAGAACTCAGTAGTTTTTTCAGAGTTATAACAATACCAAACCAAGACTAACTAGTATTCGTCTTGTTCTTGTCTTGTGTTTCTTTTGGATTCCATTAAAAAATATTCATTAAAATTAGGTTTTTAATAGAATAAAACAAAATGACTTTAAAAGTTTAGGCTTTAAAAATTATTCACAAATCTGATTTTCCTAGCCAAATATTCTAAAAAGAGGGAAAAGAGACTTTCTAAAACTACACTTTGAACTGCTGTTAATTTTTTCTTTTGTTATTTTTTTCTTCATCCAACTTTATTATCTGATGCTTTCATACGAAGTTATAGATTGTCGTTTTCAACCATAGGGTCTATGGGTGATAAAGACCCTCTCCTTCCTTAACTAGTGTTAATGGTTCGATCATCGTCCTGAAAATTGAAAGCAGACTTTAAAACTTGTGGCTTTTATCTAGCCCTTCAAATGGATTTATAGGTACATTACCATTAATCATTCATCTAATAGTTTAATATTTGGAAAACTAAAAAAAAAAATATTGTGATTTTCTACCCTCCACTCTTTATTCTCCTACCTTATCTCCCCATCCCCTGCAATTTTATTTCTTTCGAGTTTGTTCTTGTAATTGATGCCCCCATCTACTAGTGCACTGACAAGCTTTCCAGTTATAGAGGGAAGATAATTGTAGTCTTTAACTCAAGTATTCCAAAACCAAGCATTTAGATATCATCAGTATCCATTATGTGTTGCGCCTAATTTTTAGGCCATCTATAGCAACCCTATAAACGATCATGGCTGCAAATTTATCTCACGTTTGATTTGTTGTTTTTATTTTTATCAACTGTAGGTCTAAAAGCCCAAATAGAACCAGAACTAAACAAAAGTTATATGAGGGAATACTACAACTTTCAAGTCAACATTAAAACTCTTGGATAGAAAACTACGTAAAAGGCTGATAAAAGACAAAATCAACAACTTCACCATGACCACCGGTTTGGCAGCTGTTCATTTCTCTGAAGACGGTTTAGCCATAGGAACATGAATTGCGTGGACCAACGACAAAGTTGAATGAGTAACCTGATCACTATTTGACAAAGTGCCAAGGCACACGATGAAACCATGAGCAAACGCCAACCGTAAACCATTGTAATTGAGCATCTTACCAATTTCACACTGAAACACATAAAAACATTGCCCAAGGGTTCTCTAATAATGCCACACACGATGAAATATTATTTGGATTCATTATTTGGATTTTGTCAATACATTTTTCTTGTTTACCACTTAGTTTTAAACTCACATCTCATCCATAATAGATTAACCTGCATTGGCAGTGATGTTAAAGCCAAAAATTTTGAAGGAGAAGGCTAAATTAGTTAATATAAAATAAAATAAATTATTATATAAGGATAAAACGAGTCATTATATAGTATTTTTCATACAAAGTATTGGTAAATTAGTGTTTCTTTCATCATTTATTTTCTCTTTCTATTAATAAAAGAGTTAAAAATTTTCTTTTTAAACATCTTTTAGGTTTAACATAAAAAAAACATGCATATCAATGTATTATTTAATATCAAAATAGAGCATTGATTATTTAATATCAAACTAAGTGAATAGAATGAGTTAATAAGAGAAAAATCTTTAAAATAATATTTTAGAAATATTTATATATTCTATACTTTTATATCATATGTGTTACTATATCAAAAAAACTTTTATTATTTATTATGGATTCTATTTATAGAGAAGATAGTAATTTCATGACCTTTTATTATTTATTTCCCTGACCTTAACCCCCTCATCCCCCTCTGTCTCTATATCTCGAACGATATCCCATAAAATATAAATATAAATAACAGGACTCTCTCCATTCTTTTGAATTGAGCCATCCAAATTCAGCTTCGCCCAATGCTCAGTGGGGGCCACCCAACCCACCTGAGTGATCGAGAAGCTAGCAATGCCATTCCTCATTGCTTGCAAGATGGAGATAGCATTGTGAACACTCTCTCTTAACTTGACCAAGAACGTCATTGAAGAGTGCATTTGGGTCTATATGAAGAAGTCCTTCAAAAATAAATTTGTTCCGATGGTGCCATAATTCAAAAACAAATAGAACCAAAGTAGAGCGGCCAACTAACCCCCTTGGAAAATTTGAGTTCCTTCTTTAAGATCTCTTGCTAACCAAACATGAAAAGGAGGAGAGAAGAAATCATCAAGATAAGAACTAATGCTAGTGTTTGTGATAACAGATACCTTTCCACTCACTAGATGAGCAAGTCTTGTGACTAACATTCGGTATCAAATTATCACCACATGTGTACTTACTCCGCATTACTCGCCACACTTTTCTAACCCCTCATTATCCCCTGGATCAATCGGACTAGAAGCTACCCCAAATTTCCATTCCCCTCGTGAACAGTAACTTCATTGGAAGGAACAGTAACTTGAGAAGCATGAGGTAAATCAACTGAACGATCTTCTGCATAAGCCTTGCACATATTATGATTCATCATTCCGAAGAATTTCCAATAAGCCTCATGCTTCGATTCCTTTATCGTGCTTTTCTAAATGATACTTTGAATAAAGAAGTATATGTTGAGTAGTCTAGAGAATATCTGATTCGGGAGAAGATAAATTTGTTGATTGTAGAAGGTATTGCATTGTTTGAAATAGGCAGAAAGCAGGTTGCACGAAGATTGATTATTTAATTGAGAATGGTTTTCAGGATATCCTTTCGAAAACACATTGTATTTTAATTTTGTTGAGCTTGCTAATATCCTCATTGTGTGCTAAACATGTTGATGTTTTGATTTTCATTGAAAATAATTTGAAGATTGTCAGAGTTCAGTGAGGCTATGGTCAGATGTTTAAATGATAGATCTGAGTTTGAAGTCTTAATTTTAGACATTGAAATTGTTTGGCAGGATAATGAAATTTTCATCTGTTTAAAAGATATTTGAATGCTATTTTAAACAAGTTTCAAATGGAAAATTTAAAACTAGTTTCCACTCCAATTGAAGTAGAGATGAAATTGATAAAAGCTATAAGAGCTTGATTGGAATAGCAACCAAACTAGATACTTTTGAGTTGGTTTACTCTGCAGATTCATAGAGGAACAACATTCTTGTCATGTGCAAGCAATTAAATGAATTATTCAATATATCAAAAGTACCCACAATAATGAAGTTTTTTCTATGATAATACTAATGATATAATGCTGGTTAGGCATATAGTGATTGGACAAACAATATACAAAAGTAATTTGTTTCATCTTGAGTCTGGCGCAATTTATCAGACTTCAAAGAAACAATAAGATATTGCACCCTTGCCAACAAAGTGAAACACAAGCAGCATGGATGAGAAGAATTCTTGGAGTACTGGACCAGAAATAGAATACTTGCATAACAATATTGTGACTAAGTCTGGTATCCCAATTTGCAAAAATATGTTTCTGAGATCCAACCATATAAATATATGATTCGTCACAATTCAATAATTGGTGGCCACAAATAAGTGTTGGTTGATTACTTTCATGTGGAAAATAAATAGTGAATATTTTCATAAACGCATTAAGTGCAATGTTACATCCATTTTTGTGTGTTAAAATAACATTTTTGCAAAAGATATTGCTGCAATACCTACTTCATGAAGTTTGATTTGCTGCACTTATTTTATCTTTGGGGGTAAGGAATTGTTGCAAGACCACCTTTTTTTCCTTGGCGCGAAGAAATGATGATTTTATAACATTGTATTCACTTGTAAAGCCTACAGAAAAAGGCCACGCACTCTGTACTGGGTATTTTGTATCAGGTGTTGTGAATAAAATCAGTTCTTATAATTCCTATTCCAATGTCTGTATAGCATTCTTGTCGTATGACTATGTAGTAAACTAGAGAAAATTTGGTGAGGATTTGTGGGTGTGTTTCTGATATCATTCTCCCCGATATATTGCAAGGATGGAAGGGTGAATAGCGTCAATAAGAGTAGTTAAACTCGCTATTATATATACTATTAATATTATATATACTATTAATTAACAAGCTTGCAGGTTTTTCTTCCCATCGATACGTTGAAATTCATATGTTTGAACATGACAGCAGATATGCAGCTGAATGCAGAAGTTGGATATGTAGAAACAAAAATGATGAGTAAATTCATTCTTTGTATCCAATTTGAACAACTATATAATTTACACCCACCAGACTCATAAGTTTCAACTTTCAAGCAAACAATTGCTGCTCTTGATCCACCAGTATCTTTCAACTAATAGAAGCTAAATTTGCCTCCAACAGCCAAGAGAATAACCAGAACCGATTGCACGAAGATGAGTCGCCAGCGTGCTAGGGTCTTGGGATGTATATAAACCCAAAGGAAAAGGTGCAAGTAGCACCAACTCTAACATCTGATTACCTATGACGATACCTTATATAACAAAACAGATATGAAACAATTTAATAAGCAAATAATACCTCAATATTTGCTAAAGCATAAGCAGCCACCCCTTTGATAAATCTCACAAGTATTGTTCGTGTATTCTGGCACGGTTCTCTTCCCACCATAATCTAGCATGCATCTCCCCAAATTTTTCTCGGCTGCACCACATGTGAGGAAACACCCAGAAGTAAATTCCATACAGTTATACATCAGAATGCAACTACAAAAGTTAACTCAAATGCACACCTCTATTCCTCGATTGACACCATTCTTATGAAACTCAGACTAGGGCGTGTTTGGTGCAGGCATGAAAATAAGTTTTTCACCCTTATTGTTACCCTATACCAAACACACCCTTACAAATCAGATTACATACTAATACAAATCCCTATGGCTTTAAATTGAATCTGGTCTACGTTGTTCTAAAGGTTTTTACTATGCCTTTGTGACTGACCTTAACAGGTAAAACAAGCAAAGGTACAGTCAGCAAGTTCAGGAGACTGCATGTCAGATTGTATTATTTGCCAATCACATAATCAGATAGTCCTGAGATCCTGTGTTATAATGACCATGACATTGCTTCTAGCTAGAGCAGATGTGAAGGATTACATTCTAACACGATTGACTATAGAGATAGTTAACTGGCCTCTGACAGGATCAAATATAGATAGTTCAATGATATTGGGAGATTGACCAGAATTTTTAGCATGGGGTCTTAAATAGTTCACTTGGAAGAGGCTCATACATGATGAATTTATATCTCAACATTGATGACTATATCAGAAAGTAGCTTGATGAACACCAAGAGCAATATGAAGTCCAAGGATTTGTGTGTAATACTTAAGGCTATTCAACCTTTTGACATAGTAATGAACTGCTCAAGGGATTATCTAGCCATAAAAGTTGGTGGCAAGCATACCTGAACCTGACTCGTTTGAGCTCCCGTTTGCCACCTGGCAGTGCTCTGATGGTAATGTAAACCCCAGGTTCATCCTGCTCAACCCATTCAGTCTCCAAGTCACTAGCATTGCTCATTGATAGATCCCCTGAGCGATCAGCTTCTCTAGATGAGCTACTTCTTATAGAAGCGTCCATTGATGATAACTCTGTCTTGGCAGCACTAATGGTTGACACCTTTGGGGTTGAGTTCATTCCATTCGAGTCATTGTAATGCCGGGATTGCATTGACTGATGATCAAAGGAATCCGAGGATGAGTACCCCATTCCCATCCCTATTGGGCGGTGTAAATTACGAGGTAGCCGTTCCCTGGTTAGTGGAGGTGTGACAGGGCTGTCTTCTACTGATTCGCGCTTTGAACTCTGTTTTCAATCCATAAAGGCACCCAAATCAAAAACAGTAAAATACAGCCAAAACTTTCACTTCAGCAGTTCATAAAAAGTGATGATATATCGTTCTAACAATCCTCCTAATTCAAAATTTCACTCACAAATGGCATGAATTATAATTTATATATCATTCAATGATTATTGAATACATGAAATTTTGAACTAGGAAATTTTTTAAGCACACATCCTAAGATAAGTAAGAGAGTCATATTACTGTATTTTATTCAAATACTATCCCTTTTTGTCAAATATATTGGCAATTTTTCTAGTTGTGTAGCATTTTGCTTAAATAATAGACATATTAATTTTATACAAGTATATTTTCCCTGTCAAACAACAGCCTTCACATTGAGAAACTATTAATAGGCCCTGACCAAAGTGAAGATCGCTATGGTAAAATGTAACCACTTAGAAGTTATAGAACAAATACTGCTATTTGCTCCACACTTCAGAATCTGCACACCTACAGTCTACAGATATGAGCAATGATGAGTCCACCTTTGCCTCAAGTGATGAAGCAAGTGAAATGTAAATACAGTAATAAATTAAAATTTAATAATAACATTTTGATATCCAATAAAATTGCCATGAATAAACATTGTCCTGACTAACACTAGCTGCCAATTACTACATTGTGCACGACAAATGACTATGAGCTGTCTAGATTCAGAATTTACCTCATCTTCAGACCTTGGTGGAGTTGGAAGAGGGAATGCTTGGCGGTTAAGCCTTTGAACATTGTAAAGTTCCATGACCTTGTCATAGTTCTCTGCCCACCATCTTTGAGCTTGCCATTTGTTAAATATCTCACGGCTATACATTAAAATAGACCAAAATCAGTTCAATACTCCTCAGCTCTGAAGTCATGGTATGAACTATACATGGGAGTGGAGCACCATACACGTAGCATCTGAATTCAGGAAAAGAGCAATGCAATGGTAAATTAACAACAGTGAGTACTACTTATAACACTGAAGGATTCTTGTGTATTTCCCACACCCCTTTTTCTCTACATATTTCTTTTTTCTTTCTTCTGTTGCAGGATGCTGGATGAGTGGTAAAACAATAATTCCTCAATGTTATGAAGATAATTAAGCCTATTCACTTTGGGTATCAGTGTATGACTGATCCACTAGAAACGTCCAACTAATTCCAATTTGTTAATGTTATGATTATGTTATTTTGTTGACCAAAATATTTTAGATGAATTGTAAATTTTTAGTGGTGTATGACACTGTTGTCAATCATGCTAGGTCACTCAATTAGATGCTTTTTGACAAAGAATTCTAACATGAATAATTAAAAGCAAAATCGGCCATTCTGTGCGTGAAATATAAAGTTGTTCTAAGGCCAACATTGACCTTACAGTGAAGTTGTCTGAGCAAATGACAGCCAGTGGGTCCCATACTTTAGTGTCAACTACAATACTAAACGCACCAAAACATGTGATGATTCAGATGGTTCAGTAGGTTTTAAAATTAGCAACTCTATGCCGTAAATTGGTAGGTTTAAATTCATGAAAATAAAATAAAAAATAAAAGAAAAGGGAAAATCATTTGTGCACTGACCCACCCACCAGCACCATATTGGTCACTACAAGGCACCAACTAGGACCAAACACTACTTGACGCCACTGGTGCTTTTATCCTACGATAAGATAAAAGAAAGACAAAAAAATCAGGCAAAGAATCATGTATCTTTAACGTCAACTTTTCCTAGTATAGTTTCATTTCATATTTTGTCTTGTATACAGTTCTGGAGTGGGAGATGATGAGAGCATTCCCCGGCAAATTGCTGATTAAAAGACAAAAGCTGGTATGAGACCAAGACAAAGACACTAATAATCAGGCATGGAGAGGCAAATTTGAAAAGAAAAGCACAAGAGTTTCCTCCGACCAAAAGAAAAGACTCGGTTTTAAAGCGTTCCCAGCACAATGAGCACTGACCCACCACCACTTACAAAGCCACAATAAGTTTTCCTTTTGGACCCACTTTTTGGATTGCTTTTGGCAAGGGCGTGAAATTACAGGGGGATGTGGGTCCCTACCTAAAACCCATTTCGTATATACAGAGGGAGGAGGGTTCATGCTTTCACTGATGGCTTTGGGAAATTGGACTTTGGATGCTTCAACAATAAGGGCAATAGTGACTGGTGAGTGAGCATAATTGATAGTAATAGTTACAAGGAACAGGCAAAAGCTCAATCTTGTTACCTCTTTTCCAATCCAAGTAGCATTCTGACCAGAACATAATGGACAATAAGCCGTGCGAATATAGCCTGAAGGATTTTGAAATTTGGATTGATTTCGGGAACCGGAAATTCTCAAATGTTTATTGGAGGATCATCACTCACTCCATTGAAAATCATGGATCAAAGACAAATAAACTTATATTGCACTAATACGACTGATAAATCTTTTACTTGTAAACACTGCAAATAGTCTTGCACCCGATTTATAAATGCTTTGTAAATTTAAAGTTCATTACCTAACTACCGAGTCACGATTAAATGACACTGGTTTATAAAATCCAAAATCTACTATTATTGTGCTATCCAAATTAATTAAAATTTAGTTACATATCTATCGTGAGGTTTTTCTTCTAATATTGTATTTACCCTATTGTTTGGCGCAGTATATTTTTTCAATAATTTGCTATCTAAAACTTTGAGTTAGTGCAAGTCGGGAACATGTCTAAATTTAGAGAAACACAGTTATCTAATATATTTCTTATTTCTTATATAAATTACTAGTATACAACCTACCAACGCTAATTATAAATATTTTTCTTTTAACATTTTTTATAGTATTTTCCTATTATTTATTTCTCAATACTAATGCAAAATTATATATATTTTTTTACCCAAATAAATCATATGTATAAAACAAACTTGGTGAAAATTCCAATCAGGACGTTATTTCAGAGAAAGAAAGAAAGAATAAAATAAATAATCATGCATAAAAACAAATCCCAACTCACTCCATTGTAACCATAAACCAAACACAACAACGCGCAGAAACTCAAGGCGTTAATCCCTAAACAAACACGACAAGGCTAAGAACAAAGAAGTTAACAACCAACATATCCTACATGCTATAATAATATATAAATCCATGCATTTAAAGAAAAACAAAAGAAAGAGAGAAATGTGCCAAAAAAATAGTAAAAGAAGAAGTACCCAGTTAGTGGGAGAGTGAGAAATTGATAGTCCACCAAACCAAAAAAAGGCACCCATTGTCATTATCACTAGGGCACTAGCCCTACATGCAACTAGATAGCATCCAATTCTATCCAAAAATGTTCTATGATCCGGATTCACAATTTCAAACTTGCTTATTCATGATCAATAATGTATGAAGTAAAAATAAAATTCAAAGTTTCATACATTAAGTTTTCATACTCTACTATAATTTTATTAATAAATCTAATTCACAAATATTTTATCTCGTTTTTACTCTATAAACAAATTAATTCGTATAAATTATATTATTAATTTAATATAAAAAGTTTTCTGATATTCTCAATTTTTTAAAATACAGATGCTCGTATTAATTAATTAGTGATTAATAACAAGTCAAACATCCCATTTAAAATAAAAATAAGGTTTAATTTATAATTTTTTTTTTACATTATAGTACATCAAAATTAAATTTATAAAGATAATAATTCATTGCCAAAAAGGAGAGAAAAAAATATAACATTGCATATGTGTTTTACTTTAATTTTAAAATTAAAAAAATTAATAACTTAGCTTTGAAAATTATAAAAAGTAATGCAAGTTAATCCATTCAATTATGTTTTTTTATAGGGACTAAAACACTACTAATTTAAATCACTTTTCACAATTTCAAAAATTAAGTTATTAATTTTTTAATTAAACAAAAACAAAACACGTATATAATTTTTCAAAAATCAAAATGAGCTTAATTATGCTTAAAAAAGTATTGGTTGCCACCAATGAAAAATCAGATGTTAACAATTTCGAGTGCGAAAACAACATGACGCCGATAATGTTGACCATCGCCACGTTCCCCCTTAATGCACAGTCACCAACCCCTTAATACACATTTTAATGCACAACACAAAAACGGCACCGAAAGCAGGGAAAACGACACACGGAGTCGCTAAACGTTTTTTTTATGACGCACCTGAACCGTATCCGCTTGAGGTCGTTCCCGCCACGTGGAAGCGACACGAAGGTGATCAAAACGCCGGGCTCCACCTGCGCCACCCACTCCTTGGGCTCGTTCTCCTCCACCAGCACCACCACCGGGTCCACCGTCCTCCGCCCACTCCCTCCGGCGGAGCTCGGCGTCCCCTCCCCGCTCGATATCCCCTTCAGCCTCGCCTCCATCTCCTTCCCCACCTGTCCTAGTCCCCGCCGACGAGCTCGAGCTCCCCGTCCGCCGGTACGACCACCGGAACCGATCCGAATCGCCGTCCGATTCTCCGCCGCCAACACTGCCTGCGTTCCTGAGTCGACTCGGCGCCGCGCACGGGCTGCAGTGCTTGTACGCCCCCGACGCCTTCAATGCCATGTCCTTTAACTGAAATAACAAAAAATTTAAAAAAAAAATTAACAATCACGCGCGCACGGTGGAGCGTGTAAATCACAAAGAAAGTGACGAAGAAGGTAAAAGAAGAGAGGTTTATTTACCTGAGATGTGAGGGACTTGACGGATTGGTTTCTGGTGGTGCTGGAATCGGGATCGTCCGGGTGACTCAGTGAGTCGTCGCCGAGTTTCTTGGGACGAGCTATGCATGTGAGCATTTTGTTTTGTTTCTTTTTTTTTTTATTTTTGATTGAGAAGAAGGGGAAGTTGGGGGATCGAGGGTTTAGATGATTGGGCTATAAGGCGTGGGGACCGAGAAGTGGTTACGAGTTGGAGCCATGCGAAGAAGCAGCGACTTCGACTACGGGATCAGAGATTCTCTGCAAACTGGGGGGGGGGGAATATAATAATAAAAATAAGTGAATATATTAAGACGGAAAATAGATTTATAAATGTAAACTGGAGAAGAATTAAATGAGTTTTAAGTATGAGAGATTTGAAGAGAGAGAGAGAGGGGGGGACCATGTGGTCGGAGTTAATGGCGGATTCTGGTAGAGGAAGGAAGGGGGAGGAGTGAGTGAGTGTGTGTTTTTTGTTTTTTGTTTTGTTGTGCTGTGTTGGATGATGGGGTTTAATGGGAGAAGGGAGGATTTGAAATGAGGGGACTGTGGAATCTGCTTTTTGTCGGGGGGTGGGGTCTGACCTTTTCTTTCCAGTTAACCCGGAACCGGGTATTGTCTTGTGTTGTGTTGGGTAGTGCAATTTTTTGTTTTTTTTTTGTCAAATTGTATTGTATTGTGTTAAACTAAGTTTTGCGATTGCCGTCTTCTCAAGTTTTGGATACTCGCTGGGCCGGTGGTAGTTGGGCTCCATTGCTCAACCGAGTAGTGGGATCGGCACGTGTACCTGCAGGAGAGAAAGAGCCCAGCTCATTGTTGACCAAAACATTAGACAGAAAAAATGTTAACAATAAAAAAAAAGAAAAACCACACAATACTTACCCAAAAGTCCAAAACTAATTTGTTTTTGGTCTGCTACCCAAAACTATTGGAGCGTCTGGGGATGGGTTTTTTTTTCTTGACCCAAAAAAAAGAGATGTTTGTTTTCCAACCAAGGAACAAATAAGAATATGTTTGGATTGATAAACAAAATAGAATTTAATTTTGATGGACTGATAGTATAAAAAAATTATATACTATAATCTAATTAAATTTCTTTTTTTACATAATTTTTTAAGTAGTAAAGGGTGGAAAGTAACCATATTTATTAATGTGTCATTGTATAATTGGATAAATTATAAAACTTATTTAGTAACAATGTATTTCAATTAAATTGAAGAAAAAACAAAATATGACAAAAAAGAAGAAGAAGAAATAAAACAAAAATAAATGGAGCGGAGTAGAGTATATAAGGGTATTAAGTTCCAAATTTTGACTTTTGATATTTTACAACAATTTAATTTCTATATATATGGATACCATAAATTATTTAATTAATAAAATTTTGTTAAACTGATAAATGATAGTAAATAACTGTCTACTATCACAAGTGATCATTTTAGTAAAATTCTATTAGCCATAATGTAAAACTAATTAACAAGTGTCACCACATATAAATTAAGTATATGATTGAATAAAACTAATTTCATTTCATTTCAGTTGACAATTTTTTTTTAATTTGGATAAAATGAAATCAAATCAAATCAAATCAAAGTAAATGACTTAAACATTTGTATTATTTTATCTCTTTTTAGGGTAATTTTTAATTCTAAAGAGCAATACTTCGCAAGAATCCTTGATAGAAACCAGGGACTATCTATAAAAAAAAAAAAAAGGAGAGAGAGAAAGAAACCAGGGACTATTGAAAAAAAAGAGGTAATTGTGCTCAGTCATTTACATTTGTTAATAAAATATTATATTATTTTGACAACTCATCTTTGATAAAAAAATTTATAGTTATCTAGAATTTTTCAATTTTATCCATTAAAATCCATACCAAGCCTTAAGGTTATCACTTCTTTTTTTAAGAGTAAACGTTACCTTTTCACTATCTAAATATAATTATTTCATGAATTCTTTTTTTAACAAAAAATCTCAAATTAAGATTGTTTTTTTAAAAAAAGAATTCACTCCGTAACCGATACGAAAACAGAGTTCGTATTAATCTTGTTGTACCAAACCTTGTTGACCATGAATGCAAATTCTGATCTAGCTAAGAGCAATTATCCAAGTGACAAAACTTGAATCATCAATCTTCAACTCATACCCATAACTAGAAAATGTTTATCAAAATTTCAGATTTGGAAACTCAGAAAAATGCTCCTAAACCAACATCTCAAACCAACACATAAGCAATGCGAACTCAAATTACACAGAGACATGCCAAGATCATTACACAAAACAATAGATAACAAATGTTGCACTATTAATCAATAAGAAACATCCAGAAGATGTTTCCACTTTCCATTATTCAAATCACGATCCCATAAACTATGTTGCTCTTGTTGACACCCTTGTGGGGCAGAGTGATATGGATGTTGAGAAGCTATCAAACTCGGCTTGGTTTCACCATATAAACTACGGTAGAAGCACTAAGTAGGAGAAGGTCTTGCTACCGGGGCATCAGTTTCAGCTCATCGGAGAAGAGCCTACTGTATCTCACTCATCTTGATTATTGCACTCTAAAAAATATTAAAATTTATTATTTAGAATAAAGGTTTACTTTAGTAAAGATTGTATGTGTATTTCATTTTAATTTCTGAAATAAAAAAATATTAATTTAGTCCCTGATATAAGAAGTAATTCAAATTAATTATTTTGGTAATTTAATTTAGCCCCCCACGAATATCATAGAAAGGACTAACTTGAATTATTTTGCAATTTCAAGGGGACTAAATTGATACTTTCTAAATTTTAGGGATTAAAGTGAAACACATATAAAATTTTAAATAACAAAATCAACTTTTACTGGTTTTTTTTAAATTTGTAATATGATGTTTTAATTTAACATTTCCTTGTATATGATGTTATGGAGAAATTTATAGGAATATAGTGTTTTACCGATCTTGTCATTGGCAATATTTGATTTAAAAAATAAAATTTTATTATTAAAATAATGTTATTGACAAGATTTGATCTAAAAAATTATATTTCACCATTTAAATTTTGTCATCGCGAGATTTATTTATTGAAACACCATATTCTTGTAAATAACCATAAAAATCCATATTATGACAAATTCGGTGCAAATCCTATATTGAAAAAAAGAGTCACATTTACTTTATTATTTAGTTATGTTCTACAGTTATTGTATCTTTTTTGTTAATTTAAAAACTAATTAACCAAAAATTGCAAAATAAGATTAATGATATGTGAGTCCCATTTATTTTTGTGACGTAGTGTCGTTCATAGTGAGTATCTTCATTTAAAAGTTTACATTTTTTTGTACTTTTGAAACTATATTAATCATGATAAGCTTAGGTTTTGAACTTTGAATCCTATATATCCTACTCAAATCTTTCAACACTAGATCAATACTAATAGCTTTTAAAAATCTACTGTTTAAACTTAAGATTCAAAATAAAATAAAATGAAAACTTTGCATAGATGAGAGGGTAAGAAATTAAAACAAAAAAATAACTAAATAAGTTTGGGATCATTGTTAAAAGAGTAAGAACTTTTTATATTATGTATTATAAATAAATAGATAGATGGAGTTTTTATATTTGGAGCAATTGTGTACTCCTTAATGTTGCGGTTAATTTGACTAGTCCATAATATTGTAGAAGTGAGTAATTAATTTATTATGCTCTTGCTATGATGTGGATTCATCACTTAATTTAATCAATAATGTTATTTGAATATCTAAAAGTGGATGTCTCATTTGGACATACACTTTTCACTATTGGATGAAATTAATGAGTGGAGTGAGTAAGAACCACCATTTCATCCAATAGTAATAGATGAATATTCACATGATACTATTGTAATTTAATTAGTGTTTTAGATTGTCACATCTTTCGATGCACTTCTAAATTTTAGTACCATTTCTCTAATCCACGAGTAAAATCCTTATATCTTATATTTTCATACAATAAAACCCAAATTCCAAACTCGTGAACAAACGAACAACACTCTGCAAAACAAAACAAACAAACGGAAAATACTCCAAGTTATGCAAGAAAAGAACAACCTCCACATCATTTAAGGAACACTCGCAGCTTGAACACCATTCAAAAAGCTTCATCTCTACTCCCACCACATTGTGTATCTCTCCAAATACAATGTCGTTTTTGCAACACAGAAAGCCATTGATTCCAAGCCCTATAAATCCCGATTCAGACCATGATGATCATGACGATGACAATGACAAGAACAGAAAAAACAACAACGAAACAGAGAATAGTTCTATAAATGAGAAGAAGAAAAGGAAGGAGAAGAGGAGCACTAAATGGTCATGCTTAGACAATTGTTGCTGGTTCATAGGTGCTGTGTGCTCGATGTGGTGGTTTGTTCTATTCCTATAACGCCATGCCGACCAGTACATTACAGATGCCATCACGGGGCCCATGCCTGACCCTCCAGGTGTCAAGCTAGCCAAGGAGGGGCTGAAGGCAAAGCACCCTGTGGTCTTCGTGCCTGACATTGTCACTGGTGGCCTCGAGCTTTGGGAGGGCCGACTATGCGCCAATGATTTGTTTCAGAAAAGGTTGTGGGGTGGCACCTTTGGGGAATTGTATAAAATGTACTGTTATAGGTCAAGATTTCTTATAATCATTGACACAAAAATGGTATATTATGATAGTGAAAAACCCGAAATTAAAATTACTAGATCAATATAAATGCAAATAATGAAAGTCTTGCTCTTTTGTTAGTAAGAAACATTAGACAAAGATAAAAGGATCTCATACGTACTATTATTCTTCTTTCTTTATTACCTGCTTCAATACTAAAACATAAGCTTGTTCTTATTTATCTATTTTTTGGGTGTTGGGTTAGTTGTGGATTTTGTTGCTTGATATATGGAGGTGTATGTGAAAGTGTTAATTTAATTTACGCAAAAGATGTTCATTTTTTAGTATCTAAACACAACATCAAGCATGATACCACTGACAAGTAATTGTACTAAATGGATATAGTTTATGAATCTTCATCTACAGTGATATCATTCAAAATTACTCCAATTAATATGTATGATGTTTTGAGTTAACATAACTTCATTGTATCACAACTTGTCATATCTTAAATCTCATTTGCATTCACACTACTCACCACTTGCATTGTTATCAATAGTTGATGTTCATATAAAGGGATTGTTTGGTTTTATAACCCATGAAGATATAACTAAAGGCTAATTTACCAAAATAAACAACAAAAAAAACATTATTTACGTAAATAAACGAAAAAAGATTAGTTATGTAAGGGGCTGAAATTATGTGCGAATACGGGGCTCTTGTATCCTGATTAGCATGATTGCAAGGGTCCGCATATTCATATTAATTTTGAATACGCAGGGCCCTTGTGTATTCATGCCAAATCAGGATACGCAATAGCCCCTTGCGTATTCGCGCATAATCCCTACGCCTGGGTTCTTTACGTATTCTTTGTGTTTACATTTCGCTTCGACCCTTACGTATTTGGCTGGCCTCTTCTATTTAACCCGTCGTTCATTCATTTAGGTATGCGAAGATAAGTGTTTTTGAGTGTGAGAAATGGAGAGTGTTTTATTCTTGTTCATTATGATGGAAAAATGGAAAACACAATAAATGAGGGAGTGAAATTTTATAGTGAGAGACCAGTTGGTGTCATTGTTAGTCCGTATATAAGTTTTTTAGAGTTGCAAAACAAAATACTTGAAGATATCCTCACAAATGGGTTAGCCAGATGTTTTATAGATTACCTATATCATTTGGGGGTGGTGTAGCTAAGTATAATAGTTTTCCCATCTATGGCGACAATGAAATGAGCCTCATGTTTAAATTCCAAGCTCAGTTTCCGAGGTTCGAATAATGGAAATTTTCGTCATTCTAGATGATTGTGATGTGAGCTCTGCTGGTCTCTCCTCATACATCAGTTAATGAAACACCGGAGCAACATGGGTGTACGCACCTTGTGGTGGCCCAGAATCCACTAGTTCGTAGTCCCAAGCTTTGCAGATCTAGTTGTGCAAGATGCAGGGCCATCAACTAGACATGTAGCTGTTAGGGGTTTTGACTTTGACGTAGATCACAGGGGTGAAGAAGAGGAAGAAGAGCTAGGGTTGTATGGAGGAAGGTAATGAGTATAGTGATGAGGATACACGTGATACGAGACCCAGCTCAATCCATATCACAAGAATATCCTAGTCACTATTCTTCGATAAATATGAATGTGATGCCTGAAAATAGCTTTGTAGGGCCTATGCGAGAGTGGTTGGAGGTGAAGGTGAGTTTGAGGTCGAGCAACAATTTCCAACAAGGGGTGTGTTGTTTGCAATAAAAAATTACAGGATCAGAAGAAAAGTCCAATTCAAGGTTTATAAGTCTGGTCAAACAAAATACCAATGCAAGTGTGTGAAGTTTGGCAATGGATGTAATTGGAGCATATGTGTTACATTTCAATAGAAGAGGCAAGTATAGGAAGTCCGAAAGTATAACAGAAGACACACATGTGAGTTTGATTCTGTTCTTAAACAACACCACAATTGGATAGTAATATTATTTGTACAAGTATCTTTCCAATGGTTGAAGCGAATCCAACAGTATCAATCAGAAAGTTGCAGGGACATGTGGAGTTAGTTTTCAAGTTCAATATTTCTTACAGGAAGGTATGGATTGCAAAACAGAAAGTAATTGCTTAGATTTATGGAACTGGGAAGAATCCTACATATCGCCGAAGTGGTTACAAGTGTGCAGCATTATATGCTAGGTAATTATCAATTCGTTAAGTTTTAAATTATGTTACATTTTACATAATATTTTATAGTAATTGGGTGGCCTAATATTAGTAAATAAGAGGCAAAAGATATTAATTAGTTGTGAGTTTGATTTAGTTTAGTGGTTGTTCTTGACTTTTAGGATAGTTTAAAAGCGCTAAGCAAAAGATTATTTAATTGTGATTGTGAATTAGTTAAATTGTTAGTTTATTTTTGGGTGATAGTAAAGATTAAATTATTCTGTTTATCATTAAGTTGATGAATTTTTTTATTACTTAGGCGTTATTTATTGTTATATTTTCTTGGAAATGCTAGGTACACGGTACATTTATTGACAAAGCCATATTATGTGGGTGACATTGTTAATCCTAGATGTCAAATGTTCCACCGTGTATTATGGTCATTTCCACCATGCATCAAGGCCTTCAAATGGAGCAAACCATTTATTTCAATTGATGGCACTCATCTATATGGCAAATATGGAGACACATTGTTGATGGCCATTGCATAGGATGATAACTCTAATATTTTGCCTGTTGCTTTTGCTGTGGTTGAAGGGGAGACAAAAGAAGCATGGTCCTTTTTCTTGACCAATCTTCACGACATGTGACGCCTCAAGAAGGTATCTTATTGTTTCTGACAAGCATGTATCAATCATATCAGCTATAAAGGCGAGAGGTGGTGGGTGGCAGGCACCCTCCGATGGCCTATCATGTAATTGCATTTCACATTGCTTCTAACTTTGCCATGCGATTTAAGAATAAAGATACCAAGAGAGTTCTTATAAATGCAGCATATTCAAAAACCCATTAGATTTTGCGTATTATTATGGGCTCCTGAGGGATAAGGATCCTGATATGTGTCAATGGGCATGAAATTCCACGTGAAAAATGGGGGCGTTGGATGCCGAATGAGGGTCGTCGGTTGGCCATATGACAACTGTAACATCCTAAAAAAAAAAAAAGGAATAGTGAATAGTAACCTTGGTGGTTTTACCCACCGTTCCCGCCGAGACAGTCGAACCTAGAACCTATGAGAATGTCCAAGATTGAGATATGATGAGAATGAAGGTTAGAAATGGTTATAGATGAGATTTTAAGCCTGGAATTAAATTTAGGGAGGATTTATTTTCTTTGGAAGTTGGCATTTTAATCGTTTATGAAATCGTGTAATTTTAACACCGAAGGCAACTTGCTTTCTAAATTTAAGTACCATTCATGTTAAGCTAAATGGATGACATAGATTAAAAATTTGTTAAGAAAGTTTTAATTACCCAAGAGTTAATATTTTCTATTAGGAATTTCAACGTCTTACACTGGATTAAATTTTGTAATGTACATTTTCTACTAGCTTTGACACATGTATGACTAGGATTTAGACAAACCATTATCTTTTTTTCATGAGTCAAAGAAATTACACAAATATCATAAATTTATTGTAATTAAATAATTGTTATGGTAGAAAACCATACACATGTCATCTTAAATAAATAAAACCCAAAACCTTATCATTTCCCAATGATGATTTGGCCAACTCTCCCTTCAGCCTTCTCCATTCTTCTTCTTCACCAAAATATCCCAAATCAATTAGAAACCTTAAGTTACAAACACACTTTCATAGTCAAAGCACAACTTACATGTTATTCCTCATAAATCCTAAATCAATACTTCATAACAAATCCTTACCTCCTCATATCCTCAAACTTAGCTGCTGTTCTTGCTGTCCTGAAGGAGGATTTACTTGGGTTAGATCAAGAATTTGTAATAAAAGCTTGAAGGAAGCCAAGAAGAAAAGTTAGAGTTACAAGAGTCAAATGCCTTGTTCATCCACTTTTCTTTCAAATCTATTCTGAAATTTCTGCTTTGTGTGAGCTTGATATTTTTGGCTTTATTGGTTGATAACATATGAATATTGATGCATGAATTTTGGTAGAGAGTTTGGATGATGTTAGAAAATCATTTTTGTAAAATATGATTGAACTATGTTCCTGGAAATCTGATTTATGCAGGCAGGTGATTTTATTGAATTTTCTGACCAAGTTAGAGACTTTAGATTGAGCTGAAATTTTATGGGATGTAGCTAACATATTGAGGTATCTCCAGCAAAAATTTTGAGGAATTCTGGGCACTCTTACTATATTTAAAAATTCAAGAACCGAAGTAGTCAAGGTTGCTACCTACAGTCCATTCTAAAGATGAATTTGTCCGAATTTATTACTATACCAAGAGAACGAATTATGCTTTGAAATTTTTATAGAGTGTTGAGAACATCTTGAAGTCTATCCCTGAATTTTTGTATGAAGTTCTGGGTTCATTTGATAGAGTAATAAAATCAGGACCTTTGAATACTAGCTGAATTGAGAGTTTTTGACCTCCGAATTTGTGGAATTTTATTAACATAGCTAGATACCTTATTATGCTTTGAAATTTTTACAGGATCTCATAGACTTGTTGGATAACCATGAAAATTTAGTTTGCTCTATTTTGGTGAGATTTGATAGCTAATCCAAAATTTTCTTTAGACCGGTAAATTTAGTAATATGCTGAATTGTTGAATCTATAATGAAATATTAAGGATTTGATCTCATTTATGTTATATGTATCTATGAATGATGTTAAACACATATCAATATGAATACTTAACTGCAATTGCTTGTATGTGAAAAGAAGCATAAAATGTTATTCTTGGGTCCTGAGAAAGTAAATCTAACTTGTTGGGGAAAGTAAGCCCTGACTACCCTTGATTAGTCGGTAAGAACCTTACTAGGAATAGATCCGTCTGAGAATCCGGAGAAAGGAAATCAATTATCATGTACAGGACAAGCTCAGTCCTTAAAATTATTACCCAAGAGTGGAATAATCACTATAAGTCAAGGGCCAAGCAGTTAAAGTAGCAATTGTTTTAAGTTACTCTCTATGTTATGTGTTAATGAATGAGATTATTATTTCATTGAGACCAAGATGTTTACTTATGAGATTGGCATTGACATTATATACTCTATGATAATGAATGGATAAAATTGACCCGCTTCGATTAAGATTTTGTAAAATAGCATATCCATTATTAATTATGTTCCTTGCATGCAATATTTTTATAATCAAACCAAGCAAATTAGGTAGAATGATGACATTGTATGTATCTGAGTACCTGTATGAGAATTTTAATCTTATCCCTATGTGTATTCCATGTTGACCATAGACTACCAGATGACGTGCATGAGAGGATAATTTATATAGGAGCTGCTGCCATGTGTCAATATGTTAGGATTAGAAGTCCGAGATACTTGCTCTGATCAGAGATTTGATTGAATACAAACCCCTTTATATCTATACTGCGAATGTTATGTGTTTTACTTTAGAACGAAGTTCGTTCTATTTTGACATATGTATTCTAGCTATTGGATGACTTGGACATTATAGGTATATTGTAAAGGTCTACGTTATTTGTAAATAAATAAATTATTGCTATGACGTATAAATAAAATATGAAGTACCACACTTTAGTTATAGTATTTAATCCTAGGCAAAATACTTAATTAAG